>CM042444.1:28608426-28613426 GCA_023631565.1 Gymnocephalus cernua
CAAGATCTCCTAGTCTTTACATGTTATGACAGTCTTTAACGTTAGACATGAGGTGATTGTCTTTAGATGTGAGATGGCGTCAGACTTCAGTCTTTTCAAAGTCTTCTAGTATACGGTAGACATTAGCTACGCTGTGTTAATCCAAATTGAAAGCTCACTTCCGATCGAGTTTTGATTGAGAATCGAATTGAAATCGTGTCACCTCTACCATTGATTATATAAAGATATTAGAGCAGCTTTAATGTCATTGACAAGTGAAACCCAACCAAAGACAAAAAAAAAACATTTGTCAAAAACATATTCAATCATAACATAAAACAATCATAAGAATAATTGTGTTTCATTCTCCCCAGGAAGAAAGAAATCTGTTTGAATTCTGATCATTTGAAATGTTTATCTATTTTAGAGCCTGACCGATATATCGGCGGACCGATATCTGTCCACCAGAGGGCGCTCTACAACGTCTCTGTTATTTTTAAACTGCATTATATTATTTTAGTGAGGACTCATAAATAACTACAAATAACTAATGTTAAGGAAATCTGTTTATCTTTTTTTTTAAATATATATCGGCCAATATATCGGAATATCGGATTTTTAAATCACCAAATATTTGTATCGATATCTGCCTTAAAAATCCTTTATTGGTCGGGTTCTATTCTATTTACTCCCCAAACTAATTCATGCTGAAATCAGATTTGCTGTAGAATCATGACGCAGCGAATACTCTAATAATCCACTTATTTCTGTTTCATGGACTGAACGTTAAAATGATGATTCCTGTTTTGAGTCTCTTGAAACCTGCTTCAAACCGCGTTGTATAATCAGTAAAGTACACCGAGCTCTCTGAGAACAAACCCGCCTTTCTTCCCTTTACCTTTTTTTTATTGTTTAGTTTTTTGTCTTCCGCCCCCGACAGCAGCGCTCTGTTTCCTGGTCATGCATCAAGAAATCAAATCTAAAAGTAATACAATCTCTGAACTTACATCTTGCTGGTTTAATTTGAAAAACCAGCTTTCTCTTGGCCTCCCTCCTGTATAGCTTTAAAAACAGAAATAAGTTATGCCGCTGGTGCCCCCCCGCTTCACCCCTCTGACAAGAACAATAGTGGCCGGCTCACCTCACAAAACTGTGTTTTACAATAATACTCGTCCACAAAGCAAGACCGACAATGTCAATGGTTTTATGGCGCGCTACACGGTGCAGCTAATGTTCCCCTGCATCGCTTCACTGCCTCTCCCTCGCTCTCCTCTCTTCCCTCTCCTTCCCTTCTTTTATTCTCCTCGGCGTTCCCTCGCTCCCCCTCTCTGTATGAAAAATCCATTCCGGCATGGGTTTTGACAGCCTGTCTTTTAGGTGGGTGTGTAAAATTCAAATAATTTACTGTGCATAGACAGTCCACTTTGGGGGCTGCTTTTGTATTTGACTCGGTGTCACTTCTCCCGCCTGTCGAGTCTCAGTCTGCAGCGTTTAGCTTTTTAAATCCCCCCACCAAACTGCAGGTTTATTTTATTTAGATGAATAATTTCCAAAGGCAGGAGCTGTTTTAGTTGACCAGCTGTGGCAGCAGGTACATCCCCAAAAACTCACCAAGCACTTTTTGTTTTCAGCATACTGGCAGAGTTCTATTCAAAGACAAAAACTAATTTCATGTGGAAGATGTTGATTGGTGCACCTCCTATAAAAGATATACTGTAGCTTCTTAGGATGTAACACCATTTGCCTGAAGATGGTCTAGTACCGAAATGTTGCCTTCTATTAAACGTTATATAATTTTTGCAAGGCAAACTATCTATCAAACTGCTTGAAAAAATAGTGCAAATAGCTGCCGTAAATGGGGGGGGGGCATCTGCTGTACCGGAGGTAGAGTTACGCCGTCATTCCCCCCATTCATCCCCGCTCATGTATACGGGGTGAACTGGCAGAACCTGCTATTCACTTAACCGGGGTAAGACCATACCCTGGTTACTGCTGTGCATGTAAATGCACTGAGTGTGTAGTTCCTCCCTGTGATGATAAAACCGGTCTTGATGTGTGAAAACCGGTGGAGTGTCTCTTTAAGATGCAGAATGATTTGAAGTCTGCACTGCGTTACCTCCATAATGTTACATACTTACAAAAATGAATGAATGTTCACTGTGATGGATTCCACAATTCACGCCTGCTAATAGGTTTTCATGTGCTAAAAAAAAATGAATGAAAGCTAATGGATGTCTGGGTGGTAGAACAAAAAATATGAAACAGCTGCACAGTTTGTAAAATAAATGTAGAGTATAGATGGTTTGTAAAAAAAGTAAAACATCACCGGTGTGGTCCTTCAAGGTGGCTCCGGCATTATAACCTAATCCTGATAGTACTCGGAACAGGAGAACTGCTTGGTTTCTGGCGCTGGGAAATATGATTCTTGAAAGTGGAAACTGGTACTGGATGGGTACTCAAAGGCAGAGGAAAGAGTACAAAAATATTCTACTTGTCAGTGACATTTCTTTCTACACCCTGGAATGATGCATTTCTCATGGCCGGTTTTCAGGGACGACTTAACTCCCGACATGACTCCCGCTTCTTCTCGGATTCTTCTCGGCGGCACGAAGCAAACGTTGGAAAAGGGGGCGGGGCTAGCTCGATTTTGGAACACGACACCCATTGGTTACCCGGTTTCTACGTAGCAAATACATCAAATTCTAACTGGCCAGTTTAGCTGGGAGGTGGTCTAGTTTTGTGGTGGGTGGAGAAATGGTGGCAGTGAGCGATCTCACATTTTCACAGCTTTCACTTTACACCCCCGAGCCTTTATGACACACAGAATCCCATAAAAACCCATTTTCACCATATGGAACCTTTAAGTAAAAGTACTTAATTTCCCCATTGGCGATCAATAAAGAGTATAAATGATTATAAATTATACTATTACTTAGATGAACTTTTATTCAAGTACAAGTAAAAGGCCAAATTGCCAAGTTCCAACAAACCAATGGGTGACGTCACCGATGCCACGTCCGTTATTTTTACAGTCTATGGTGTTACACACACCAGGTTCATTCTCTTATCCAAATATGGTCACTTCTGGCTCCAAAAAAACAAAGATGACCAAAACTCCAGGCTGGTCTACGTCTGTGATACTGTAACTGATGTTTGAATCCAGGGTCTCAGGCTGCTGATTTGGGTTTCATGCAGCTGTTTAAAGGTTTCATACTCAATCGGTAAAATCTTTTTCACAATATTTAAGATTTCAGCAGGTCATTAGAAGGTCAGGAAGGTTTTTTGTTTATTGCCCACTGAGTTAAAATGCCCAACTGTCCATCAAGTTGTCTAAATATGTTTGGCTGTAACTTATTTTGTGTTTTTGAACTGGGTGCATTTCGCTGTTTATAATCCTTTAAATCACTTTTAGCTTCTTGATTCGTCTCTGTGATATTGTTTTCCTTCTTGCTTCTCTTTTTTATCCTCCCAGTTTTCTCCCTCTCATTAATTAATCTCCATCATTTCCAGAAGCGTTACAATTACAGGATGGATGGGGCGTCTCTTTTTTTTCTAGTTTTTTTTTTCCACAATTTTTTTGATGTTTTTGTCGCTTTTCTGAATCCATGCAGACATGTCCCGGGACCTCCCTAGATAGTTGGAGATCTCAACCCCCGTCAATGTTGAACCCAACCTTCATCATTTCTATTTTTTCACTTTCATCTCTGTGATATTGTTTTCCTTCTTGCCTTTTCTTTTACTTGCTTTCCTTTTTTATCCTCCCAGTTTTCTCCCTCTCATTGATTTATCTGCATCATTTCTCTTTTTCGCTTTCCTCCCTTCTTCTTTTCTCCTCCTGCTCGTTGTGTCTTACGGCTGTCGCTAAAGAACCTCTCCACGTTTTTTTTGTGTTTCACAGTGACCCCTACTGGGAGCGGCCGGCTAATGCAGGCAGCTGCTCCGCCGCCCGGCCCAAGACCCTTCACCTGGCCGGCCAGCAGCATACCTCGTCACCATGGTAACGTTTGTGTGCGCTCCTAGTAGCAGTAGCAGTAGCAGTAGTAGTGTGTGTGTGTGTGTGTGTGTGTGTGTGTGTGTGTGTGTGTGTGTGTGTGTGTTTTGTTGGATATGAGCGGTGTGAATGGTTTACTGTTTATTTGAAATAAGTCTTCTCATGGAACGGAGCTCATGTTGGGAGGTCGAGTTCTGTTTATGCAAATAATTCATGTTTTTTCTGAGAGTAAAACCTCTGGATGGTTTTAATAGAGTCATGTTGAAGGGCTGCACACTTTGAGGAAAATATCTAATTGCGATTAATATAGACTGATATTGCAATTGTGCTATGATTTATGATATTGGAGGGAATGATCATTTTTGTATCATTGTTCCCATTTTCATTGAAGTGTTGAAATTAAAATGAATATAATGCAATTTGTGCAAGGACCTGTAGCAAAAAAACATGTTTTCTTTAGTCTGTAGGATAGGATTTGTAGTCCGGGATGTCTCCACAGCTCTGAATGGTTTGACCCACCCCCTGCGATTTCAATATTGCAGTAGTCCGTATTGCGATTTAGATAAAATTGCGATTAATTATGCAGCCTTAGTTGAAGGTTAGGATTAGCAGGGGTTTAATGTAACTAAGTAAATTCCCTCAAGGTACTTGTACTTTACTATCCCTCTGTTATGCTACAACCCCAAATCAGAAAAAGTTGGGACAGTATGGAAAACACAAATAAAAAAAGAAAGTAGTGATTTCTAAATGTACTTTGACTTGTATTTCATTGCAGACAATACAACAGCACATCATTTAATGTGTTCCTCGTGATTTTTATTGTTTTTTACCTGAAAAAACAATATTTCAGGTATTGTTTTTACCTGAAAAAACAATACCTGAAATACTGACCACAGTACACGTTTCCACTGTGTGATGGTCCATCCCAGATGCCTCCGAGCCCAGAGAAGTCGACGGCGCTTCTGGACACTGTTAACATAGGGCTTCCTTTTGGCACAGTACAGTTTTAACTGGCATTTGTGGCTGTAAC
>CM042444.1:28618426-28623426 GCA_023631565.1 Gymnocephalus cernua
TCAGCAGTTAGTAGATGTGCTTTGCTGCTACAGAGCTCTGCGACGCCAGCTACGGTGCTCCGCATTGCGCTCCATATGGAGCGCTGCATGTGGTGCTCCGCATGGAGCTCCGTTGTCTCAGCGGTAGCTGTTGGCTCAGTCACCCGAGAATAGGTGACTCCTTACTACAAAATAAACTCAGAAGAAAAAAAGCAGGTTTGGCAAATCATTGATCCTAAATTGCCAAGTTAATGCACCCTCCATTCCAGTTGGTGACCTAATGCCTGTTTGTTGCCAAGCAGCAAAAAAAACAAAACTAAAGAAGAAGAGGAGGAAGCATAATGACTGATAGTGTCATGGAAGCACCTGGTGCAGGCTCTGCTGCCATGGTAACAGACGATGACCACCCCGACGACAGTGGCGATGAAGATAACGTTACACACCTTTGGCCATGAAGTTCATAATCAAAGATTTTTTTTTTTACTTTTACTTCTAATACTTAAGTACAAAATTAATTGTGATACTTAAGTACTGTAAATATCAGATACTTTAAGACTTTTACTCAAGTGATATTCTAAAAGGAGACTTTAACTTCTATCAAAGTCATTTTCTGGTAACATACTTGTACTTTTACTCAAGTATTGCTTTCAAGTACTTTATACAAGACTGGCGGACATTACGGTTAAGTTTAGCTGCATTAAAATGTCTCAAATCTATTCTTTATACCAATTTGATAGCAAAACAGCATGTTACGTTATTATGCACAGGTTTTTATTTGCTCTAAAGTCGCTGGATGGAAACACACTTTCACCGGCTTCATTGGCATGAATGTTTTTAGCAAACTTCAGATAATTCGATTGACAAGGGGATGGAAACATTTGCACCGAGAGAATAACTCCACAGGACTTCAACCAGATAAACGTTTGAACTTTTTACTCTTCCTTTCAATTGCTGAACACTCACGGGAGCCTGTCACTTCTCACTCACACACACTGCAGATCCCTCGCCGCCCATCACAGCCGCCTCACATGCAACTCAAGTTAGACTGAGCGACACCGTGTGACGCGGCGACGTCCCAAACTGCTTTCAGAAAAGTGTTGAAGACGACAGCTTCTTTATTTTTGAAGTGCATTCATTGGCATCTGTAAACCGCAGCCTTTCCCCCGTGTCTCTTCCTCTCTGATAACAACTCGGTGGAGGCATATGTTTTTGAATTTTAAGAGCCACATTTTTTTCTTTATTTGTGCATATAAAATAAAAAGGGAATATACAATAACATAATAAAATGCACGGGTGGGATCGTAGGCATGATTTACACGGGGGATGGGGGGTTACAACCACTCCCCCCTCCCCCAAAATAATCAAAACTGTCCAGTGCAACGCCCCCCAAAAAACTAAAAATAAAACATAAATAAGGCATAGCACCAGAACTTGATGAAGAAAAGGCTCAAATTGTTGCAGAAAAATTCACCAGAATGCAGGAAATGAAGAGTTTGTTGAGTTAGTATGCTCAACATTTTAATTTTGCTCAAAAGTGGATATCTTAACCCCCCACCACACACAACACAAAGTTACGCCCTTAGGTGGGATTAAATAAAAAACCTGAGGGCTTGTTAAAGGAACTCACCTAACATTGAAATTAAAGACAGCTGAACATGCTTGCCACACATTTACAAATTAACCTAAATGTTTTTGAAAAAAACATTTAGGCGGACACTACAGATTGAAGAAGGTAGTAGTATAGAAGTAGTATAGTATAGAAAGTATAATATTTCAGTATTAAGTTTTTAGTGGCTCTTAAATTCAAATACTTATGTCTCTAATTTGCTTCCATAGAACTATATTGAATGTATTTGTTCTGAATTAAACTCTTTGAAATCAAAATATGAAGTTTCTTGATTCGCATTTGCAAAAGCTGTTTCAAAATTCAAGTTTCAGAATAAAAAAATGCACGCACGCACACACACACACACACACACACACACACACACACACACACACACACACACACACACACACACACACACACACACACACACACTAACTTTAATAAATTCTGATAAAATAAAATATTTTATATTAAGTAGGCCTATTCAGTAGCTGTTTAATTCAAATAATTGTGTCTTATTTGCTTCCATACTCAGCAGTAACTCATCTTTGACACGTCCCAAACTGCTCTCAGAGAAGGGTTGAAACTGACAGCTTCTTTGTATTAGAGGAGCATTCAATGGCAGCTTTAAACTGCAGCGTTTCCCCCGTCTCTCTCTCTCTCTCTCTCTCTCTCTCTCTCTCTCTCTCTCTCTCTCTCTCTCTCTCTCTCTCTCTCTCTCTCTCTCTCTCTCTCTCTCTCTGATAACAACTCCTTCGTCTCCCCGTCTTTCCGTTCTCATAACTTTAAATCCCTCACCTCATTGGACGCCCATCCACCTGTTGCGCCAAACAATCACTCAAATCCAGAGCAAACACATTCTCACTCCCACAACATATAGCCTATTTATTTTGTTCTTTTATTCCCGGGGTTTTGTATACCCTGAGAATATTTGACTTTCACCCCCGTCTTCACCTGCCTGCGCCGCCGCTCGATGTTGCCCGCGGCGTCGTTTTTTTTCCCCTGCGTTGCCCAGGCTTGTTACTGAGGCAAGGGTTTCCCCCCCGAGGAAGATTGAGTGCTGGCAAGAGACGTGTGCACATGAAATAAAGCTGCTGTTTTGCTCCATTATGGTGCCTAGAGATGTCTTTTAGACTGTTTTAACAGGGAAGGAAGGAGGTTTTTTTTTTAACATATTGTTGCTTTAGCAACGGTGGAATGTACACCGTTTTCCCTTGGTTTGCAGAAGACTTAGGTGCACGTATTTGGGGGGGGGGGGGGGGGTGGGGGTAAGGCTTCAGCCATAATATCTCAAGAAAATGTTACATTTTTCAACAAAAAAACATGTTCCCATAGATTTCATCGCACTGTAGTCGTGTCTCTATTTGGTCATTTTTGTTTTCTTTGGAGTTGTTTGGCGCAGGGGCGGGTCTAGAGGTGCGGCCCAGGGTGGCTGAAATATGACTCCTCCTCCCTTGGTGCCCCCCAGTGCATTGGGATAGAGTGCTATCAAATACTGTCACTTTGCTGCCGGTTTTTGCCGATCACTGCTTTTCCATTTGGTAAATGAATATAGACTTTAAACACACACTGTATGGCAGCGGTGTACTTTGTTGAAATATTGAGGCCAGTTTAGAAGTAGAAACATATTGAGCTCCCTGTAGAGCACTTGTTGCTGTGTATTGCACTCTAAGTCTGTAAGTCTGTTTCCTATCATCTGAAAACTGTGTACAGCAAGGTTCTCTTAGTTGAAGTTTGAGGCGAGTTTATTGTAGTGTACTGCACTTTATTTTTATACGGCTCTGTGGAGAAAAATCTTCCACATATCCAGGTGTTTACCTTAAGAGCCCATATAAAATGTGTATTGTATTTGGAAACACAATTTACACAATTTTCACAAATTTTGATCAAGTGAAATTAATAATTCATGTGTTTTATTTAGCAGAATTAGATTGTGTTGTTCTATCCAATCCAATATTTTGGTCATATAAACTTTTTCACACCTTCACAAACAAACACACACAAACACACACACACACACACACACACACACACACACACACACACACACACACACACACACACACACACACACACACACACACACACACACACACACACACACACACACGCGCGTGGCACTATCTTTGTGGGGACCCGTCATTGACATAATGCATTCCCTAGCCCCTTACCCTAACCTTAACCATCACAACTAAATGCCTTTGTCGCATTTTCAATGTTTTTTTTTTTTTTTTTCAGAGGTGTTGTTGCTTTTAAAAAAAAATGTTTGGCACTTTTCCCAAGGTTTTTGTCCTTTTTCTTGGAGTTTTATTCCTACAGTTTTGTCCTGGGACCTCCCTAGATAGTTGGCGACCCCCCCCCCCCAATGTTGAAGCCAAAGTTATGCCCTTGAACGATATTAATTCAAGATTCGATTGATTCATATTCTGCTGCTGAAAAGTAGAAACTTTAAACTGAAGAAATGTGAAGACTTGTTAACACATTGTTATACACATCACACATTAAAATCACTTGCCGAAGGCAGTAAAATGTGGTTTAAAAAGTGTTTTTCTTGGTTTAAAATTGATTATAAATCGATAATTGATTATAAGTTAGCTTCCAGACTTATTTAAATCTAGAAACTCTTCCAGCTGGATCCAGACTGTTGTAAATCAGCGTTCACAATACATAACTGGCTTCAAACACATGAAAGATAGGAATTAATTCCATTAAAGGGCTGCACGGACGGATCTGTAACAAATCAGCCTGTCGAGGGCCAGCAGATTTTCATTTAGTGTAAATAACATAAACACACAAGGAAAAAAAGTGTTTGTGTTGACATGTGAGTGACAATGCTAGACAATGATGATAGACAATGCTAATAAAGCTACCTTGAATTGAATTGAATTGAGAGAGAGAGAGAGAGAGAGAGAGAGAGAGAGAGAGAGAGAGACTACAGCCACCGCCTCTGATGTACGCCTTGTTACTTTAACTTTCTCTGTCCAGAGAGGGGATGGGAGGGGGGTTCATTCGGTGTTTTTGAAGAAAAAAAGAATAGATCAAAGGGAAATTAAGTCGAGCAGGTCCGTGTAACGTGAGATTTTCGAAGGCCCGGAGCATTTACTGCTCTGTGAGTACAGCAACGAAGCTGCTTTTTAACTCTGTGTGTATGCATGTTAACACACACACACACATACGCACACACACACGTGTCATTACGATTATGTTTTGTGGTAGTGTTGTTGGTCGCAGCAGCAGTTGAAACAGTAGAAGTTGTTGGAGGGATAAAAAAGTATTTCTGTTTTTAGTTTTAGTAGTGTTAATACATGTTATTGCATTTGAGTACCATCCTCTTATTTAGTTTTATTTTGTCATTGTTTTCCATAAATAAAGAAATGAACAGATAACTGAGTGTCTCAGCTTTTTCTGGAGC
>CM042444.1:28628426-28748426 GCA_023631565.1 Gymnocephalus cernua
TCTCAGATAGGGCCGGAGCAGTGGAGGAGGACCGTGGCTGAGCCGAGCTGAACCGAGATAATAGTTAAAGAGCTCCAGCAGCTGAGGGTGTTAATGTCAGAAAAATTATGTGTTGAAAAGTTCTGTGCAGTCAGAAGAGTGTCAAAGAGTGTGTGTGTAACTCCACCAAACTCCATTTTAAATTCTGATGGTTTAAAGATCAGCAAACACTCACCACATGGAACAGAACTTAAGAAAGTACCCTAAAACCCAGTTCAGACCAAAGATTTGAAACTTGCAGCTACTTGCAGCTACTTGCAACGCTCCGGTCTGAAAGCTGCCAGTTCACACCAATGTGACAAGATGCGACGGTGTATCATCTGCATAGAAACAACTCTCTGTACTTCTGTCTACCTTCCGACTTTCAGGCTTTTTGTGTAGCTGGATATCATTTGTTGTATGCGTCTAAATATGAATGTGGATAACGTTTGGGATAGTGGCATGCTTGCTACAGTGGCCTTTCTAGTGATGAAACGGCCAAAGCGTTTTATTTCTCAGATTCACTGCTTTGTTCTAACGCCGCTCCCTCTTTTCAGTCACTCACAAGATTTTCACCCAGGAAGCACATGTGCGTGTCCCAGGAGTGTTTTAACCTAATCCACAAATCTTTTTTCTGATCGTAATGAGTCGTTTCGGTGTCCAAACTTAACTGTCGGCGTTGCTTGACGCTCACTTTTTGTCAGCTAAACTCAACTGTAACGTCCGCTGAAACGACCGTCACCTCGTGGTGCTCTGTACCCGGATCACAATCACCTTTCCTCTGCTAAATTTAACTGTAAAGACACTAAACTTAAGTGTCATTTGACTGGCCGGAAGTTGGCGTAATTTTGTAGGATATGTTACAAAAATATTTCGTACGATATCATACGAACCTGTTCATGAGAATGCGTTGAGGTTTTAGAGGTTTGTGCTCATGAAAGTAGTATACAGAGTTATTAAGGTGGATCGATCTCTGATCCCGTTAGTCGAACCAACAACGATTGGTCAGTGTCTCTGAGCGTCAGATACTGACGCAAAAATCCCCCCTTTCCTGTATGGAACGCATCGGGCAGAGCAGCGGCTCAACCTCGTAGTTGACGTTGACAAGATGACATAGTATTAAGAGAGACAATGGTAGCAAGTAGTATGAAAGACTGGATGGGTCAAACACCACAGGACTTTCACCCAGGAGACCGGGGTTCATGTCCCGTTCTTGTCCTGCGTGTCACTGAATCGTACATTTTGTAACCCCACCAGCATGTCAGTTAAACGTACCTCCCGACCCACAGCGTCAAAATGTGACGCCAAGAGTCCCGTCCAAGCACGTCTAAATATGACGCTAAAGAAGACTTCATGCGTCAATAACAAACGCCAAAGGCACCTGACCAAGCGTCGCTTTTTGACGCTGTGGGAGTGAGAATGTGTTGGCCGAACACACTCTCGTATCACCAGTATTTGAAGTAACTGTACCAGCAGTCTGTACTCTCAGTGGGTTTGTTTGTTTGTGCTCATGAAAGCAGTTTTTAAGGTGGATCGATCTCTGATCCTGTTAGCCAGAGGCTCTGTGCAGCTGCTCTCTCACTGAAGCAGACTTTTTTGTTTTGTTTATGGAGTCCTTTAATTATCAGCTCCACAGTTTTTTACTGTGGCGGCGTGACTGCATTAGCCGGGATTGAAAAGCAAACAGGGTGAAATGTATAAAGAGGCGTTTTACTGCCCAGTTAAACATCTCTGTGGATAAAAACACAGGCTCGTTGGTAAGCCAGTGATTTACACTGTGTTGTTCTCCATGTTGGTAATTTACTAATTGGCTTTATAAACTCAAACGGAGAATAAAAACCTAATTTGTTTGCTGCTGCTTAAGTGCTCTGCATAGAGCATAATTGAATGAAGAAGTTGATTATGCTCCTTTTAGTTTGTTAAATTGTCTTCGGTCATGGGTTTATTGTGATGATTACTTCCTTCGTTGACATTTCATGTGAGTGAAACACCTCGGATAACAGATTTTGAAGTTTATGGCTGTATTTACAGCAGCAGCAGTGAGGCTGAGAAACAGAAGACATCACTTCCATCACTGAGTCCTCCGAACCTTATGAAGATTTCGCACGTTTGGAGTGTTTTAATCCATAACCACAATCTTTTTCCTAATCTTAACTAGTCCTTTTGGTGCCTAATCTTAACTTTCGTCACGGCAAAACACTCATATTTTGTAGATTAAATTTATCCGTAATGTCGGCCGAAACAGCCAGTGCTTTGTACCCGTCTCAAAGTCACCTATTTTCGGGTAACTGAACCACCAACTACCGCTGATACAACGGCGGTCTGTAGCGGCTTAAACAACTAGCAACTGCCAACTCGCCGTCATGGAGCTCGGCGGTCTCCTAATTTCGTAGGATATCATAGGTTTTGGTAGCCTGGATGCCAGCCAATCTTAGCCCCGCCCACAACATTTGAGGTCGGGAAGTTCGGTCTGGACTTGATCCGTTGTGGAGCAACTATGCTCGAACTAGAGCTGCTCGGACCAATCAGATTGTCAGGGCGGGCTTTATGCTACGAATCTAGGGTTCAGCTGAATGGCTTTGTGACGGGGTTTGGTTTCTGCCGAACCTTTTTTTTTTTCACCGAACTGAACCCTACTCGGCTGCTGCTCATTAGCTAACGTTTTTTCTCTTTCTTATTTCACCTACCCAACATGCCTTCTGTAGTGGAATGGCTTTGAGTGACGACCAAAAACGCTTGTCTTTTACTGTGACCATTTACTGTTCAATATGTTGTATATGCAGTTTTACAACTTAAGCTTAACAGACATGTTTTGCATGTAGCGTCTCACGTTCATCTCAGTAAGCTAGCAAGAGTACACAACAGACAACTTCCGTGTAGGCTACTTCAAAATAAAAGCACTTCCTGTGACAGTTTGCAATAAAACTAAATTACTGTTAAACAAATAAGGTTGTCTATCTTTTCACATATCAGCTGTAAATCAAGTACTGTAAATAATGTAAATAGTGAGTTTTAATCACAGTATAATTGACCATTTCCGACAGTTTTAAACTAAACAACATGAATTTCTTATTTAAGTGCTTTGAACAAACATTTCACAACACCTTCATCATACACTGGTTAGTGAAAATTCGCCAAACAAAATTATCACTCATCTGGCGATAGCGATGTGCTTTCCTACGATTTGAAAAGAGCGCGTGAATTAAAATTTAAGTTGATACATTTAACTATTTTAGAGGCTGTGGACGTTGTTTACTTCATTAATGTGTTGACTGTGTAAATGGACTGAGGGTGGGAGGAGGATTCGGTATTTGGTTTCGGATTCAGCAGAATCTTAACCAGAGGATTCGGTATTCGGCCGAACCCCAACAATCTGTATTCGGTGCATCCCTACTTTTATACGATGATGGACAGATGATCAACAGTAACGTAATCAACCACGTCACCAAAGAGCGCTTGGGTTGAATTTGTTTACAACAAAGATGGCTGCCGCTGGAGAATTGAGATGTGTAGATTCTGCCATCGCGTCTGTTATAGAAGATATCGACAGTACGTTCATTTTAAAGAGGAACAGAGAACCATGTTCAAGGCATTTGTCGATCGGAAAGATGTTTTTGCCGTCCTTCCTATGGGACCGTTTTATTTCATATTTCTGGTAGGTTGATTGGCTGTTGTATTGAGTGAACAGCCAATCACATAACTGGCTCTCTGAAACAAAAGTAGGGGAATTAAACAATGGAAGAATATTTGAAAAACACAATCACAAGAAGTATATATCGCCTACTAAAATACATAGAAAAGACTTCGAAACAATCTTAACCTCATTTGTAAAACTGGTTACTGCTAAACTTCAAGATGTTTGTAGATTTAAAAATTCTGTTTCATGTATAGAGTTTGGTGTTTTTGTAAAAAACAACTCACAATGTCCTCTGGGATCAGATTGTTTGAGTCCTTAATTATGGTTTTGAGGACAAATCACACACCGACTGCTTCAGACTCTGTCTCAGAAACACACATGCACGCATGCACGCACGCACGCACGCACACACACACACACACACACACACACACACTGTAACACCTGTTCTGTCCTGTAGCTCACTTACACACAGACAACGCCTGATTGAAATTCTTATTTCTGGACAGAAGACTCTCTCTCTCTCTCTCTCTCTCTCTCTCTCTCTCTCTCTCTCTCTCTGTCTGTCTCTCTGTCTCTCTCTCTCTCTCTTTCTCTCTCTCTCTCTCTCTCTCTCTCTCTCTCTCTCTCTCTCTCTTTCTCTAAGTCTCTCGCCCGGTCCCATTGTTCTGCCTGTGGGTATATAAACCTGTCCGGCTGACGGGGAACTCCCTCTGGAGCGCTGAGATCACAGATGCTCTGCTGATGGGATGTCCATTTAGTTAACACACACACACTCACTCACACACACACACACACATTCATTCTCATTTCACGCATTACACGTGGACACACACACACACACACTTTGACCATCACGTCTTCATTCAAGGACAAGTGTCAGACACACACACGCGCGTGCGCGCGCGCACACACACACACACACACACACACACACACACACACACACACACACACACACACACACACACATACATGCATGCGGGCACACACACACACACACTCACACTCACACACACTCACACACACACACACACACACACACACACACACACACACACACACTCAGACAGGTCCATCTGGCCGGGAGAGGTGGTAATGTGTCTGTAGGTCAGGCAGAAGGCCAGCTGTGTTTGTTGGAAGCTTCAGGGAATCCGCCGGGTCCTGCCATGATTAAGAACTCAAATTCACCTTAGTGTGTGTGTGCGTGTGTGCCGTGCGTGCGTGCCATGCGTGTGTGTGTGTGTGTCTGTGTGTGTGTGTGTGTCTGTGTGTGTGTGTGTGCGCGCGTGTGTGTGGGTGTGTGTGAGATAATTAAAATGATTTTTGTTCCTGAGTTCCTGAGCCAGACAAACCAATGAACTAGTTTCTAAAACTTTATCGGAGTCTTAGAGGGAGTTTGATTGTCTTTGGGATCACAACTTTGAAATGTATGTATACGTTTAGTTTTATTGCAGGCTTTTTTTCCTTTACCTGATTTTTGTGTGAGAGTCAGTCGGAGTCAAAAAAACAAAAAGGTACACACACTTGGTTCTGATTCTGAAAGCTATATGGAAAATGCTACGGTTGGAAGCTAAGTTGGGATGTTTTTTGTCCAACTTTCTCTCTCATAATTCTCTTCATTAAACCCTGCAGTGATGTGTTGTCAAGCTTGGAAAAGTGTCTGTTCACCATTCTCTACTTTAAGCCTGTGTGCAATAGCATTCAATAAACCCTGTCTGGCCCTTTGTGGCCTTATGTATATGTCTATTATGTCTATCATTTCCCACACTAACAGCCCATCTTAGCCTTCTATTAGTCTGGATCAACGGAAGTACATTGCCAGGATAAAGCCTGACATCACTGTCCGCTCTCTGTGTGTTGCCCTTCTCAAACTCCGTTCTCTTCGGGAAACAGCAACAAACTTCGAGTTAGCGAGCTACGCTGAACATTTCAGGTTTTGAAGAACATTTGGACCGTGCAACAAGTCAGGCCTGCTTGGTTTTTTCACGGAATGATTGTAAAGATTTACAAAGAATATGTTTATGGTATTTCCTCTCTAACTGGGGCCTTTTGATAGCCTGGTCCTACCAGACATTTCATTAGTCCAGAGAGTCTGGCCACTCTCCATTGACAAGTGTTAACTTCCTTGAAGGCTGGTACTCTGTTGAAGTTTAAAGCTATTGGATCTGCCCAGAGCCACTCTGGATCTGCCATAACCAATCGCTAACGTTTGGTCATGATGTCGGCTTACAACTCCTTCACCACTAACGGAGCGAGCTGGAAAATCTAACTTTTCCTGAACCTCGTGGGGAGGAGGGCCACGACATCATGGCCACCAATAAAACTCAGCAAAGACTGTTCTTGCTCGGGCTTTAACTTCTGGATATTCAGCAGCGTTGCCACAATGGACCGAATGGCTTCCCTCGCATCTTTCTCCGCCGCTATTACGGAACTACAACTCAAACTAGCGCACGACCTCAACGTCATCGTTCACAGCCACTCCCTCTGTTCGCTGATTGGACCGGTCAAGATTTGGCCGGAGAAACCCGCGAATATACCGCCCTGCAGTCCCATGTCGAAGTGTCCTTGGGCAAGACACTGAACCCCGATTTGCCCCCGATGCTGCATCAGAGTGTAAATGTGTGTGAATGTTTATCTGATGAGCAGGTGGCACCTTGTACAGCAGCCTCGGCCACAGTGTATGAATATGTGTGAATGGTGAATGGTTCCTGTACTACGTTAAAGCGCTTTGAGCAGTCGTTAAGACTAGAAAAGTGCTATATAAATACAGTCCATTTACATTATGTACTTCCTGAAACTGGAGAAAATTAGACACACATTGAAAGGTTCCATGCAGACTTTTGAGAGAACTTGAACCTCTTTCCTGACGTACTTTGAGAGCTTACAAATCGCCTTACAGGAAACAGACTAGATGGTGACACCCCCCTCCCCCTTCCTCTCCCTTTTTTTCTATTTCTTTTTTCTTCCCCTTTGTTGTTTTCTTCTCTCTTTTTTTCTTTTCTCCCATGTGTTTTGGATTTGGGTCTATATTTAAAGATATTTACTGTAGTAGTATACTTTATTATACCTTCTAATGTGTCTATTTCTTAGGACAGACTATGGGGGTTTGGACTGGATGAGGGTGGGGGATGGGTGGGTGGCTTGGTTATTGCTATATTGCTGTGTTATACCACTTGTCCTGCACTTTTGTACAGCTTGTTGTTCAGAATTGTCTTTTTATTGGCAAAAATCAATAAAATGTGTTAAACAGAGAGAGAGAGACAGACAGAGAGAGAGAGAGAGAGATAACAGCATCAAGGGGATATTGCAGATACCTGGAGCTGTTGCTGCTCCTCGTTTTAGACTATGTAGCAGAGTCACCGTTGCTGCGTCCAGAGCTTGGCCCGCCCAAGACGATTGTGATTGGTTCAAAGAAATGCAAACAACTTAGAGCGTTTTTTTCCCCTCATATCCCAGAATGCATCTGTGGTGTAGCAGCGCTGCGGAGATAGAGCTGGCAATGCGAGACTACAGCCTTCTGTAAACCCTGAGCTCTCTGGTTATAATTCCTCACACCGTCGTATCATGGCGCCCACACGCAGCATCTGTGATTGTGAAAAGCTAAAAACTATTGGAGCTAATTGCACCAACAAAAGCACAAGGAGTGTTTATGCAAATCCTCCTCTCATTCTGCCTCTCGCCGTCTTTCTATGCACTCCTCTCTCCTCTCCATCCGTCCTTCTGTTTGCTTCCCATTTGATTATTTTGAGTTCTTCCCTAATTTCTTCCTACGGCGCTGGATTTTCCTTCCAATCCTCCCTCTTACTCTTTCCCTCCCTTACATCTTTGTTTTTCATCCCTTCTTTCTTTCTTACCCTTAATCACTTTCCTCCCCCCTTTGTCCTTTGTCTTGAAACTCACACACCTTTCCTTTTCCTTCCTTCGGTTCTTCCTTCACTTTCAAGGTTTTTCCTGTCATTATAAAGTTTATAGGTGCAGCACCTATAAGCCACATGAATGTAACTAAAAGACTTTTCTCAGATTTGATGATTGTAGTTGGACGTCTTTAGCAAGTTTTGTCTTCTGGGTATTTTTTGGAGCTCCATGACTGCATCGTGCGCTACTGAGCAACTCTCATTGGAGCGAACGGGGCTTTGCGCCAAACACTGCATCCAATATGAATAGGGATTAGAACAGCTGATAAGTGACGTTTCCTGCAGTATCTTCACAGGCTTTTATTTCATCACACACACACACACACACACACACACACACACACACACACACACACACACACACACACACACACAGTCACACACACACACACACACAATTACATCTAGCTCTGTTCCCGGTTGTAATTTACAAGCCTGTATAGGAATATAAGTGTGTGTTGTCACATGGCTTTCTCGTGTTTTGAAACACACACACTCTGTCTTTACTCCTCACTTTCTTTCTTTCAGTTTCTTGGCTCTCGTCTGGCTCCTATGTTTTTGATTTTGATGATTATCGACACCAACAACAAGAACAGAGAGAGAGAGAGAGAGAGAGAGAGAGAGAGAGAGAGAGAGAGAGAGAGAGAGGTGTGTGTAGGACAGCTGGAGTTATAGAGAGCTTGCTGTGAACTGCACCCAGCATCAATTATTGAGCTTTCTGTTGCTTTGTACAAACAAGATCTCTGGCAGAGAGGACGACACACACCGAGCGAGAGAGCAGCTCTGGAAACGAGAGAGAGATATTAGGAGTGTGTTGACACAAAAGAATAGTAAACAAATTGAGACTAATGCATCTTCTGACTACCTAGTTCAGTGTGTTTATGGAACGCATTCTCGTTTGATGTTGTATGAAAAAATATCCACAATAATTTGTACGATATCCTACGAAATGACGGCGACCGCTGGCCAGACACATGACGACCATTCACGTGACAGTTGAGTTTAGCGTCTTTACAGTTAAATTAAGCCAAGAAAAGGTGACTGTACAGAGCACCGTGAGGGGACAGTTCAGGGGCCGTTACAGTTGAGTTTAGCTGGCAAAAAGTGAGCATCATGCAGCGATGACAGTTAAGTTTAGGAATAAAAGATGGTTTAGTTTTAAATTAGTACTTCCAGGACATGAACACCTGTTTCCTGGGTGAAAGTCTTGTGTTTTCTCCTTAACTTCTTCAGGACATGAACACCTGTTTCCTGGGTGAAAGTCTTGTGTTTTCTCCTTAACTTCTTCAGGACATGAACACCTGTTTCCTGGGTGAAAGTCCCCCCCGCCGACCTCCTCCCTACGAGGATCCTTACACTCTTATACAGCAGCTGTCAATGTGCTGCTTACAGTAATACCAACGTGAAATACATACCAGTTACAGTGCTGCACTTTTCAGCTATATGTATGGTTCAGACTGGTTTACTCAATATCCAAATTATTATGAAGAAAAGAAAGAAAGACAGACTCTCCATCTTGGTGTTTAGTTCATCTGTAATAGATGAAGTCAACCTCACCTCTCTGTGTGTGTGTGTGTGTGTGTGTGTGTGTGTGTGTGTGTGTGTGTGTGTGTGTGTGTGTGTGTGTGTGTGTGTGTGTGTGTGTGTGTGTGTGTGTTGCAGTCTGGCATCAGCACCAGGTTGCTGTAACCTGCTTTGATCAATCACAGCCAGAGACACTGGCTCAGTGGCACCCAACAGATGTGTGTGTGTGTGTGTGTGTGTGTGTGTGCGTGCGTGCGTGCGTGCGTGCGTGCGTACGTAGGGTGTTGAGTGTGTCTTGTGGTTTCAGCTGGTAAATGAGGAGTTGCAGGTTGCAGGGTGGGATTCAGGTGGGTCTTTGTGTGAGTGTGTGTTTTGTTTTGAGTTTGTTTGAAAAGTAAAAAGTAAATTTTTAGGTTTCACCAATTTGTTTTTTTTTATTCCAATTTTTGGGTTAATTTAAGGACAGATTTGGTTTGTGGTATTTCTTTAATTAACGTCCAGAAATAATGATGAAATAAATAAGTTCAACTCAAACACGCAAAGATGAGATGTTGCTTTAAAAAAAAAGTCTTAAATACAATTTTTAATTCTGTAATTAATCCTGGATATTTATAAATATTTTTAAAGGAAAATATTTGAAACAAATATCTAGCAACACAGGTAATCTGTTCATTGTTTTCACAATGAACGCAGAGCCCGTATTATGGGGATGAGAGTTGAGAGAGATTCACAGCAAATACAGTAATACCTAACTATAATAAACTTGACGCGGACATTACACCAACACAACTGGGTGGGGGGGGGGGGATGCCACGACAAATCAGAAACACAATCCTCTTCCACCGGCTCTCCCTGAGTCAGTCAGTGAGTCTCACTGTGACTTTCTGCCACGTGCATCTCTTAACCCTTTAACAACATAATAAAGGTTGTTAAAGACCTTTATTGTGACATTTACCTTTACCGTCTTAATTCAATTTCAATTCAGTTTGATTCAATGTTATTTATAGTATCACATCATAACAAGAGTTATCTCAAAACGCTTTACAGATAGAGTAGGTCTAGGCCACACTCTATAATTTACAAAGACCCAACAATTCCAGTAATTCCTCCAAGAGCATTTAGTGTGAAAGTGGCGAGGGAAAACTCCCAAATTAATTATATTTCTGGTGAGTCACTATCTGTCGCTGACAGACTCGCTCTTCAACTTGCTTATGTGTGAGGCGGCGCTGCCCAAGGAAATCGAGAGGGCGAGACGAGAAAGCGCGTCACATTCTCACTCCCATCGCATCAGAAAGGGACGTCTCCTTTAGCGTCATATCTAGACGCGCTTGGTCGGGACTCTGGGCGTCACTTTTTAACGCTCTGGGTCGGGACGTACGTTTAACTGACATGAACGGGACAGTTAGGTTTAGGAAAAGATGGTGGGGGGGGGGGGGGGGGGGGGTTACAAAATGTACGTTTCAGGGACACGTGGGTCAAGAACGGGACACAAACCCCGGTCTCCTGGGTGATAAAAATACACAATACCAACCTGGCTGTCCAATAATAGAGTGATGATCATTCCAATGTAAACAGCTTATGTCTTAATCTTAATTGATACATTCTATGTTGAAAACAGTTGTTCTGGGTGGTGAGTCACAGTTTTAATTTCACAGCAGAGTGTCAGTTTTTGTGTTTGATTTCAAGTGTGTTTGAAAGTGTTTACTGGATGTTGGAAAGGACTTTGACTGTGTGTGTGTGTGTGTGTGTGTGTGTGTGTGTGTGTGTGTGTGTGTGTGTGTGTGTGTGTGTGTGTGTGTGTGCGTGTGCATGTGTGCTTGCGCTTGCGCTTGCGCTTGCAGGGGTGTGCAGGCCAAAGGTATGTTGTTCTGACTCTGTTGCCAAACTAATTAGCGCTGTAGAGCTCAGAGGCCTGTGGAGAGACACCACACTGTTTATGTGTGATATTCTGCCAACATACTCTACCTCTTCTCATTCACACACACCTCAAGTACATAAACACCTGAAGCACACATGAACACACACGCAGAGCCAGACATCCCTCCGTCAGGTCCTGACTCTGTCTTGGCTTGTGATGCTACATGTTGTTATCTGAGCAACAGGGTGTGTGTGTGTGTGTGTGTGTGTGTGTGTGTGTGTGTGTATAACATTTCAACATTTTTGTTCCTTTTTGTTGTTGCTTTTTGTCGCCCTTTTTCTCATCGTTCTTTTGACGTTTTTGTTGCTTGTTTCCGAGGTTTTTGTCAGCCAAGAGGAGGAAGAAAGAGAGTAGTGCTTTAAACGTATGACAAATAAAGTGGAAAGTAGAAAGAAGAGAGGCACAGAACAGTGAGAAAAGACGAAGAGAGATGGAAATGAAGGATGAGGGGTGGAAGGAGAAAAGGACAGAAAAATGGTGAGTTAAGGGAGGAAAAGTTAAGAAAGAAGCGAGGAGTTGTGAAGTTAGAAAAGGAGGGAATCGGGAAGGGAAGCTAAGAATAGAGTAAGAAAGCAGATATTGAAAAAGAGGTGGAGGGAAGTAACTAAAAAGAGAGGAGTGAAGGATGCAGGAGGGAGGATGATGATGATGATGGAGGTTGTCAGGGGAGGAAGACTCATTCACTGTCTGCGGAGAGAGAGAGAGAGAGAGAGAGAGAGAGAGAGGGAGGGAGGGAGAGAGACAGACAGAGGGAGAGAGAGAGAGAGAAAGGGAGGGAGGGAGAGATTCAGGCATACAGAGGGAGAGAGGGATAGGGAGGGAGGGAGAGGGAGGGAGAGAGACAGACAGACAGAGGGAGAGAGAGAGGGAGAGAGAGAGAAAGGGAGAGAGAGATTTCTTTGAAGGTTAAAGGAGGACAAGAAGAGGAAAAAAGGGAGGAGGAGATGGAGACAAACGAGAGAGAGACAGAGGGAGAGAAAAGGAAGATATAGAGGAGGGAGGACGGCAGTGAGAAAAAGTCAAAAGAAAAGAGATGATGAAGACTTGAAGAGAGAAAGAGGCTCAAGCTATTTTGTGTCTCCAAGGTGGCAGCAGCTTTTATACCATTAACAGTTCGGTGTGTGTGTGTGTGTGTGTGTGTGTGTGTGTGTGTGTGTGTGTGTGTGTGTGTGTGTGTGTGTGTGTGTGTGTGTGTGTGTGTGTGTGTGTGTGTGTGTGTGTGTGTGATCGATCCTGCCAACTCTTTAACGAGGGACTGCTGCTAATTTCAGAGCTAATACTGAACTGTTCCACACCGCTGAACCCAGGGAGGCAGAAGGAGAGGAAGGAAGGACACGGGAGAAAGATGGGGGGAAGAGGAGAGGAGGGGGAGAGGAGAGGGCAACAGAGGGGAAGAAAGGAGATGGAAAGGTAAGGAGAGGAAGCAAGGACACAGAAAATGAAAAAAAAGAGTAAGGGGTAGAGGCAGTGAGACGTTGAAATGAAAGGAAAGCGGAGAAATGAAGAGGAAAGGTACAGCAAGTATAGGAAAGGAGGATATGAGGACAGAGGGGAGAGGAAGGAAAGAAAGGACATGGAGGGGACAAGTGGCGAGAAAAAGGGGAGGAGAGGAGGAAAACTTAGGACATATGGGGGGATAGACTGGGAGAGGAGGAAAGATCAGGCAGGAGGACGTAAAGACGCAAACGAGAAGAAAATGAGAGTAAAAGAAAGGAGGGGAGGAAGTAAAGGAAGGACATTGGATGAAGAAGAGGATAGATGAAAAGAGGAATAGAGGGGAGGGCAACAGGGAGGAAGAGGAAAGTAGAGGAAGTGAGGACAGAAAAGAAAAGGAGGAGAGTAGAGAACAGCAGAGGAATGGAAAGGGCAAAAAGTAACGGAGAGGAAAGAAGAGGAAGTAAGGACATGGCATGGAAAAAGAAGAAAGGAGGAGAGGGGGGGGAAGAGAGGAAAAGAGGACATGATGAAAGAGGGGAGAGGAAGGTAAGATACAACATACTGGAGGGGAGAAGTGGTGAGAAAAGGGAGGGAGAAGAGAAAAAAGTGAGGACATATTGGGGGGGAAATAGCCTGGGAGAGGAGGAAAGAGAGGAAGTAAAGAGAGAGCAAAGAAGGAGAGGAAAAAAGGACATAGGAGGGGAGAGGAACTAAGGACACAAAAAGACAAGATGATGAGAGTAAATGTAAAAGAAGGAAAGAGGAGAAGAAGGTAGGAGAAGAAATGAAAGAAAAGGCATAGGAAGTAAGAGAAGAGAGACAGAAGGGTAAGGAAAGAATGAAGGTGATAAGGGGAAAGAGGGAGAAGAAAAGAGGAAGAATGAGAGGCAAGGAAATAAGGACACGGGAGGGAAGAAGACAGGAGAAGCAAAGATGAAAGAGGAGAGCGGAAGGGACAGAAAGAGGGGATGAGGCGGCAAATTAGGAGTGAAATGGATGGGGGGGTGGAGGGAAAGGGGAAGAGACAGAAGAGGTGTAGGAATGAAACAAAGGAGAGGTAATGTGAAAGAAGGAGGAAAGAAATTAGTTAAAGGGAAAAGAAGAGGGAAGGAGAGAAAGAAAGGGATGGGGAGAGCGGGGGAGAGGGGGAGAGGGGGAGTTCAGTGGAGGTGAAGGTGAAGATGATTAAACTTTCCTGTGCAGCTGTCGGCTCCTTCTCCTCCTCTTGCATCCCTCTTTCATCATCCCGTTGTTCTGCCCGTCAGCATGTGTGATCTGCCTTTCTCCCTCCATCAATCTATCCTCATTGTTTGTTTTTATTTCTTTATTTCCTTCCTGGGAAATGTATCCTTAAAGGAATTGGCTTCAGTTGAAGTGAACAGGAGACGGAGCGTTTATTTGCACCTTTAAAGGTAATCTCTTTAGTCCAGGACATGTACAATGTAGGCCGTCCTCATGATGCCAGTTTTTAAATATGAAGCCAACGTGGAACAACAGCGACTGGGATGTTAGCACAGTCATTAGCTTAGCCTTATACCTTCCTCCACAGCAGGAAGGACTGTCTAGTCCACAGAGCAATCTGGGATGGGAGAAAAACGTGCTCTGGTTTATTGGCATTTCTTAAAACCAATCACGCATACATTACTTAGCCACGGTGCATCTGCTAAATAGCCTATAATAGGAACTTGTTTTGGTGGAACATGTGTACGTTAAAAAGTAGTTTTAGTCGTGCAAAAGAAAACTCAGATTGGACAGATAGTCTAGCTAGCTGTCTGGATTTACCCTGCAGAGATCTGAGGAGCAGTTAACCAGAGTCCTCACAAATCCACCGGAGTTGGGTCCACTACCTCTTGCAATGGCACTGAAGCTTTGTGCTGGACATAATTTGTAAACTGAAAAATCACCCGATATGAATGTAGATCCCAGGACTGGACACTGGCAACGCAACACATTCTCACTCCCATCACATTAAATATGGACGCTTGGGCATGTGCATTTGGTGTTGCTATTGACGCTAAAAGTCTCCTTTAGCGTCATATCTAGACGCGCTTGGTCGGAACTCTGGGCGTCACTTTTTGACGCTCTGGGTCGGGACGTACGCTTAACTGACATGTGGCACAATAATGGGACAGTTAGGTTTAGGAAAATATGGGGGGTGGGGTTATAAAATGTACGTTTCAGTGACACGCGGGACAAGAATGGGACACGAACCCCGGTCTCCTGGGTGAAAGTTGTGTGTTATTTGACCCATCCTCCACCCCAACCTGCCTCCCTGCGTGTCATTTCAGTCTTTCATACTACTCTCTACCGTTGGCGCTCTTAATACTACGTTTTCTTACAGCGCTGCGGTCCAGCTGCTGCTCTGCCCGGTGTGTTTCATACAGACGCTGAAGGGGGATTTTTGCGTCGGTATCCGACACTAAGAGCCACTGATCAAGTGTCAGTATCCGACGAGTTGGGAGTTAGAACAGGTTGGGGAACGTTAGCTAGCTCACTAGCCTTTTAACTAGCTACCGTAGCTCAGTCAGCTCAAGTTAGCTTGAAATAATCACCTTAAAAGTTCCAATTTCTTTGTTATTTTAATTGTGTTAAGCTTTTTTTTTAAAGCCATTCATGAATCTGTATTCAAAATGAAGTCCAGACTTTCCACCTAGCAAAAAACTTGATAAATATGCTGGTAGTTCATGTGAGATTATGAGGATGTTAATCTCAACGGAGGTTACTGTTGATGAAAACATAACTTTAATCATAAAAAACACATCAGTTATTAAACCTTTAGTTGCATACATCTTCAGCTTTTTCACCCAGCCGGGAGCATTACCAGATTGATTTTGCCCCATGAATCATAAACGCTGCACACATTAACGTGTTCACTTTTGGTGTATTTGTTTTGTTTTTTATTAATGGCCGCCATTTAATAAGTCTGTTGCTTACAAGATGCCCCCCTGCGTTTATTATTCGTCTGGTTTTTTGTTGTTATTAATTCATGTTGCTATTCATCTTTCGTAATTAATACCCTCGACTCATATACATAAACTTCACATTATTACCCCGTAATGTTCATTATCATATTAGTCGTATGAGCTTTGCTTAATTGTTCTATGTCGTGCATTCATTAATTTGCGCAATAAAGTTTCCTGGAAAGTAGATTACTGCAGTTGTGAAATTAAAACGACAAAATGTCTGGGAGCCAAACATCACGTTAGAGATGTTTGGCTGAATAAATGATGCCACTGTGTAAATGACAGGGGGGTTTAAATGTATATTTATTTCACTAAACTGTGCAGTTACACACTGTATCTTCCAGGGTTTAGAGGCACCGAAAGATGAAACATGATGATTACTATGCATGTTAAATTAGCCAGTCTATCTTCTTCTTAAACCTGACGTTTATTTAAAGCACAATAATCGCCTGGGTTTATGCAAACCAAACCTTTTTGGGGTACGGAGACCCAGGATAGTTGTAACATTTTTTGACATTTCTCTCTGTATCTTGGAGTTCTTTTAAGCCAGTGGGTTCAAAATACAAACCAGTTCCATGGGTCAAACCAGTTCCATGTGTCTGCTATTAAAGGGCGTAACTGCAGTGGTGGAGTCTAATGTATTGTAGTGGGTATACTGTACTCAACCTGATCTCACAGAATTCCGTGAACACGGCCCCTTAACTCAAAATCTGTGGCAGTTTCACGGAATCGCCGAAAATTCCGTGGCCCACGGAATAATTCCGTGTAATTCACACAGCCCCTTAAGTTAAGGAGAAGGTCATCGCTGGACAACGGGACGGTTGCATTTAGTAAAACAAGAACCTTAGTCGCTCTTAATGCTACATCATCTTCTTATTGGCTTTACATTGGCATTGTTTTCCATGGTGGCCACACGGAATTTTCACACATTTCGTGCCACCACTACGTAATGCGCTGTTAACAGTTCATGCTCATTTCACGGAATTCTGAGAGACGATGGTTGACTGTACTATATGTATGTATGTTAAGGGTTAATGCCCGACGAGGTGTCCATTGTCAGGTATTAATGGACGATGGCGAGGCGTGAACCGTCCGCCGAAGTACATTAATACCTGACAATGGACACCTCGAACCCGCTTATACCATGGTCACTTGCCAAATAACATATTTTTAAAACATTAGTTTATATTTTAATTAGTTTTACAATTGAAATCTAAAGTTTTTACAAACAATAACTCTGTTCCCTGGTTACGCCTGACGGTTTGACTAATACCTGGAACAATCATTCCCATTCATCAGGTTCTTATGCAATGCAAACGTTGTTCACTCCTCCAGGAAATAGGAAGGACCTTAGATACGACATTGCCACCCTTAGCAACCGGAGATGTTTATAGTCCGCTCAGCTGATAGAATCCTTCAGCTCAGCTACGAGCCAGACGGCTAACGCTATGCTAGCAAGATCCAAAGTCAATGGCTGTGTCTCAAACCGCCTACTTCGGTCAGTACACTGCTAATGTACACTGACCACTTACTGCTGTAGTGCCCACTGTCGATGGTTAGTATTGTCCCAAATGGAACACTTATGATAAAGCACTTACCGGAAATGACGAGCGGTCGGCTCGGCTCGCCGCCTCTCAAAATCTGATGAAAATCTTCTAAACTGACCTTAGTTGATCTGAAATGAAGACAGATTCAGCAACTGCACGGCCTATTTCTCGCTTAAAATGTCTTCAGAAACACGTTTCGGTGAACTATTTTCGTAAAATTCGAGATCGTATTCCAAACGAGCCGCCATCTGGCCGCCATTAAGCTCGGATGTAAAATCTGCGAGAGCTAATATGCACGTGACGCGTTCGTCCAATCAGCTGCCGGTCGACGTCCCTGGTCCCTCCCCTTTCCGCTTTGTAATCAAGATGGCGCAGGTTTAGTGTGCGTAGGGTCCATCGTTCTACACTGAACTTTTTGACTTTTTTTAGGGGGTCATCCGGGTACTTTCAGTGCACTGACTTTTTCGTTATCTACACTATATACTTAAAACTAAGTGTGTGAAGTGTGCAAGTAGGCGATTTGAGAAACAGCCAATAACATCGTGTACAGTTGGCAATCGGTAAAACTAATTTGACAGTATGTTAAACAACAAGACACGCTAGCTACCAGTCATGTCATTGTCCCCAAAACAGAATAACGACTTTTACGAACAATTTGAGCCGCGATGTGTAACGTTACTGTCGGCCGCAGCAGCGCAGCCTGGAGTAGCGACCTGAACAGTGAACGGGATGTGAGATAACGTTATTCTCTGTGAAACAAAGTCAGTCCAGAGGGGCAATATAACTTGCAACATGTGTGTTAGCGCCATCCTGGGTTGTTTAGAGGAAGAATTGGAAATAACAGATCCACATTTCCTTTTTGATTTAATGTAGCACATTGATTTAGAACAGTAAACAGTGGGAACTATGGGAAGTAGAAAAACACAGATGACAATTCAAAATGTATCAAAAACATGATGGAAAGTATGTTGTTGCATGTCATTGGGCATTTTAGGTGGGTATATGGAAATCCTGGAGCTTTCATAGTTGGTATACCTGCGTTGTTATCTCTGCAACCCAAACAGAAAATGTTTTTACTCTCAAACACAAGGAGGAAAATGTTACAATCTACCCATAGTCCGGGTTAGTTATACCATACCCTGGCAGGATTATGACAAAAACTTGATATTGAAACTTTTATTCAACACTTCAGTGACTTTTTAACATAATATTTGTGTGTGTGTGTGTGTGTGTGTGTGTGTGTGTGTGTGTGTGTGTGTGTGTGTATGTGTTGAGAGGCACTCCTTGGTCCGTCTTTCTTTTCCCAGACCGAAATTTCAAGAAAAAAACATAAATACAACTAAAATGTTGCTTGGGATAGGTTGTAACATTTTCTAACCCAGACTATTGTTACAACTAACCCAGACTATTGTTACAACTAACCCAGACTATTGTTACAACTAACCCAGACTATTGTTACAACTAACCCAGACTATTGTTCTTAATTTAACAGCTAAAACTTTAGCACTAACAACCTGCATGACAGATATCCATATAGACACACAATAAACATGATTCAAATTTGTTGAGTTTAACTACAAAGCTGGCATTGCTATCCCAATAATGCATTAGGTGGAGAGAAAAAATACTTTCCTACCTAAACAGTTTTTCTTCTCATGTGTCATAAGGACTAAACGGAGCATGTTTAGAGTGATTCAGGTGATTCCCAAACTTCTTCCTGATTTAAAACTGACCCCGGTCTCCCCTAAGGAACAAACCAGTTTTTAAAGGCATGGTGTCAGAAGTATAAACTGGATATTAGACGAGGATAAAATATAAAGAGTAACACATGAACTAGTTTTTAAAGTGCTCATATTATGCTCATTTTCAGGTTCATTCAGATGTTATATCAGAATGTTTACATGGTTTCACTTTCAAAAAACACCATATTTTTATTGTGCTGCACATTGCTGCAGCTCCTCTTTTCACCCTGTGTGTTGAGCTCTCCGTTTTAGCTACAGAGTGAGACATCTCACTTCTGTTCCATCTTTGTTGGGAGTCGCACATGTGCAGTACCTAGGTAAGGACTACTAGCCAGTCAGAAGCAGAGTATGAGGGCGTGTCCTGACAGTACCTAGGTAAGGACTACTATCCAGTCAGAAGCAGAGTATGAGGGCGTGTCCTGACAGTACCTAGGTAAGGACTACTAGCCAGTCAGAAGCAGAGTATGAGGGCGTGTCCTGACAGTACCTAGGTAAGGACTACTAGCCAGTCAGAAGCAGAGTATGAGGGCGTGTCCTGACAGTACCTAGGTAAGGACTACTAGCCAGTCAGAAGCAGAGTATGAGGGCGTGTCCTGACAGTACCTAGGTAAGGACTACTAGCCAGTCAGAAGCAGAGAATGAGGGCGTGTCCTGACAGTACCTAGGTAAGGACTACTAGCCAGTCAGAAGCAGAGTATGAGGGCGTGCCATGCTAGCAGCTAGGCGAGCATTATAACGTGTGTTCCAAAGTGACCACGTTTGTCTCTGAAGTAAAGGCTGGACTACAACAGAGCTGTTTGGTACGGAAGCCGAGTACGGCCATGGATTTTTTTTTTTATGCACCGTTATCTCGTGATAACAACTTATTAATTCGTTATCTCGAGATAACAAAGTTTGTTTTCTCAAGATAACAAATTAATCATTTCGTTATCTCGACATAACAAAGATCTTTTTATCGAGATAACAAATTAATTAATAATGTTCTCCCTCCCCTTCTCCGGTCAAATACTTTGAAAAAATCCCAAGAAACCACCCTTCTATTTAACCCGAGGAATGGGCTCCATGAGCGGATAGAGGTCTGCCGTTTCTCCCTCTATTTCTCCAGTCAAATACTTGGGAAAAATCCCACCACGACGCCCTTCGCTTTAACCCGGGGAAGAGGAGGGACAAACGGCAGACCTCTATCAGCTTATAGGAGCACCTTTTCCAGGATAAATTCAAGGGTGGTTTCGTGGGATTTTTTCAAAGTATTTGACTGGAGAAGGGGAAGGAGAACATTATTAATTAATTTGTTATCTCGATAAAACAAACTTTGTTATCTCAAGATAACGAATTAATAAGTCGTTATCATGAGATAACAGTGCATAAAAATTTAAAAAAAAATCCATGGCCGTTCTTGGCTTCCGTGGTTTGGAGCAGTTTGTGAACAGTGTTTTCTGGTGGAGATGGTAAGTCCCTTTGGGGGGGACTTTGGGATTTTTCACTTTGTAAACCTATAACGTGCACAAGAAAGATACATAACACAAGAAAGGAAAGGGAAAAAGCCAAAAAGTATAATATGAGCACAAATAAGATTAGATGTGGAAATGCACCGTTGCAAAAAACTTAAATCAAATCTTTATTTGTATTGCACTTTTCATACAAACGTGCAGCTGCAAAAGTGCTTCACATAGCAAATTAAAGAAAACTAAATTACAACAATAAAACACTAAAATGTTCAAAAATCAATAAATAAAAGTCAGTTTAAAATAAAATTAACACCAGGGATGCAAATGATATGGGACCTAATGATTAAATCATAGGCTATAACATTACTTCAAGGCCAATTAAAAAAAAGATCTTTAATTTCCTTGCAAAAATCCAAAGAGAGATTGGCAGAGGCAGTGAGTTCCACAGTTTAGGGCCATGGAAACAAAAAGCACTGTCATCATCTAGTTTTAAAAACAAATGAAATATTTTATTTTATTTTAGGCAAACAGGATACAGCAAAGAAATAAAGGATATCGACGTGATTCTTATGGTTTGCAGCTGGAGAGGAAAGCCTGGAAAAGTGTCACTGTTTGACTATGGAGTAATATCTCATCTGGAGGAAGAGTGGAATATAATAAGTGTTGTAGTATAATAAATGTATTTTTATTTATTTTGGTTTTAAGCGTATACTGTGGCACAGAGAAGGACAGCAGAGGGAAACTGCCTTTGCGCTCCATTAAAAGGCTAAATCTAACTTTGATGCCCCAGAAGAAGCTAAAAGAGATAAGACAGCTCTCATAAACTGTTTAGATGTCAAACCGCCATTCTGTTAAATCAAATATCAAATATTTATTTCTACGTGAAGCAGTGTGTGTGTGTGTGTGTGTGTGTGTGTGTGTGTGTGTGTGTGTGTGTGTGTGTGGTGTGTGTGTGTGTGCGTGTGTGTGTGTGTGTGTGTGTGTGGCTGCAGCCGGCTCTCCTTGCTGTCATGCTTGGGGTAATGCTAAAGCAGCGTGGCAGGCAGAGATTGTTAAAACAGATAGAGGGTGTGAACGCGTCCAAACACGGCGGGACATTTTCCAAAATGTCGGAATGACAGAGGGAGAGAAAGTGTGCCACGGAGCTGCATTGTTGTTAAGAACACGTCTCTTATGATATTACAGCAAAACACAACTTTAATAGTTTGAAATGATCATTATGTTTCGAGGATAAGTCGGTGGATATTCTACATTTGTGTCATTGTCAACATGTTAAAGCGGCAGTATTGTGTGTGCATCACAGCCTGATGCAGGGGAGTAGCCCTAAGTTTAGAAGTGAGGGGGACAGATTGTTCAGGAGGAGGATGTTTATTGAAAAGATCCTCTCCCATATGTCTCACCAAATCTGGGATTCCAAGAAGCCTACATTTCATTTATGATTAATGCAAACACCAACATTTCCATAAACCGTTCCATACAGTTTTACTGCCGCATCTCGCCGAATGGGAGACCTGCTAACATTTTAACTGGCCACATGGAGGCGGAGCCAATGAACCAAATATTTGGTACTAAGGTCATCAATATGCAACATGAGACATTTTTCACATTTTTCACATTTGAATCTATTTCTCACAGGGTCATTGGAAGCATTTTGTTGGAGGGGGTGCTGTAAATGTGTGTGTGTGTGTGTGTGTGTGTGTGTGTGTGTGTGTGGGGGGGGGGGGGGTACTCTGGTACATTCTAATGCCACTATTCCATCATATACACTGATCTTAATTATTGCACATTTTAATGAGTTTTCCTTCCTGCATTTTTGTATATATATTTTTTTTGTTATTTTATTATTGCCTATCTATATGAGTGTATCAATTAGATGACGCAACCTACACTGTTGCACTGGCTGAGATGTTCCTTGATTATTAACACACACACTGTTTATTGTGACTCCATCCCACACACACACACACACACACACACACACACACACACACACACACACACACACACACACACACACACACACACACACACACACCGTCCTGCTGCCACAAATACTCACCAGAGCACCAAATGTGGATTCATCCGCCGCTGAAAATAGTCCCCAACAAAGTCACATTTTCCTGCAGTTTGTTGGATAAAAACTACAGTCAGCAGCTGTTTTAGGGAAATACTTTTACGCCAACACATTGTTGGTTTTGGTGGTTTGATGGGATGTGTGCAGAATAAAAACTCTCTCCGCAAACAAAACAAAATACATTTCCCACAAAATGTAATTGAGAATGCAGTTTTGTTGTATGGGAATGTCATTTTTAGGAGACACATCTGCTCTTCTTTCTTCTTTCTCTACACAAACACAGTAAGCTGCATTCCTATGGTCGTTCTCTCTGCCTCTCTTTTTCTTTCTCTCTCTGATTCTTTTAATCCTATATTTTGTTGGGTTTAATACACCAAATTGCCATGTCATTGTTTATTTTTGATCAATACATAGACTGGGCCTTTATCATCTACACTCTCTTTCTTTCTCTCTTCTTTTTTGTTTTTAATGTCTTTCTCTTCCCTCGCTCCTCTTTCTCTTCCTGTCTCGCTTGCATATCAATCCCTTCTTCTCTTCTTTCCATCCCTAATGTTTTTCTCTCTTTCATCTCTTATCTTTCTCTTTTTTCTTCTTGTAACTGCTCCTTTTATTTACTAATTTCATCACCCTGTTATGTTCTTTTCATTCCCTCTCTACCATTCCTTTCCTTCTTCCCATATTTGCATCCTCTCTCCCTCTCTCTCTCTCCCTCTCTCTCTGTCTCTCTCTCTGTCTCTCTCTCTCTCCCTCTCTCTCTCTCTCTCTCTCTCTCTCTCTCTCTCTCCCTGTCTCCCTCTCTCTCAGTAAGCAGATTGGTTTTGGCACTCGGTCCCCCGATCACTGAACACACAGAAACACACACACACACACACACACACACACACGCACACACACACACACACACACACACACACACACACACACACACACACACACACGTAGCGAGCAGCGGTGTCATCGCCATGGCGATGTCAGCAGGCGGGGCTTAATCCAAAGTGACACTTGTTCTCTGCCTTCCTTTCCCATCGCCATGGAAGCAATTACCCTCCTCCTGAAGGGCCTTTTGTCTGTGTGTGTGTGTGTGTGTGTGTGTGTGTGTGTGTGTGTGTGTGTGTGTGTGTGTGTGTGTGTGTGTGTGTGTGTGTGTGTGTGTGTGTGTGTGTGTGTGTGTGTGTGTGTGTCCTCCCCGGAGCTGACGGGGTGGAACCTGGGCTGCGGGTCACCTGATTGGCTGAATTGAAAGACAGGGGAGGAGAGAGAGGAACACATTCTTTCTTCTCTTCACCTCTTTCTCCATTCCTCTCTCTCTCTCTGTTCTTTTTCTCTTCTATCTTCTCTTGCCTCTCACAAGGAATAAATCTGAATTTGGATTCTTTTTTCACTACCAAAGCTGCACCTGAACTTGGACTCAAGGATGAGGATTATTAAAGATCGCTGTGACCTCAAAACACATTTTCGGCCATAACTCAGTGATTTAATTATGTCTGTCAAATATGACAAAACTTCACACAAATGTCTAACCTGATAAAATGATGAGGTGAGGACATGTTATACCCGAAAGGTGAAAGGTCGACTTCCCTGTGACATAATAATATTCTGCAAAAACACTTTTTCTGGCCGTTATTCATCGCCCCAAAACAAAGTGTAAAGGATCCAACCAGCTGTGTGTTTAATGGTCTGATCATCTTAGCTGGACTTTTAGGCAGTTATTTTGTTGGCTAGTTTACTTTAGAATAAAACATCAGATTTTATAACCTACATGTGTTTTGTATGCAGTAATCTTAATGTGTAAAGTAATTAGTAACTAAAGCTGTAACGGATGAATGTAGTGGAGTAAGAAGTACAATATTTCTCTCTGAAATGTAGCGGAGTAGAAGCAGAAAGTGGCATGAAAACAAAAAAAGCCTCAATACATACAGTTCTGTAGTTTACACATTTCAGATTTCAGTTTAAACTGTAGATTGAAGTCGTGATTTAATTTGTACCATGTTCTGGGTGAATACTTGATTCTGATTGGCTGCGGGTGTCCATAAAAAAGTGTTATACTTGACAACTACTAAAGGAGTTTGTGGTGTTTTGTAAAGGTATTTTAAGTACGAGCCGAGAGACATGTATAAGCTATCCTTCAACTTTATTTATATCCCTTCTTTGTACATAACGTCCTGCGCACTCTAGCGCCCCTAGTATAGTATATATATAGAGCTCAACAGTCCCGCCCACACTCCGAGAGACCTTGGGTTCCGGAAGTAAATTTCCCACTTATTTTTAGACTGAATCAAGCTGTTGTCACTGCACGATGTGAGTCTCAACACGATCTGAGTCGCGTTGAGTTGCGCATGCTCAGATTTAAACAATTTACAGCATAAAGACGATAACGGAAGATGGGAACAGCAATAATAGAAGATATAGAAGATGGAAATTATTATTTAGCATAGCGCATCTCATTTTTACGGCATGATCCCTGATGTCAGTTAATAAAAAATAAAAAAGGTAGTAAAAATGGATCTACATAATCAAGTTTATTCACTGCTGGCTACAAGTTAGCAATCAAACACAACAAAGGCTGTTACTTGAATGGCGTTTTGAGCTAATGTTAGCAATCAAACAATCATAGATAGCATTTGATAACTAAAACGTTTTTGAAATGATTTCCATCTTCTATATCTTCTATTATTGCTGTTCCCATCTTCTGTTATTGTTGTTATGCCGTAAACAGTTTAAATCTGAGCATGCGCAACTCGACGCGACTCAAACCGTGTTGAGACTCACATCGCGGAGTGACACTGTTAGCTAGCGGTTAGCCTAATTAGCTGTTAACTAAACTAACGTTAGCTTGCCGGCCGAAGTGTGGAACAGGTCGTGCTGTCGTAGATCCTCGGAAAATCATCTTTCGCATGTGCATGATGGATTGTGCAGACAGCTCCCCCTCCTCCCCCTACCATAGACTGTATATACAATGGACAAACATATCCCGTTGCTCTGGACGGAGACCAGTGAAGTCTATTAGAAGCACTTTTCAGTGAGGCTCGAGCGTTACTGCGCAGCTGCAAACTGAGCTTGCCGACGTAGATGTGACGTGAACGTGTCTGAACGTTGTAAGTCTTCTGGTAGCTGTGCCAAGAGAAATCTCAATCATTCCCAATCTTGCAGAGACGGAGAGCGTAGGTATATGTAAGGAGATAACATAGGTACAGGCTAATTATTGCTAACTAAAATGATAGTTAACATTAGTAATTAAACTAAACAGCTAATGTACGTCGAAACTGCCTGCGAGCTTCTCCTGTACTATACGGTAATTCCTCTACTATGCGACAGTAAGTCGCGTGGTTTTGACACAATTGTTAGCCTGTTTTTATAAAAACGTCTGTTACGGAGCCATAATGTGAGGTACAAGGTAATGGAGCCTTTTATACATTGTTGTGTTTCTTTAGAAATAAACAATGGGCAAATTAAGTCTTTAAACGCTTCAGATGTAAAAATATTCGCTGTCAAAGTGACGCCAAAATGAATGACAGCCAATGGGATGCTAATGGCGGGTGAGAGTCTGGTAGCATTAAAATGGCGCCATAGGAGGTTTCACTCTGTGGAGAGAAGCCTGCCCCCTCCTCACCAGCATGAGTTCCACCAATCAGAGGCATCACTGTGGGATTGTGGGATTGTTCGTGATTGTGAGTAATGAAGTACTTATCCAAGACATCGCAAATAAAAGACATTTATCTCAAAATAAGGTTAGTGCCCCACAAACTTTTGGCGTCTATATGAGCATATACAATAGCTTAGTCATGTCGTAGCTGGTTTTAAGTTGAACATCGACGGTTACGATTTTATGGTTTATACTGAAATTGTCAATGGAGAAATTGCATTGGATTTTTACTTCCGGAAACCCGCTGTGGGTGGGACTGTTGAGCTCTATAGTATAGTGCAGAGCCATAGAGAGATAGTACCATAGTAGATGTCTTTCTCTATCACTCTGGTATAGTGTTCACCTACAGCATTAACAGCATTAACAGGACACAACAGAGTTCCGGTAAAAACGGACTGTTTACCATTCTAAATTAATGGGCCACATTAAAAAGAAAAGAACCCTGAGTGGTGCTTTGGTTCCTCATCCTCTGAACACCACCATGGCGCTAACACGTAGCTAAGTAAGTACACTGCCTCTCTGAACTGACTCTGTTTCAGGGTTTCACAGCGAATAATAACAAAATAACGTTATCTCACATCCCGTTCGCAGTTCAGGTCGCTACTTCATGCTGTGGCTGCAGCAGGCAGTAAGTTACACATGGTGGATAATTATTCATGAAAATCATTATATTGTTTTGGGGACAATAACATGGCTGGATAGCTAGCTAGCTTGTCTGGTTGTTAAACATACTGTCAAATTATATTTACTGATTGCCAACTGTACACAATGTTATTGACTTTGAATATTGTTAGAATAGTGTTATATTGTTTTTGGGGACAATTACATGGCTGGATAGCTAGCTAACATTAGCTTGTCTTGTGGTTGAACGTACTGCCAAATCACATTTACTAATAGCCAACTGTACACAATGTAATCTACTTTGAATCCTGCTAGTATGGTGCTAAAAGAAAGAAAAGGTGTCAGGATTGCGGAGGACGGATGCCTCCGCCGAAGTCCACTTATACCATGGTCACTTGCCAAATAACATTTACATTTATATTTTAAGGCGTTTCAGAATCGTAAATCTTAAGTTTTCCCCTAAAAACATCTCAGTTTCGTGTCTCCAGTGACAATCCCAGAAGTCTCCAGTAGATGGCGGTAATGCAACACTTATGGATGCCAACTGCTGTTTAACTACATGAAGCAGCCTTGTTAAATGTTTCAGAGAGGGTTGACAGAATCTACTTGATGTTCCTCTGGGTAAGTTGATATTATTAGGACTTTGTCGTCAAATAAATTACATTCATGTTTTCAGCATCATTGTTGCAGTGCATTTACAATTTGCTTTATGTTGTTTTAGCTGCAGTGACAGTTTACTACTTTTTGGAGCATGCTAATGTTCACGTTCTTGTAGCCTACAGCTTGAACAGCGATGCTAACTTAGCTCGTTAAAGTCAGCCCTGTAACATGGCCGTTGCCTGGTCTTTGTATGGAATTGGCAGTCTGAAATGTTATTAAGCGCTGCTTAAACCCGTTGCCGAGCTAGTGAATATATTTGGTATCATATGAAACGAGACGATCTAAGGAATCCATTGATATTTGGTATCATGGCATGCTTGTCATAACAGGGATATATAAAATAAGGTTCCAAATTTAAGCCATTTTCAAAGGAGTCTCTCTCACCTCAAGATATCAGAATAAAAATGGATTTATCATGTTTTACACTGTAGCTGTTGCCATAACTACAGATACAGATACAGATTTGCTCAACATATTGTAACCATGTTTATTAGCTAGTACAGTAACTGCCACACACCAGGGTAAATACATACTTTTCCTATACGACAAAATGTATGTGCAGTTGTACGCCCTGATAAAAAAAAGATAGTTTAATCACTGAATCTGCCATGTTTTACACATCTGACTGATCAGATTCTGTCCTGAACACCTGTTTGACGAGGTTTACCTGGACCCACAAGACTCTCCTCACAGTATGAAGGTATTGTGGGACAGGTGCCATCCCTCTGCCAACCGATGGTCTGAAGACAACACAGCAGCATCAGGAAAGATTCAGTATCCACAGGATGACTTCTGTGACCTGACAGCCTACATTACCAGCTGACACATCCTCAGTAGAAAATAAACCCTCTAGGCTGGTGGAGGACATGATCTGGACAGTTAACATCTGCTGCTCTGTGCATTATGTATACACACTTTATATTTCCATTTCATTGACTGTGAATAAAGTGCTTTATTTCTAAGCAGGGTTTGGTCATTTTAAGGTTTAGTAGTAAGGCTCCTTAAGTGTTATGCAACATGTTTATTCACAAAGACTGTTAAACAGGTGATATGTCTGATGTAATGCATGTAGAAGGGTCAAACACTGAGTCTATTTAACATCCTGACTATAAAAATGTAATCCTTAACGACAGGTAATAGTGACAGTAAGCAACACAAAACATTTGTTTAACTTTATTGTTTTGACAGATGGCAAAATGAATAAAACAAGTATTTTAAAATGTTAATGTTAATGTTTAAAATTAATCTGCAGCTTGAAAAACATTTCACAGCATAAATATAACGGACAGATAAAATCTCTTAATTACTTTGTGAAACGAGTCCCTTTCACACAGCCTGATCAATGTCTATGGACACAGTACAGTCCTCACAGTAGCTGTTGATAATTTAGTTACTGAGCAGTTGAGAAGTATGACACCTGTTGAGCAATAACTTCCTCCTGATGGTTTCTCATACTTTGAGGAGAGTCTGGTGGGTCGAAGTACACCTCATCAGTGGTCAGTCAGATCTGTAAAACACGGCAGATTCAGTGTAAGATTAAACTAGGCTATCATTTTCTATCACGGTGTACAACTGCACATACATTTAGTCTTGAATAAAGTAGTAATGTAGTGAAGATAATGGGTAGACACTCAGTCTAGCTGCTAGTTCTGGGTTTATCACCAGGTTCACGCAGCTGTGTCGGCCAGAACACCACTTAAGGCCAAATATTCCAGAGTATGAAATGAAGAGCTGAGAGATGGTTCTTATTCTGTTGCCGCTAACGTAGACAACACTTCCTGGTATCTATTATACACTTTAAAGACTCCAACTAACAAAACGGCTGGATGCTTTTATTTTGAAAACCCTGGAACGGATGCTATGTTCCGTTCGAGCTAGCAAAGCCTCGCTAGAGAAGGCTCAATAGTGGTACAGAAAACAATATTTAACACCACTTACTTCTTATTTTACTCAACCACAAAGTACTGAACAATCCTAAAAAGTAGTAAAAGTATAAACATGTTTAAACACGATGTTACACATTTGGACCTGACGTACTGATTCGGTTGAGCCGAAGCTCGTGGATATAATTAGCTAGCACAATAGTCGCGTAGCATAGCAACCCCTTAAAGTCCTAACTCTCATCCACATCAAATAGCAGAAATAACAGATTTAACAAAGAAATACAATATCACGAGTGATGCAGCAGATATACTTACTGACTTACTTACTTTCTCCATCATTTCTTAATCACATTGTTATACGCAAAATCCAATAATGAATTAAAAAGTAGTGTATAGCGCAATTTCATTTTAAATGTTCTGCCATATGAACTAAAGTTCCATAACATTTGTTCTGCAAACACTTAGCATCAGCATTTTGTTCATACAGTAGCAGTTAAATAAAAATATTTAGTGTAAATCTCAACTTAAACAATGTAATCAAAGCAAATACTAAATTAAAGCTTATTGCCACTGTCAGGGCATTCACATTATCATTAATAGGACACATTCCACTGCTGTGAAACTTCAATAAAGTGTCCTGCGCACGTTTTAGCATAATGTCTCTCTGTTTTCATTACAGTCAGAGCATGTGAATACAGCGCCAACTGTTCGTCAATATAATGCACTGTAACTCCGAGGTAACTATGGTTACCCAGTGATGTCCAGTACTCCCCAGAGAGACCAACAGCGGGTGCACGTTGTAAAGCTGTCGCTTTGCAGTCCTCTATTTTTCATTTAACTCGTGTATTCTTCTTGTGATGGTGCGTCTTGAGGTCTCCACATCACTAATCGGCCTGCAGTCTGTAGCTATCCACGTCACTATGGCATTTGTTAGCTTCTCTTTCCTTTGTTTATCTATACTTCTCCCACACGCTGCATCTGACGTAGTCTGCCGAAGCCTCGCGCCACTGTTTGTTTCGCTGAATGATTTGCTGGTATCAACTGTGTGTACTGCATTTAGGTGATATTTCAGACTGGAAGTACTCCGGTGATAAGAAAATTCAACTTTGCAGTGGTTACAAATAACTTTGGTTTTGTCGACTGCGCCGTTTGGAAGAACTTTAAAATAAGTGGCCATGTAAAATTTCTATAGGCCCTTCTCCATGTTTGTTGGTCTATTGATATATCCATGCTTTCTCTATCACTCTGATCTTTTCCGTTTCCTGTAAGCGCGGCAGCAGTCAGCAACAAACTTTTTCAAAATAAAAGCTTGTGAATAACATACTTTTACAATAATAAAAGAAATAATAAAAACTGCGTTAATGCGCGATAAAATAATTGTCAGCCTTAATTAATTAATGTGCTAACGCGATAATAACACGTTAACTTGCCCAGTCCTAATATATACAAACACTGAGTATATATAGCTATCTATGTAATATACCAACCAGCACGCGCTCTGGCTACCCTGTTACCAGCATTGAATAAACCGGAGTAAACGTGAAACATAAAACACAATATGGTCAACTGTACTAAATGATAGCAACACTAACATAACTTTTGGGCCTTTTCTACAAGTAGCATGTATTTAACCGATCGATGACCTGTGTGTGGCAATTACTGCACTAATAAACATGATTACAATATGTCGAGCAAATGTTACATTTCAATTCTTTATATTTTAACTTACAACATCATCGATCGATTCCTTAGATCATCTAGTTTCATATGATAGACCTACCAAATATATTCACTAGCTTTACAAAGATCAGGCAAGCCCATGTTACCGGACTGAAGATACAAATCTCTTCTGACAACAACGGCGCGGAAAAACAGTCTCAAAAGTACCCACACATATAGAAAGAGATTTACACATATATTTACATTGAAAAATACTGAGTTCATTTACAAATTATGAAATACGAGTTACAAATTAAATGCACGGACACAGTTGCAAATATTTATGAGACTGTTTTAGCACCATATGCTAGCATAGTGTTAGCTTTCTTGCTCGTAGCCAGCTAGCTGTCTGAGCTGAAGGGGTCTATAGTATAAATATCTCCCGTTGATAAGCTGTGCTTAGTCGTATCTAAGGCCCATCCTATTTTCTGGAGAAGTGAACATCTTTTGCATTGCATAAGAACCTTATGGGATGGGAATGATTGTTTCAGGTATTAGTCAAACCATCAGGCGTAACCAGGGAAAACTGAGTTGTTTTTAGGGGAAAACTTAAGATTTACGATTTTAAAACGCCTTAAAATATAAATGTAAATGTTATTTGGCAAGTGACCATGGTATAAGTGGACTTCGGCGAAGGCATCCTTTTCTTTCTTTTTCTTTCTTAGCCACAACACTGTCGCTGTCTCTTTTTCTCTTGCTCTGTGAAAAGTTCTCTTCGCACTATTTCATTTTCTTTCTTCCTCCTCTTCACATACTCTCTCTCTCGCTGTCACACACTTTGAACGTCCATCTTAACCAGATTCAAATCTGCACTGGCTTTGTTTAACTGTGATTGTGTGTGCAAAGAGAGAGAGATCGCTATCAGTTGTTAAAGGCGTCAAACTCCTCAGATTGTAAAGGTGTGTGTGTGTGTGTGTGTGTGTGTGTGTGTGTGTGTGTGTGTGTGTGTGTGTGTGTGTGTGTGTGTGTGTGTGTGTGTGTGTGTGTGTGTGTGTGTGTGTGGCTATCCGCGGTCAGGACCTCTAAACCTCTCCAGATTTCCCCGTCGGCCACCATGCAGCGTTTCCTCCGAGTTTTATCTCCCGCCTTCATCTCTCTTTTCATATTGCTCGCTGTGTTTCCCTTTATCTCGCCGCAGGTAGATTTTATTTTTAAATACACTCTGAAATATTCTTCCTCTCAGTTTGGCCTCTGTGGATGGATGAGCTGATCATGTAAACAGATACTCGGATATCGGGATGGAGCAGGAAAGAAAATTATGCCGGAAGTTTATTCCAAAAATATAAATTGAAATGATGCAGGCCTGAAAGTAAACGTGCTTCTGTCTTGGAGGAATATACTGCATACTCACAATACAATCTTAATAGAGAGTTTTAGAAGACATGCATTCTGCTGCTTTAAAAGATTATGATTATGATTTTGTCTTCAGATGTTTGCTAGTGACTCAGACAGCTTCTCGTCTGACACGTGGCTTGAAAAGTTGCACATAAAAATCATCAGAGCTGTGATTTAGAGACACATTTTTGGCTGTTTGGAGCAAAGAAAACAACCAAATTCAAGTCACTTCATAGTTATAGGTTAAAAATGTATGGCTGATGTTTGTTGTATCACTATCAGGTTTGTTTTCTGACTGATCTGTCGCTATAATTAGGCGACATTAAGCAGAATATTAATAAATAAAATACAATTCATGCAACTTATTTTCATGATCAGGTTCGTACGATATAGTACGGAAATGTAGCCGCCAATAGGTGACTGTAAGCCGGGTACAGAGCGCTGCCAGATGACGGTCCTTTCAGGGGCCGTGGCAGTTGAGTTTAGTCGAGAAACATTGCGCGTCATGCGACAGCGACAGTTAAGTTTTCGTACCAAAACGACTAGTTAAGTTTATGAAAAACATTGTGGTTTGGATTAAAACACGTGAAAATGTTGTGTTTATTCCTTAACCTTTCTGGTAACTGTGAAATATAAAGTCTACTACATGAAGTGCTACATTGGGGGATTAGAGAACATATATATACAGTGTATATATATATATATATATATATATATATATATATATATATATAAAAAAAAAGATTGAAGTGTGATTTTTTTTTTGCGAGGATCTGTATCAAACAGATTTTTTCCATTAGTCTGTAGGATAGCATTTGTAGCCTGGGACGTCTCTGCAGCACCACAATACTTTATTTTAGAATGGTTTGACACATATTTTGCCTTTAACAAATATTGCACCCTCCTGCCATTTGGATATTGCACTAGTTCATTTTGCGATTTCGATAAAATTGCCTTAATTGTGCAGCCCTAGTTTATTGCAACACAATGGATGCTTCGGGCAGTGCCCTTTCTCAGGGTGTGCACAGGCAATTACAAACAATACTCCACACACAGGTGGGTTACTTATAGAACCAATACTGCACAGGTGGAGTAAAGAACATAACGGGACGTCACACAAATGGGCTGTTTAAAGGTGCAGTAGGTAGGATTGCGAAGATCCAGGAACTTCGACAACTTCACAGTCCCTCCCGCCTTTAAGCTGAAGCCCAAAACGGTCTCCTAAGCCCCTCCCCCCACAAGGGAGAATGAATGTGTGTGCATGAGCAGTGATTGACACACAGTTAGACCCCACCCCCTGGCCCTGATTGGTGCATCTGAACAGGGAGCGGTGGATATTTGCAAATCTCACTCCAGGCTGTAGGTGGAGCCAGAGGAGCTGGATTTATTTTAAATGACCTGCTTCATGTAGTTCTACTGGAACATAGGGTCAGTTTCAGATAATATGACAGAAAGTCATACCTACTGCACCTTTATAAGTGACACTCCCACCGCCACACAACCCTGCGACAAATCGCCAGATCGCTTTTGTTGGTCTGAACGCAAGACTGAAATCTGCTCGACGACAGGCTGTGGCGTCACATGACTGATGGCCAGTTTGACCTCCAATTGACCTCGAAGTTAAACCTCAACCACCCGGCAATCTTCCCAGCATGCTCTCTGCCTACACTCTCTTAAAACAGTCACACTCGTACAGAAACACACATATCTCTTCCTTTCGGGTGACAAGCTCTTTAAAAAGCCATCGACCCGACTCGCTGAACTTTACGACATCACACACACACACACACACACACACACACACACACACACACACACACACACACACACACACACACCCCTTGCCTGCCATAACAAGATCTTTAAAACACCATCAAGTCACCCGGCTGAACTTTACGACACTGTTTCATTTCATGTTTATAAGACCCAAACACCGACACACGCACGCACGCACACACACACACACACACACACACACACACACACACACACACACACACACACACACACACACACACACACACACACACACACACACACACACAACCCGATCAAAAGTGTTGCATTTACCTACTCAGCCGGTACATGATAAATATGTCTGTTTGAGTCAAGGTCAAACACACCTCCATGTTCACTTACACACACACACACACACACACACACACACACACACACACACACACACACACACACACACACACACACACACACACACACACAAATAGAGCAGGCGGACATGAAGACATATTTGTGGTCCATCAACATAATACTTTTCAAGTTTGCGGAACAAATAAATTCCGTCTGCCTCGCTCTCCCATCAACCATCAGGCTTCACAAACACACACACATACACACACACCTACACACACACACCCACACACACGCACACAAACACACACACACACGCACACACACACACACACACACACACACACACACACAGAAAATACTTACTCTTTAAGTCTTTTATACCGTAAATTCCTTCCGTAAGTTCCCATTTCTTTATTTCTTTAAAAATGGTCAGTTTTTAACGGTGATGTTATCCTGCAAATTGTTTATTTCACAGCTCATGATAATGATCCCTCATTAAATGTTTTCCTCTCCTCTATTGTTTCCTCTCTTCTCTCCTCTCTTTTCTCTCCTCTCCTTTCTCTCCTTTCTCTCCTCTCCTCTCCTCTCTTGTCTCTCCTCTCTTTTCTCTCCTCTCCTTTCTCTCCTTTCTCTCCTCTCCTCTTCTCTCCTCTCTTGTCTCTCCTCTCCTTTCTGTCCTTTCCTCTCTTGTCTCTCCTCTCCTGTCTCTCCTCTCCTCTCTTCATTTAGTGTTTGTTCTCCCTAATAAATAAATGACAAACAGTATGAAAATGATATTCTTCGCCAGATGACAGCTATTTTTCATCTCCAGCCCTAAACAACTCCTCCTAAGGGTTTGTCCCGCTATCTCTCCATCTCATCCCTCTCCTCCTCTTTACATCCCCATCTCTCTCTCTCCCTCTCTCTCTCTCTCTCTCTCTCTCTCTCTCTCCCCACTTCTCTCCCTCTTACACTTTTTTTTGCTCCGGCAAAATTAATCACCTGTGTGTGTGTGTGTGTGTGTGTGTGTGTGTGTGTGTGTGTGTGTGTGTGTGTGTGTGTGTGTGTGTGTGTGGCCGGCAGGAAGCCCACAGAGGTTTTTAGCAGCTGATTTATTGCCGAGTTAATTCATAACGGCGTCCGATGATGATGGGAGGCCGCAGGAAAGTATGTTGTTGTTGAAGGGTGAAAGAGAGAGAGAGGGAGGGAGGGAGGGAGAATAAACAGAGCGACTCTTTCATATAAAGTAATAGAGTGGAAATAAAGTGATGGAGAGGATGGAGGAAAAGAGGAAGTAATGAAAATAAAGGAAAGGAGAGATGGACTGTCAGGTACTTCCATTATAGTGTAGTTTCAATGTGAGTTTATACAGTAAAGGAGAGAGGAAAAAGGATTAGGGAAGAAGGTGATGTCTGAAGTTTCTTTATTGTTTTGATCTGACGGATCTTCTCTGAAAGTTATTACGTGATGTCGTCTGCATATTTGCATATTCTCATATCTACAAATTGTCATCTCCCAGATCTAAAAGAAGTCTGATTCATAATTTTTTACTTTTTACTTTACGTGGGGGTCACTTGATACTCAAATATGAGTCACAAGATAGATAATGACCTAAAATGTATATTATTTACGTCTTGCAAGCATTCTGACTTATTTCTTTTTCAAATCGACAGGCATACATTTTCACATGATGCAATATTTATCATTCCTTACATTCTTGCATGCTCTTTCCCTGCCCAGGCTGCAGGCTCTGAGAAAGGAGAAGTCACGAGACGCGGCGCGGTCGCGGCGGGGAAAGGAGAACTTTGAGTTTTACGAACTGGCCAAGATGCTGCCGCTGCCGGGCGCCATCACCAGCCAGCTGGACAAGGCCTCTATCATCCGGCTCACCATCAGCTACCTGAAGATGAGGGACTTCGCCAACCAGGGAGACCCGCCGTGGAACCTGCGCATGGAGGGGCCGCCACCCAACACCTCGGTCAAAGGTAGAACAAACACAGTCCGGGCTGAAGGGGGGGGTTGTCTGTAAACTGATGTTCTGTCAACGTTGTGTTCAGGTTTATGCAACAACACTACGGGCCCTATCTTAACGATCTAAGCACACGACGTGAATCGCCCGGTGCAGGTGTGTTTAGAGCGTGTCCAAATCCACTTTTGCTAGTTTAACGGCGGAAAAAAGGGTCCGTGCGCCGGGGGCATGGTTCAAAAGGGTTGTTCTTATTGTCTTAATTTATCATATGTTTCATCTCCCAAAAATGTAATCGCCAGTAACCATAATAACATGTAATATAAAATATGTATACACAATAATACTATTTCACATTGTAATATTTTTTATTTGTAATCTTTTGTATGCTTGTGTGTTGCTGAGCGTCCCCGTGTGTGAAACAAGCATAGTGTGCACTGTTAAAATAACAATGAAATGCTGCGTTATTGACTTTAGACCAGGTTTTTGTTTTTGTTGACTTTAGACCAGGTTTTTGTCAGGAGAGGCAAGTGGTTTCAAAACCTGACTAAACTTTGACATTCACAAGTCTGTGATTCTCCACCAACATACGTTCCTCTAATATTAGTCAAAATCATTCATCATTTCAAAATTAGGTATAATCAGGGATGTAGTGGAGGCTAAACGCACGTAAACGCCGTTTACGTACCTCGGAAATAGCGTTTACCCACCTCCAAAATGCGTTTATCCACCTCTAAATTGCGTTTATCCACCTCTAAATAGCCTATAGTTCCTAAGCCATTTTAAATTAAGCTTATGTCGTTTTAGTTTCATATTCTTCATTATTAGTTTCATAGATTGTTAAACCTAAGACGAAGTCTTTCATATTGCGCTGCTTACTGTCAGTGTTGACCAATCTCTTGCGGTGTTTGGTGTTTAAAGCCCACAACGTCGCCTTCCAGGCAGCGATGCCTGGAAGGCACTAGGATTAGGCAACAGTTAGGTGCCTTGAAGTCATGAAGTCAATGGTCGCAGCACTGCCTTGAAGTCAACGTTGGGGGCTTAAAACACCATCGAGCATCTCTTGCGTAGCCAGCAGGAAGCAGCAGACTGCATCAAGATTCAACAGTCACTAGCCCAAACTAGCCTACATGTCTCATGTAATGAATTGTAAAAATGGATATCCGGCAATTTTTTAAGCGCCGTCAAGACAGCAGCCCTCCTCCTGATGCCAGCAAACGGCCTCGGCTACAAGCCCAAAGTGAGTGAGCTCGGAAAACAGTACTAAACACGTTTTTTAGGTTAATTTCGTTCACTGACTCAAGTCACCTCTACCTTTTCCCATTAGCCCATGTTACAAGTAAAATTCAGGATATGTTATCAGATAAATAACTGGATGTAATTATATGCATTCTCTGACATTTAGACCACTGGAAGTTTGTGACAACAAGCTCCCTTTGCTAGTCAGCCAGCTAGTTAATGAATATCGCTATTGAGAATAAGGACATACGTCACGATTTGGGAGGGGTCTGAGCCCGTTGGCCATTTTTGGGTGCCTACACTATCGGTTGCCAGGGGCAACATTGTATGAGTGAGCGACACAGAGACGGACCTGAGAATTATTATCACGGTGTTTAAACTTAAGAAAATGGAAATGGAGAAAAAGGCAACAAAAGAAAAGGGACCTTACAAGGAGAAACTTACTACCAGCACCAAGCAGAGGTATTTATAGAAGCTGGCTGATATCAACCACGTCGACACATACGAGTTGCCGGCAGCACAATGGAACAGAGACTGGACTCTTTACCACCTTTACCACAAACGAAGCAAGCAGGAAAGGTTAACGTTGAACATTTGAACAGCTTATTTACGTGAGCTTGTTGTTAACACGTTGAACATTTGAACAGCTTATTTACGTGAGCTTGTGGTTAACACGTTGAACATTTGAACAGCTTATTTACGTGAGCTTGTGGTTAACACGTTGAACATTTGAACAGCTTATTTACGTGCGCTTGTTGCCTCGTGTGCGCTGATGACATCATCTGTTGACATTTCCAAATGCCTTCCTACATTTGTTTCATAAACAAAACAAACATAGCTACATGTGTCATTAGTATGAGAAAGAAATGAGATTTTAACGGGGTCTGGGTTCGGACAGAAAAATTCGGCCGATCCATGCTCTAACCTACGTGGAGATTACTAATTACTTGGTTTTTGGAATCAGTTATTACACTATGCAAGCATTCAAAAGCATGAAATCCTTGGAAAGCTACGAGACTTTCTGCTGCGGCTGGGTGCAAGACTTGGTCATCTACAAGCCCCAAAACACAGAAGATATTTGTGCTGATAGTTACATTAATGCACTGTTCATTCTAAAGCACCTTAAAGATGTATGGCATCTTATATATTTTAAACTGTGTAACCCTGTCATGTAAATGTGTTAGATGAAGGACATGCTAGTCACGTAAACTAATTTGACATGTCAAAATTTGCACTATACGAAAAGAATGTGAAACGTGGTTCCTATGATTTCCACGGAAATCGTGTGAGGAACTGAATCAGTTTTTTACACAGCAGCGTGTTCCAGACATTCTACAATAGTTAATTATCTTGAGTCTAGACTATAGAAAAACAGAAGAACCTCCTCTGCTCCCAACACAAACAATGAACATGAGCACCCAAAAATGGCGGAAGGGGGCGGGGCGCTGTGGCGTGACGACATCTCCTCATTCTCAATAGCCGTTTGCGGTTTCGCGTGTACGGTAAATGTTTCTATGGAAACAGCGAGTTGAACCAATCAGAGGCGTCGCTGTTAAGCTTAGGACTGTGGGTAGTGTAGTTTTTCTCCATAAGATTGCGGATAAAAACATGTTTTTCTTGTAACAAGGTTGATTTCATACAGACCTCTAGCTTCTACAGGAGCAGAAACAAAACGAGACATTTGAGGACGTCATGCTGGGCTTTTGGGAAACACTGATCCACATTTTTCTGACATATTATATTCCAAACAACGAATCGATTAATCAAGAAAAAAATTGAACAGATTAATCGACCATGAAAATAATCCCAAATCCCTAATCATTATGTACAAGTGCATTGCATTGGAAGCCCTGGATATAAGCCTCCCTCTCTATCTCTTAAATATTTTTGTTCTCTCTGTTTTGTCATTTAGTAAACTTTATAGATTTCAACCCTATTATTCCTTCTCGAGTCTCTTTAACAAGAGCTTAGATTAATGTATGAATTGAATAGTGATTGTGTGACCTATGATGAGGAAACAACCAGTGATACCCTTGGTAGTACCATCAAATGATAGCCTATAGCGATGTCATCAGGATACACATACACCGGTAGGCAGTGGCCCACCTTAAAAGGTGACCACGTCGTGGTCCACCAGAATTTATAGTTTACCCACCTCTTTTTTTACCACTACACCTCTGGGTATAATCTCATATAAATGAGATTTATTGACCATGAATTCCAAAAATACGTGTAAAACTATTGTTAATAAGCTGGTGTTAGTGAAAAATAGCAGCGAAAACGTGGAAAAAGAGTGACAAAAACATTTAAAAAGTGACAAAAACTCTCAGGCTGCACCGTGCCCAAGATACAGCCCAAAGACTCTTTAAATGGTTAGTTGAGCAATAAATCCCTTTGTATGTTTCTCTAACCCTGAACAAGAAAGTTTTGCCTCAACTTTGACTTTTCCTCCATTATTTTATATTTAAAGCAACCCTTAGGAACCCTCTGAGCTTTTTCCAGATCAATATTTGTCCTGAGAAAAGTCCTAAAAAAAACTGTTAAGAAAAGTTTCAAGTTAGTAGTTTTCCTTTCTGTAACGCAAAAAAACAAACAATTTCAAGTCCTCTGGGGAACCTTTTCAGTGATTTGAGTTATTTTTTTCATTATTTCTTCCAAGAAGCCTTTACATGGTGTATGGGCTTGTAAACGTGTGTTTTTCCTGTTGCATCTCAGTTTGTTTTTATGTGCCCAAACTTTTCGTGTTTCTCTGAGATTTTCTCCGTGATTTCTTTGGGAACTTGAGTTTATTCCAGATTATTATTTGTACCGAGAAAAATCCTTATGAAAACTGACTGTTTGAAAATAACACAATAATGCATATTACAGCTTGAAAGCTTCACTGCTGAACTTTATCACATTTTCCCGACAGTTCAAATAAGCGATACTTCAGCCAAAAAAACTACTTCTCTCCGTGTGGTACCTATGTCGAGACCGTCCTCTCCCGAAAAAGTTTTTTGTTTATTTTATGCCTCAACTTTGGCTTTTCCTCCATTATTATTTCCTCCATTTATATTTATAGCAAGATGGTCACACTTAGAAACCCTCAGAGCTTTTTCCTGATCAATATTTGTACTGAGAAAAGTCTTAATGAACACTGTACGCAGAAATTTTTAAAATAACAAAATATTGCATATTGCAGCTTGAAATCTTTACTGCTGAACTTTACCTCATTTTCCAGACAACAGGCGACAACCTTTGTTACATAAAAAAAAATGACTTCTATCCGTGTGGTATGTCGAGACTGTCCTCCTCTGAAAAATGTTCCCATTGTACAAATTTCAAAAAGTTTGAGGATAAGAAACCAATGGGTTTTTTTGTTTATTTGGACATAATAAATGACTCTTCGGTCAACTAATTAGTAATCTTGCTCTTCATTCCATCTTCTGCTTCTTCTCCTCATCCTTCCTTCTTTGCATCTTCCTCCTCTTCTCCTCCTCTCCATCTTCTTCTTCTTCTCCCTTCATTGAACAAATGGAGCTACACTCTAAGAAATAAATCTGTATTTTTTGCCACATAATTAGAAAAAACGGAAATGATGTGTGTACCTACAGTTATGAAACAGAACGTTTGAAAAAAACTTTAAGAAAGCAACAAAAGCATTGGAAAGAGTTTCACAAAGGCCGGAAAAAAGAAACTCCCAAAATGTTGAAAAAAGCGAAAAGAAATTCGAGAAGAAAACTTCTAAAATTTCGTAAAAAAAAGCAACAAACTTCTAAAAAAAAGTGACAACGTGGAAACCAACTTGCCCGTGGAGTACAAATTATGCAATTTGAAATGTGAATATGAATCACGTTCTGTGGACAATTTCTGCTAAAATAAACAGTCATACTACTGTTAATACACAGATATTTCCTAGATTGAACGTCACATTCTAATATACTTTATTTTCAGTCCCAACAGTTACTCTCGATGTAAACTAAACCAAACCAACAGCTTTAGCTTTCATATTGTCGTGTATTTATATCTTCAAACAAACCCTTTTTTATTCTAATGAATCTGAACATACAAACACATGTATATCGAGCCAAAGGTGAGCAGAGCTGCAGTGACTGTCCGGCCCTTTAAACTGCTATCAAACATGCAGAGCCTCGGAAACACACACACACACACACACACACACACACACACATACACGCACCCACACACCCACACAGACGACTAGCTTTTGCGCTAAGTGATTTTTTGCGAAGGAAACATTAAGCTTTGATGAATTTCTGCCTGGAGTACCGGAGTACACACAGCACTTGTGAATCTAAGTGGAATTTGCCTTTGAAATGGGCCCTTTGTGCGACGCACTTAGACGAGAAGAGGAATGCTCGCGTTTTAAAAGCGACGTTTGGGCTTGAAGGAATGACCCAAAGATGAAAGCAAATTGCCTGAAATTTCTGGTGATGTGTGTGTGTGTGTGTGTGTGTGTGTGTGTGTGTGTGTGTGTGTGTGTGTGTGTGTGTGTGTGTGTGTGTGTGTGTCTCGGTAAGAACTGCAAGCGGGAGATTTACCTGTATGCAGCACTGTAACGTGTACAATTGTCGTTCTGTGTGTGTGTGTGTGTATGTGTGTGTATATGTGTGTGTGTCTCAGTGTGTGTGTGCACATATACCGTCGCCACAGACAACAGCAGATGGCATCATTGTCGTCAGCGCTTTGAAGAAGCAAATGCATTTTAATGAACATAACAGAAATGTATACACCAAACAAGTGTGTGTGTGTGTGTGTGTGTGTGTGTATGTGTGTGATCTTGTTTAACTACATTTGTGGGGTCCAAAAACCGTGAGTCCAGTATACTTGTGGGGTCCAGACAGGTTTGTGGGGCCCCACTGGACCCCACAAGCTTAAAGGGCTGTTTGAGGGTTAAGACTTGGTTTTAGGATTAGGGTTAGAATGAGGGTAAGGTTAGGCATTTAGTTGTGATGGTTAAGGTTAGGGTAAGGGGCTAGGGAATGCATTATGTCAATGACGGGTCCCCACAAAGATAGTGCCATGTGTGTGTGTGTGTGTGTGTGTGTGTGTGTGTGTGTGTGTGTGTGTGAGACTCATTTTAATTTTAATCCTTAATAATGTCCATAAGGTCGTAATTCAACATGAAACTGAGTCACGCTGCCCTCATGAAGGTGAGAGGCCAAAATGTCCTCACTGAGATGCAAGTGCAGGAAACACACACACACACACACACACACACACACACACACACACACACACACACACACACACACACACACACACAGACAGCAAGGTGAGGCCGGTCTCACCTTGTATATGAATATCACACACACAGAAAATGCAATTTAATCAGATTTTCTCTCAACCTACACACAGACATGTATTATAGTAGATGATACACTCTCTACAGGGTTGTGTGTGAGTGTGTGTTCTCGTTGTCTTCTCTCACATATTGACTGACTCTAATTAATGAATATCCTCCTACAGAACTTTGTGTGTGTGTGTGTGTGTGTGTGTGTTGCAGAGCGTTCAGTACAGCAGAGAGTTATTGATTTTGGCCGCCTCTGTATTGTGCTGCTCTGCATCGGTTCAGGTAATGAAGATGTGTGTGTGTGTGTGTGTGTGTGTGTGTGTGTGTGTGTGTGTGTGTATGTGTGTGTGTGTGTGTGTGTGTGTGTGTATGTGTGTGTGTGTGTGTGTGTGTGTGTGTGTGTGTGTGTTACTGCTGATGACTCCATACTCCATACTACAGTTTGACCCACTGAGAATACCCTCATTTGTTGTGTTTTCGTCATCTTCTCTCCCTCTTTCATTAATTCTCTTTCTCTCATTATTGTTCTCTCTTCTTCCTTTCTTCTTTCTTATCCTTTCTTTGTAGCTAAGGTCACTTTCTCTCTCTTTCTGTCTCTCTCTGTCTCCACCTATCCCATCTCCCATGTTCTTTGTCCATCTCTTTATCTCTTCATTATTTCTCTCTTTTAGTTATGCAATTATCAACCGTGCTATACTTTTTCAATTCATCTTATTTTCAAAATGTTTTTTTTTCAAATTTCAAAAATTATGAGGAAAAACAATATTCATGATTTATTTATTTTGCCATAATTTATGACTAAAACGATTTGATTTGTCAAATTGCAATCTGTTCAATCAACTAATTAGCCATCTTCCTCTACTCCTCTTCCACCTTTCTTTTTTGCAACCTCCTCCTCATCTTCTCCATCTTCTCATTCTCCCTTCTGCCTCTTCCACCCTCCCTTCTTTGTAACTGCCTACTCCATCCTTGATCCTAATGTCCTTATTTCCCTTTTTCTTCACCTTCTCCTCTTCCTCCCGCTTCCTCTCCTCCTTTTTCTTCCTCTCAGTCTCTTCCGCCCTTACCTATTCATTACTTCCTCCTCCTCCTACTCCTCTTCCTCTCCGTGTTCACCCCCTCCCCGCTGACCTTTTCTGTAATTGACCCATGAGTTGCTCTTCTACAGTTTAGTGTTGGAGGTTTTGACTTCCTGTCAGAGAGTCCACATCTGCTGCAGGACGCCGCACAAACAACCCTGACCTTTGGAGCATCCTGACACCCGGCCTCTCTGTCTGTCTGTGTGCGTGCGTGCGTGCGTGCGTGCGTGCCTGTGTGTATACGACTGACCTCTCACCATTTTTTCACCGTTTCTGTGTGAGTTCACGGCTGTGTGTGTGGTTGCACGTGTGTTTCAGCTTCTGTGTATCAGTCTGAAAGTATGTGTGTGTGTGTGTGTGTGTGTGCGTGTGTGTGTGTGTGTGTGTGTGTGTGTGACCCCCTCCGACACCTGGCTATTCATTATGCATGCAGAGAGCAGCAGACACCAAAATGCCACACTTCATGAGCCAGTCTACAATCAACACAGACACACACACACACACACACACACACACACACACACACACACACACACACACACACACACACACACACACACACACACACACACACACACACACATATGTTCACTGTACTTCACACACAAGCAAACAACTCTTCGCACACACAAAAAACAAACATGCAAACAGACTTTACTCTCACAAATACACACATGTACATATATTAAAAACACACACATATACACTGCACAACTGCAGACTGAGCACACACACACACACACACACACACACACATTAATATCTTTGCTGCTTTACATTCTGTATAAATATCTTCTCTCTTGGTTATTAAAATATAAATTATGGCATTTTTAACAAGACACACAAACCTATTTATGGCTCGGTGCAGGACCTCATAAGGTGGTGTGTGTGCTCAGGGTCATTTTATGTGGTTTTTAATGTGAAAATATTTCTTCTGAGTCACCGGATCTTTGGTTATTAATGTTAAGTAAACGTTGAGGGTGGGCAGACTCAATAATCCAGCTTTAGCTTTTGGATCCGAAAGTCAAGTTTTAAGAACATGTTAATCCTAATTATTGACTGATGTGTTATGGGAATTTTAGTCACTCCACCAAAAATGTAATAAATAATTATTTATTATTTACCTTTATTTAACCAGGAATATACTCGTTGAGATTAAGAATCTCTTTTACAAGAGTGTCCTCGCCAAGACAGGCAGCAGTACAATTCACAGTTTCAGACATAAAATATATAACAATTCACAATGAAAACACATAATAAATTACATAAAATATCAAATCATAACATTTATAATCATATCATAATGTCTGTCGAAACAGTGGAAAGACAAACCAAGACGACTTTTGATTATTTTTATTCTGTCAACTTTGAGTAAAGTGTGTTTTACGATAGTAAAAGTACTGTTTATTTGCATGGAGTCTGGTGGGTTTGGCGATGGGGAATTTTGCTGCTGTTTCATGTTGCTTTAGTGGGTAAGTTTTGATATTAATGAACGCCCGTGTCATTCATGCCATTGCCAAATGAGTTGCTACAAAGCTAATTAAGACTATCAGCTCCACACAACTCTCTCTGTATTTCTCAGTATGACTATGTTCAGAAGATTGTGGCGTCCAGTGAGTTTCCCGCGCAGAAACTCGAGTGAAGATAATGACCTCTTCTGAAGAATCCATCATGTTTTTTAATCCTCCGTGTCCTCCTTGGCTACTAGCAACTGTGTGTGTGTGTGTGTGTGTGTGTGTGTGTGTATATGTGTGTATTAGAGCCAGACCGATATATCGGCGGGCCCGATATATTAGGCATTTTTGATTTGATTTGATTTATTTAATTAGTATCCAAAAAAATGCCTTACACATGACAAAAAAAAGACATCAAATACAATCAAGGATAAAAACACAATAAAGTCCAGGACTTATTTCCATTGTGGTCCACAGGAAAAGACAAGACACTCAATGACATAACACAAAAACAGTTTTCTTAAATAAATAAAAATATAAAACGGTAACTTGCCTTTTGTTCTATTCCGCAACCCTATCTAGTATCCAAGCCTTGATGCTCTTTTTAAAGTTCAGGCTGGGAATTACTTTAATTTGCCGATCTAACTTGTTCCATTGAATTGCCCCTTTTCCAAACTATCGGTAGGCCTATCGCCATTTACAATGGCCGATAAATGAATATTTAAAAAATAAAATAAAAACGGATGAAACCCCCTTCAACCATGTTGTGAGTGTTGCCGTTGCATAGTCTGTTCACCAGAGGGCGCTCTACAACGTCTCTGTTAGTCTGTCCACCAGAGGGCGCTCTACAACGTCTCTGTTAGTCTGTCCACCAGAGGGCGCTCTACAACGTCTCTGTTAGTCTGACCACCAGAGGGCGCTCTACAACGTCTCTGTTAGTCTGTCCACCAGAGGGCGCTCTACAACGTCTCTGTTAGTCTGTCCACCAGAAGGCATGTAGCCCGAGAAGCCCCTCACTGCAGAGCCTACATGTGTAGCCCTCACTGCAGAGCCGCAGACCTCAATGTGGGCGGAGTTAAATGTTGAACCCCGCCGTCACGTCCGCCGTGTAACATAAACACTCACTCCTAATTACTGAGTTTAAATATCGATCTTTTTATATGAGAATCAATACTAGAGCAGGAGACGTTGGGATTGTTAATATCGATACTTTAGTATCGATCCGCACATCACTAATAGACAAGAAACCTTAATGAATGTGGCGAAATAGCGCTAGCTGATGGTTGTAATTCACCATGTGTTATGGTTAAATGAATACGTCCATGGTATTATCTTATTAAGTTATGATGCATCCGAGGGATGTGTGTGTGCTGTAAAGCCTGTTACATGTATGTAACGTCATTAGCGTTTCCCAAACTTGTGGGGCTATCGGCTAGCTAGCTAGTTGCTAACATCAGGGGTAGCTAGCTATATGCCTACACAACGTTATTACAGACATAGTGATTACATTGCCTTGGTTCTCTCTTATGATACACCCGAGGGCTGTATGCTGTAAAGCTTGTAACGTGGATGAACGAAAACACAATGTTTAACGTCAGTGAATGTTTTAGACAATAAAAACGGCGAGTTCGTGAGTTCGCCACTTGTAAGAGACACGCTCATGAACGAGCATGTTGTTACCGTTTGCTAAGACAACGCAAACAAATAGTTGCTAGTGCGCGTGTCCATCGAGCTCCATGTTGTCTTAATGCGCTTTTGAGCACTCTCATTGGAACGTACGGGGCTTCCCGCCGAACACTGTATCCACTTCTCTTAATACATCCATGACGGTGACACGGTGACGGCGGGGTTCAACGTTTAACTCCGCCCACATTGAGGTCTGCGGCTCTGCAGTGAGGGGCTTCTCCCAGAGGGCGCTCTACAACGTCTCTGTTAGTCTGTCCACCAGAGGGCGCTCTACAACGTCTCTGCTAGTCTGTCCACCAGAGGGCGCTCTACAACGTCTCTGTTAGTCTGTCCACCAGAGGGAGCTCTACAACGTCTCTGTTAGTCTGACCACCACAGGGCGCTCTACAACGTCTCTGTTAGTCTGTCCACCAGAGGGCGCTCTACAACGTCCCTGTTAGTCTCTCCACCAGAGGGCGCTCTACAACGTCTCTGTTGAAAACACTCGTGTTTAACCCTTTAAGTTTAATATCTTAACTTTGTATTTTTATACATTTTATTTATCATTACTTTAATATATTTTGATGTTCCTCTGGTCTGTTAATAATAAAATAATAAATAAATAATAATAAATAATAAGAAGTTTATTTGTATTATCATATTAATTTAGTGAGGACTCATTAATAACTACAAATAACTAATGTTAGGGAAATCTGTTCATGTTTTGTTGCGCATTTCTGGATACATTTTTTTTAATACATCGGCCGATATATCCGAATATCAAATTTTTAAATCACCAAATATTTGTATCAATATCGGCTTTAAAAATCCTTTATCGGTCAGGCTCTAATATGTCTCCATATATGAGATTGACAACGAACAGTACTGAATGTGATGTTTGATAGGACAAAGATAATCTCATTCATCAAGTTGGCGGATACATTTATGCACAAGATTTCTTACTACAGCTTGAAGTGTATTAACTCGTTCAGACACAAACATCTCACTAGCACTACACCATCTAGGCCTTTTAAGTAGTATTCTCAAAGCATCATTATATGCTACCTGAAATCTTTTCATGCATAATCTTTCATTAACATTTCACGCTAGTATACACACATGTACAATACACTTTAAACAAAGATGCATCAGAACACATACTTAACTTATGTGAAAGGGTATTTGCTTGTGCATAAATCTTCCAACGCTGCCTGTAAATATCATATTATTTTGTTTTTGAACACACTGCACACTGGCAGGGAGAGGGATTCCTAAACTGCACTTTCTGTCCTTGAGGACGCATAAAAAACAGCTCATACCGCAGGAACGGTATGATGGAAAGTTTTAGCGGTTTTGTAAGCTTGACTTTTTCAAACTGCCATATGCCTTGAGACCGGTAACCCGGCCCATGCCGAGCTGACACCACATAGTCATTATACCGGTTAGTGCATAAAACTGTCGAGTCAAATTAGATCCTCTTTTCCATCATATTGACCGCTCGAATGTCCCAAAGCAATACGCAGTACGAGTCTAAACCTAGCAGACTTATCCACAGCTGAACAGAAATGATGTTGTTAAACATTGTCTATATTTTACAAAGATGTTAGCTGTCTCCTTGTTTTCTGAAGTGTGTGTGTGTGTGTGTGTGTGTGTGTGTGTGTGTGTGTGTGTGTGTGTGTGTGTGTGTGTGTGTGTGTGTGTGCGTGCGTGCATGTGTGTTTTCCCATCCAGTTAGCATTACATACAGCCAGACTGCCGCTTTATACAAAATCAACCTCCTGCTTAGCGAGACTGAGAGAGAGAGAGAGAGGTAAAAGAGAAGAGCATCAGAGGAGAGAGACTGTGTAGAAAAATGAGAGAGATAAAGATGAGACGGTGGGGGGGGTGTAGAAAACTAAACGAGACAGTCAATTAGAGAGACAGAGGCTATCAGAGAGAGAGAGAAAGAGAGGGAGAGCAGCGGGAGTCTCGTCTCGTTATGATCCATCTCGTCTCTTTGTACCAGCTGACGTTTTTATGATGCGGCCTGCTGCCTGGGCTAATGGCTTCCTCTATTATACTGAGAGAACACAGTGACCCCGACACCAGGATAAACACAGCACTCACATCCAACCCCCCCCCCCCAGCCTCCCCCAGCCAACTGCTCTGTGAGAGGAGATGAAGTGAAGAGAGGAGCGAGGGTTAGGGGCTCTGAAGTCTCGCTTTACCAGCTCAGATGCATTCTGGGATAGGAGAAGAAAAAACGCTCTGGGTTGTTAGCATTACTTTTAAACCAATCACAATCATCTTAGGTGGCGCTAAGCTCTGGACGCAGCAACGGTGGCTCTGCTAAATAGTCTCAGGAAGGAACTTGTTTTGGTGAAACATTTGCATCCCACAAAAGAAAACGCCACATACAATATAATATAAAGTTAACTGTTGACACAATACAGTAACGTGAGCTATTTAAATTAGCTGATACATGGTTAAATCTCATTAGCTCTTACCAGTGTATCTCCATGTGTACAATCCCACCAATCAGTCCCAAAACGTCCCAGTTAGAGGGAATGACCTCAACATATTGTTAGTAAGTCTTTACAATCATTCCTGAATACAAATACAATTGCAGCATGTAAGTTAAATGATTCGCATTACTTTAAAGAAAGCATATGTATTCTTTTATCATGTATAGTTTATTTTGTAAGAATAAGTTTGAGTTAAAAAATTAATCTGAACATTTAAATGCAAATTTTGCAAATCTGTCAGTATGACCATCTTTGCTGTGTGCCCGGTGGGAAATAGGGGTTAAATACAAAAAGACAAATGTCCATGGTTTTGTTTCGTAGTGCTTTGTCTTTACTCTGTTGTACCCAAGAGATAAAAGCAAATGGTCATGTAACCTCTTCAGCGCTGTTAAACCACCAGTGTGTTGATTCTTACTGATGTTGTGCTTTTGTTCCATATTGTGTTAAGCACTGCGTAAACCCGCACAGGTTCTGAATAACAAATGTTGCAGCCATAAATCACATGGTATGTATCATAAAGGGCTTTTCACTTGGGGAGCGGCACTTTGCCTGCGTAGTCGCACGGATCCGTGGTCAGGGGGTCTCACTGTGCTCATCATGTGAATAGACAGGCGACAATAACGCTCCGTGGGTTAACGCCAGGTGATCAATGCCATGGAGGTTCTGTGCACTACTGTATCCCTGCTGATACAACTGAATGAGATTAGCTGACTGTGGTATCATAGGCCTATATTTCTAATCACAGGTTGATTCATAACAAACAGTGGCAATGCTAGTCTTTCCTAACCACAGACAGTTATTGTTGATAGCTGAAGTGAATCTAAATTAGCATAGTCATAATTACGGATGTTACCCAATAAATCCAATCTTGTGCTGATCCTCTGACAAACAAAATCCCCACTGTCTATGTCCTGATAACTGTTTAGGAAAAAGTTTTATATTTTAGTGAACTCACAAACCAAGAATCAGTCTCTTGTTCACTGATTTGGGGAAAAGGTTTAAGACAATTCAACTCTTGCAGCAGGCAACAGGCAACTCGTGTGGCGAGCACAAACGCGGCAGTTTCACGGGATTGCGCCCACGCTTGTCGCGTCACCTGTCAGATGGCGACTAGCGGCTACCTAACGTTGATGTTAGCTAGCGGCTATCGAACGTTGCCGTTAGCTAGCAATAGCTGATACTAGTGATTTCTAGTCAGTGACATATTTTGGGCTTCATTTAATAAACATAACCTGTAGTAGTAGACAATCATATGTGTATTGTTTTGATTACAATGTGCAGAATTACTTTACGTTGCCTGTTTATGTCTATTTCTATTTCTCACCGTTAATCACTGGCGTCTGTACAGCATCAACAGGGGTCGCCATTGTTGTTAACTTGAAACACCTGTGTGGGTGTTCAGAGCCTTTAACTTGAAGACATAAAAGTTGCACTTCAGAGGTTTCCCGCTGACACTATGGTATGGTAACAGTATGTAGCGTTTAAAGAGGTGTGATGATCCAGATTTGCGTTGGCATGTCATGAGACACTCTATATTTCCGTCTGTAAGCTAAACCCCGCTGCTCTCCCTCCAGCTGTTAAATTCAGGTTAGTCGCCATTTAACAGCAGGATAATCCTGCCGCTGATGTCTGATAACAACAACACGGCTCCCATCCTGAACTAAAGCACAGTGGGACAGAGCGAAAGCATATGAAACACAGATCCTCTATTATTTAGACTATACCGTGTACACATTGGAAGATAATTGTTATTTCTTTCCCAAAGACCCCCCGTTCAGTAGTAATCACTTTTATTTATTTTTTTACCCACAGATTTCATCCTAAACATAAAAAAGGCCCGGGCGGGGCAGCTGCTGCTTCTTCACATAATAAACTTGTCAAACCGCTGCTTTCGGCTCCGTCGCTGCAGAAACCACGCGGCGTTGCTGTCGGGCCCCCCAGCTAAGCCCCGGCGCCGGCTCTGCCGCAGAGACGCCGCTCCGTCCGCAGACTAAAACCGCTTCACCGTGCATGCTCGCACTTAATAAACGGGAGAGTAATTTGGCCAGCTGCGAGTGTGAGATGTTTTGATTCCCCGGTCGCGGTGCAAAGACAAAAATGGAATGACAGAGGGAGAGGAAAACAGCAGTAATTATAAAACTAATTACCAAATGCTGATGATGCCCATAGGCTTTGCATAACTAAATTTAGACGAGGAAATTGCTTTCGGCTGCCGACGTAGCTGCCGGGCATTTTCGTTTGACACTGTTTCTTTTTTTTTTTTTCTCAAGCTGTCACACACTTGCACACCAAAGAGGAAAAAATAATCACCATGGAAACAATTACTAGAACACCTTTTTTTTCTTTCTTTTTTTACTTTCTTTTATTCTTTATTTTGTTGGCAAACACAAAACCGCTCCGGGAAGTGTTGTTGTCCAACAATGTGTTGTAATGACAGCAAATACAGTTGCTTGTTTCTGTTTACCCCACTCCCCCCCTCGCCCGTAAGACAATTAACTAAAAAACGGCGAGAGACAGAGAGAGAGAGAGAGAGAGAGAGACAGAGAGAGAGAGAGAGAGACAGAGAGAGAGGCATTCACTTATTGAATCAGGCTGTTGTGTCTCTCTGCGGGTTTGCATATGAAATTACATGTTTTTGTCTCGCTTAGTGTCTACATAGATTTGTACACGGCCGAGTTGTGATGCCTGATTTTCCTCTGCAGTGATCACAGAGAAGCCATAGTTTCATTTAGACCACACTTTGATCAATCCGGTCTGTTTTTATCCATAATAACCATCTTTCAGTTCCCAATGTTGTGACTGGGGAAGTGCAAGTGCTCAGATTAGAGCTTTGTGAGTGGCTGTATTGAAATAATTTGCAGGAAAGTTTCTGGCCCAATGGGAAGGATCATACCTGGACACTTTTGAAGCCATACATTGGACAAAACGGGGCAATCCAGTTCAATGTCTTAACCCAAAATAAAGTCACATGCTGTGCTATTGACGTGTGACAAGATTCCGGGGAATAAGTGATAACTGTATCTTTACCCGTTTAAGCACTTCTTTAATCCAGATTAAAGATGATGGGTAGGAGGAACTGAGGATTTCCACTTTAACAATATCAATCTCCTAGCCAGCAAAGTTGTAAATGCTACCAAGTCCTTATTACCAGAGAAGACGTTAAGTGGACGGTAGTCTCGCATTGCCAGACCTTCCTCCACAGCGCTGCGGAGGAGGGTCTGGCTAGTCTACACAGCATTCTGGGATGGGAGAAAAAGGTGCTCTGGTTTATTGGCATTTCTTTAAACCAATCACAATCGTCTTTGGCGGCGCTAAGCACCGTACGGAGCCACGGTGCCTCTACAAAATAGCCTCTGGAAGGAACTTGTTTTGGTGGAACTTGTGTACGTTCAAAGGTTGTTTTAGTCGTGCAACAGAAAACTCAGATTTGACAGATAGTCTGTCTGGATTTACCCTGCAGAGATCTGAGGAGCAGTTAACCATAGTACTAATGAATCTACAGTACATCCACAATGTTCCACTTCTGGGATTGCTCCGTTGCCGCCGGAAATTCTGCCGGATGTCCTTCTTTTCGGACGGATGTCCGTTACCTTCCTCTTTCTTTGTGTTGGCGTTCTAAACTCTGGTCACTTCTTAAAACCCATTTTTCATAGACTTGCTTTCATGTGATGTCGGCTCTCTTAATCTTTTATTGCTCGATTCTTTTTATTTCATTGCTTAATTTTAGGGTGCGATTTGTGAAGAAAGCTAGAGGCGGGGATGTTTTTTGATCATGCACAACAAAACAAAATATGTAGGAATTAAATTCTCCTTCCAATACCACCATAGATATAATGTTAGTGCCACTCTGCCAGCCATGCCAAAACACTTATTATGAACTTCAATATCCAATGGAAAATAATCTCAGAATGAAACAGCACAACGTGGCGTCAACATGAAACACAGCACTTTCAAGCCAGAGCGTGGAAAACGCTTGTTCGTTCCTCGGGAGTGTTTTAATCCAAACCACAATCTTATTCCTAAACTAAAGGAGTCGTTTTGGTGCCTAAACTTAACTGTCATCGTCACATGATGCTCACCTTTTCTGGCTAAACTCCACTACCACGGCCCCTGAAAGGACTGTCATCGGTGCCTGTAGCCGGCTCACAGTCACCTATTGGCGGCTCTGGTAGCTCTGTAGCAGCTAAATACAACCAGCATTCCCCAGGAATACATTTTGTCCCCATACACCAGGGATAAAAAATAATTCAGCAGAGGCAGGAATATGTAGACCAGAAAGGGGGAAATCCTACACCCTGGTTATATTTAACCCTGGTTACTATATTTATTTTTATATATGCTTATTTTGCCTTCTCTCTACTATGTTTTGCGTCTTTTGTCTTCGTGTTTTTACTTACCCAATTTTGTCTTGCTAATGGTTAACCCTGCTGTCTTCTGTTTTATCGACCTCTGGATATCCTGCTTTTGCTTTTTGCTGTGTCTTTAAAGGTGCTTTATAAATAAATTATTATAATTTTCCTGACGAGTAGCGCCACATCACAGTTGACAGACAGCACATACTTCCCCTTTTTGTTTGTTTCGTTAATGTAACCTTCTTTCCCATCAGTCCCGTCACTCTCTGTTTCCAGGAACTCCCACAGTCTTTCGGTATCACTTTGTATTAATCATAGAACGACTCTTGTGAAGGACGTTCACCCATTAAAGCTGATGTCCTTACTGGCCCACTTATACATCTAATGTCCTTTTCTAATCTGTTTATCCCGCTTTCCCTCCATACTAGACAAATGGGACATTATTGGCTTACGTTACTGCACACTGTACGGCCTCAAGCAGTCAATCATCCACTCGAATATTCAGAAATGCTTTGACACCGAATTAAAACTGACATGAATAGCATGTGTTGAACAAAGTAAAGTATTTCCAATCAGTTGTAATTGGCTTGCCGGAGCCAGCGGTGATATATGTTGGTAATTAGTTAAGCGAGCTGAGTTTGTCTCAAAGGGTGTTTTTTTCTCCTACTTCTGCAGCTGATCGTGAATCAAAATGTCAGAATAAACTGGGGAATAAGGAGCTTTTTTTTTTAAGAGCCGTAGCACCGATTGCCAATTCACTTGATTGGACGGGAGCAGAGGGAGTGGGCCCGGGATGTGGAGTTTTACCCATCAAATACTCTCTGTATCTAGAGTATATACCATAGAAATAAAATGGATAGAAAGGCCATTTCCATTCACATCAACGTAGCAGAATGGTCAGAGCATTAGCCATTAACGTATACACTTCCGATAATAAGCCGACTTCCGACTCCTTCATCTCATCCCACCACTGGACCAAATCTAACTCTGGACAGCCTTTCAGCTGATTCAAGAAGCCGCTCCGGCTCCTCAACCGGACTGTCGCCTCGTCGGCTAGCCGCTAGCTAGCTGGCTGCCCTCACTCATCCAACGCGTGGCGGCTAATCCGACTGCCTACCTTCCTCCTCACAGGCAATCTCCGCTAGATGCAATCTCCTCCTGTCATGCTGTGGATCTTTTTGGCACTCACAACAGCCATCCACCTCTGTGCCCCTAGCCCACGGCTAACTGCTATCACGGAGCTATCAGTCCCTCCACTCAGCATCATGTTCAGATACTCAACTCTGCAACTGGTCAAACTCTCCAACTACGCCATTCCATCCTGCATCCCATCAGTCATCAAACAGCTCTGACTTCTTCGTCGACCCCGTTACATCCACAGAAGCTCTCGCCGCAAGTTTGTTTACTTCCACCATGGACAATCCATTCCATCCCTCTGGTCACCTGCACGCTCTGTCGCACCTCTTCCACGTCATCAGAATGCTTCCCCCACTGGATCATATAGCGCTGAGCACACCATCAGGCTGCACAGAAAACCCGGAATGGACTACAGTGCTATCCACCTTTCACATACACCTATCGTCCACTCATTTGCAAATCCACTCACTGTCCCCCCTCAACTGCAATACCCCCCCCCCCCCCCCCCTCCCCACTGACCACACGCACTGCTAACCGGGTCAACCTCAGATTTCTCCAGCCTGCCCCCATCCCGCCACCCTCTCACCATGCTAACTTTGCCCTCCTCAATGCCCAATCGCTCAACAATAAAGCCCCTGTCCTCCATGAACTAATACTCGACAACACTCTGGACTTCCTTCTGCTCACTGAAACCTCTCCCTCAACCAAGCATCCCCCCTGGCTACAACTACATCTGCAAACCCTGCCCCTCCCGCCGTGGAGGTGGCCTCACCGTTATTTTCAATCAGAACTTGCGGATCACAGAACTCACCCTCCCCTCAGTATCATCGTTTGAGTTTCTCGCCTTCAAAACTCTTTCCTCCTTGACAGTCATCCTCATTTACCGGCCACCTAAACCAAATCCCTCCTTCCTCTCTGATTTTGCTGAACTCCTCACACTAGCCTCATCTCTCTCTCCACGTCTGCTGCTACTCGGTGACTTAAACATCCACATGGACTCCCCCACCTGCAAGCTCTCATCAGAATTCACCATTTTACAGGACAACTTCACTCTCACCCAACATGTCACATTCCCCACCCATGAAAAAGGACACATCCTCGACCTGGTCTGCTCCACAAACCAACCAGTGCTCGACCTCCATCCATGCCTCTTTTCCCTGTCTGATCATAAACTGGTACGGTTCACCATCCCTTCTCCAACCCCACGCCCCCGCCTCCCCAGAGAAATCACCTTCCGCAATCTTAAGTCAATCGATCCCCACCATCACTCTGACCTGCTCTCCACCACTCTCCACCTGGACTCAACCCTCACCTCACCTGACGATCTCACAAACAATCTCAACTCCACCTTGTCTTCCTCCCTCAACACTCTGGCCCCCCTCAAAACAAAAACTGTCACTTTTAGCACCTCTTCACCATGAACTCCCGAAAATGAAACAAACTGGCCGCCAACTTGAACGTCTGACAAAGAAACAATCTGTCACAGTCCACAATGAAGCCTATAAACTCCACCTCACTGCCTACAAAGACGCCCTCATTGCTGCCAAATCTGCCTACCTCTCCACCATCCTCACCGACCCCTGCCAAAACCCTAGAACCCTCTTCTCCACAATGAACAACCCTCCCTACCTCTACTCCAGATCTCTGCAACTCTTTCCTCCACTTTTTTACTGACAAAATCAACATAATCTACCAATCTCTATCCCCTGTATCTGACCTTTCAGTATCTATTCCAGCACCTACCACGGCCCCTCTTTTCCCCACCTCTCCTGACCTCCCGACCCCTCTTCCTCATTGCCTCCTCTCCCAGTTTGACCCGGTCACCCCTACTGAAATCTCTACACTCATCAGCTCTTCCAAACCCACCACCTGCTCCCTTGACCCCCTCCCTATTCCGCTCCTGAAGTCCTGCCTCCCCGTCCTATGCCCCTACCTCACTAACCTCTTCAACTACTCATTGTCCCTTGGAACTGTCCCCTCTGCCTTCATAACTGCCTCTGTCACCTCGATCCTTAAAAAAACAGGTCTGGATCCCTCTTCCCTCAACATCTACCGCCCAATATCCAACCTCCCCTTTCGGTCCAAAACCCTGGAACGTATAGTCCCCTCACAACTACAAACCCATCTTCATGCCAATATTCAATTTGAACCCCTCCAATCTGGTTTTCGCCCCCTCCACAGCACAGAAACCGCTCCCCCTCAAGTCCTCACCTCTGCTGACACCGGTTCCCTCAACATCCTCATCCTCCTTGACCTGAGTGCAGTCCTCAATACCGTGAGCCATAACATCCTGCTGACCAGACTCAAAGACCTTGGTATTGAAGGTACTGCACTCAGCTGGCTCCACTCCTATCTTTCCAACAGATCACACTTCATCTCTCTCCATAACCACATCTCTGCCACAGTCACTCAAGGCGTTCCCCAAGGCTCTGTACTCTGCCCCCTCCTCTTCATCATCTATATCTCCCCCTTGGTCAGATACTCCGCCACTTCAACCTGGACTTCCACTGCTATGCCGATGACACCCAGATCTACCTCAGCACCAAATCCCCCCACAATCCTCCCCTCTCCCACATCAACTCCTGTCTGTCAGCTATTAAAACCTGGATGCAGCACAACTTCCTTAAACTCAACAGCGATAAAACAGAATTCCTCCTCATAGGCTCCAAATCCACACTCAGCAAAACCTATAACCCCACTCTCACCATAGACAGCATCATTGTCTCCCCATCTCCCCAGGCCTGCAACCTTGTTTTGTATTTTTTACTCCACCCTCTCCCTTGAGCCCCACATCCGCCATGTCATCAAAACCTCCTTCTTTCATCTCCGCAACATCGCCAAAATCAGACCCTCTCTCACACCCCCTGCTCCTGAAAGACTCATTCACGCCTTCATCTCCTCCCGACTGGATTACTGCAACTCACTTCTCCTCGGCCACATCAGCGCTACCAACATGAACCAACGCTCCAAATCCTGGCATCACATCACTCCAGTCCTAAAACAACTCCACTGGCTTCCTATCTCCCACCCGATCACCTACAAAATCCTGGTCCTCACCTACAAAGCCCTCCACCATCTGGCCCCCTCATACCTCACTGACCTCCTCTCCCCCTACCAACCCTCACAGTCCCTCAGATCCACATCAGCCGGTCTCCTCTGCATCAACAAGTCCAACCTCCGCAGTTTTGGGGACTGAGCCTTCTCCAGGGCAGCTCCCAGGCTCTGGAACTCCCTCCCCTAAGAGATCCGCACCTCTGAGTCCCTCACCATCTTCCAGTCCCGTCTCAAGACTCATCTCTTCACCTTTGCCTATCCGTAGCCCCCTGTCCGTTGTTTTGTTTTGTCTTGTTTTGTCTTGTTTTGTTTAGTTTTGTTTGTGTAATCTACCTCCCATGTAAAGCGACTTTGAGTCTATGAAAAGCGCTATATAAATTAAATGTATTATTATTATTATTATTATTATTATTATTATTATTATTATTCACACAAAGCACTTTGCTATCTCCCCGAGTGATGCTTTATTCGGCTCGTTTTCTGTGAACGATGTGGTGAGGGGATAACGTTAAGGTAGCGTTAGCAAGCTAACGTTAGCCAACTGACGCTGGCTGGCTTGCTGGTTCCGACATGGACGTTTGTCCATCAGAAATTTCAGGCAGATACGACAAAGTACACTCAAGTTTCAACAACTTCTTTGTTCATCGATAAATGCTCAAAATGGCCGACACGCAACGCCCACACCGTTTGACGAAAAGTTTTAATTTTTTTAACTTTTAATAACTTTTCATCGTTGACAAAGTACAGACCAAATTTGAAGTCCATCGGATGAAATCTGTAGGAGGAGTTCGTTAAAGTATAGCATCTTGACTTTTAGACCTACTTGGGGCGCTATGACTTTGAGTAAATACTGGCCCTTATATTTTGGACAAAGTTGGACTCTTATGAATCCTGAAAAGTTTCGAGCCAATTGGGCAATGTACACTTGAGTTACACCCACTTCCTGTTTCAATGGCGAAACGCACAACATTGCCGCCCTGCCACGGCCATGCCTTATGCCGAAAAGTTCTTTAACGTCTTAAGATGGCACAGACCAAATTTGAAGTTGATCGGACGAAATCTCTAGGAGGAGTTCGTTAAAGTACGACATGTGGAAATGGCCAAAATCACACTAATTTCAAACTTTTAATTCCAAATGGTGGACTTCCTCTTGGGTTTAGGCTATGGTTCCAATGACGTTTTCTGTACGTCTTGACATGCTACATATGTGTGAGTTATGTTAAACATACTGCAGGGACTCAATTTTTTTTATTTTGTAGGGGGCGCTAGCGAGCCATTTTTGTGCGCCTATTCCCAAAACCCTTAATTCAATTCAATTCAATTCAATTCAATTCAATTCAATTTTATTTATAGTATCAAATCATAACAGGAGTTATCTCAAGACACTTTACAGATAGAGTAGGTCTAGACCACACTATAATTTACAAAAAACCCAACAAGTCCCCCCAAGAGCAAGCACTAGTGCAACAGTGGCAAGGAAAAACTCCCTTTTAGGAAGAAACCTCAGACAGACCCAGGCTCTTGGTAGGAGGTGTCTGCTGGCCGTTGGGGTGCATCACAGTATAGTAAATAAACAGTGTTTAGAAAAAGTGGGTGTAGTAGTGCAGGGAGCAGCACGGCATAGCAGGGTATTTCTCAGCAGAACCACGGCAACAGCTGGAACCAAGATTTTGGTGCCATCCTAATCCCAGGATTTCATCCTGGGTGAAAAAGAAACAGAAAGACTCCGGGGAGCAAGCTCCCCAGAGCTAGGTTAGTAACAAGCATTTCTAGGACATAGAAGCCGGTGGGCCGGGCTTGGCAGATACTGCAACTCCTCACTCCCTAACCATAAGCTTTATCAAAGAGGAGAGTTTTAAGTTTACTCTTAAATGTGGTGACAGTATCTGCCTCCCGGACCCAGACTGGGAGCTGGTTCCACAGGAGAGGAGCCTGATAGCTGAAGGCTCTGGCTCCCATTCTACTTTTAGAGACTCTAGGAACCACAAGTAACTCAGCATTCTGGGAGCGCAGTGCTCTAGTGGGACAGTAAGGTACTATGAGCTCTTTGAGATACGATGGTGCTTGACCATTTAGAGCTTTGTAGGTCAGGAGGAGGATTTTAAATTCAATCCTGGATTTTACAGGGAGCCAATGCAGAGAAGCTAATACGGGAGTAATATGATCTCTTTTCTTAGTTCTTGTCAGTACACGAGCTGCAGCATTCTGGATCAGCTGGAGAGTCTTAAGTGACTTGTTTGAGCATCCTGATAGTAAGGAATTACAATAGTCCAGCCTGGAAGTAACGAAGGCATGGACTAGTTTTTCAGCATCATTCTGAGACAGGATGTTCCTTATTTTGGCAATGTTACGAAGATGAAAAAAGGCTGTTCTTGAGGTTTGTTTTAAGTGGGCATTAAAGGATATATCCTGGTCAAAAATAACTCCTAGATTTCTGACAGTAGTGCTGGAGGCCAGGGCAATACCATCCAAGGTAGCTATATCTTTGGATATTGAGGATCGGAGGTGTTTAGGACCCAGCACAATCACCTCAGTTTTGCTTGAGTTTAGCATCAGAAAGTTGTAGGTCATCCATGATTTTATATCTGTAATACATGCTTGAAGTTTAGCTAATTGACTGATTTCATCTGGTTTGATTGATAAGTATAATTGGGTGTCATCTGCATAACAGTGAAAGTTTATTGAGTGTTTCCTAATAATATTACCTAGAGGAAGCATATATAAGGAGAATAGAATTGGTCCAAGCACTGAGCCTTGTAGAACGCCATGGTTAACTTTAGCGTACTTGGAGGATTTGTCATTAACATTAACAAATTGAGATCGATCAGAGAGATAGGACTTAAACCAGCTCAGTGCGATTCCTGTAATACCAACTAAGTGTTCCAGTCTCTGTAACAGGATGGTATGGTCAATAGTGTCAAAGGCAGCACTAAGATCTAGTAAGACAAGTATGGAAACAAGTCTTTTGTCTGAAGCAATTAGAAGGTCGTTAGTAATTTTCACCAGTGCCGTCTCTGTGCTATGATGCTTTCTAAATCCTGACTGAAAGTCCTCAAATACACTATTGCTATGTAGGAAATCACATAACTGATTAGCAACTACCTTCTCAAGGATTTTGGAGAGGAAGGGAAGATTAGATATTGGTCTATAGTTAGCCAAGACCTCAGGATCGAGGGTGGGTTTTTTCAGAATAGGTTTAATCACAGCTACTTTAAATGACTGTGGTACATAACCTGTTAATAAGGACATATTAATCATATCTAATAATGAAATGTTAACCAGTGGTAGCGCTTCTTTAAGTAACCTCGTTGGGATGGGGTCTAAGAGACAGGTAGATGGCTTAGCTGAAGAGACTCTTAGCATTAATTGTTGAAGGTTTATAGGGTAAAAGCAGTCTAAGTATATGTCAGGTCTTGTTGTTCCTTCTAGCAGTCCTGCATTTGAAAGTGAACTGTTAGAAGTTGAGGGCAAGAGGTGATTAATTTTATCTCTAATTGTTATAATTTTATCATCAAAGAAGCTCATGAAGTCGTCACTACTCAGAGCTATAGGAATAGATGGCTCAGTAGAGCTGTGACTGTCTGTCAGCCTGGCTACAGTGCTGAAAAGAAACCTTGGGTTGTTCTTATTTTCTTCTATTATTGATGAGTAATAGTCTGATCTGGCATTTCTGAGGGCCTTCCTATAGGTTTTCAGACTGTCTTGCCAATCTAAACGAGATTCTTCCAGTTTGGTGGAACGCCATTTACTTTCCAGTTTTCGCGATATTTGTTTTAGTTTGCGAGTTTGGGAGTTATACCAAGGTGCTAGTTTCCTTTGCTTCCTCGTCTTCTTTTTGAGGGGAGCAACAGAGTCTAAAGTCGTCCGTAGGCAGGCCGTAGCACTGTCTACAAAATTATCAATTTGGGAAGGACTGAAGTTAACAAAAAGGTCCTCTGTTATATTAAAGCATGACATTGAGTTAAATGCTGTTGGAATATCTTCCTTAAATTTAGCTATAGCACTGTCAGATAGGCATCTAGTGTAGAAGCTTTTATCTAATTTCATATAGTCGGGTAGTAAGAATTCAAAAGTTATTAAAAAATGGTCTGATAATAAACGATTCTGCGGAAATACAATTAAATCTTCAATTTCAATGCCGTATGCCAGCACAAGGTCGAGGGTGTGGTTAAAACAGTGAGTGGCCTTATGCACACTCTGACTGAAACCAATTGAATCTAATAGTGAGTTGAAAGCAATACTAAGGCTGTCGTTGTCAATGTCCATGTGCATATTAAAATCACCTACAATAAGTACTTTGTCTGATTTTAGGACTAAACATGATAAAAACTCTGAGAATTCAGATAAAAATTCTGAATACGGACCTGGAGCTCGGTAAACAACAACAAATATAATTGGCTGTACAGTTTTCCATGTTGGATGTTGAAGATTAAGAACTAGGCTTTCAAACGAGTTATAATTTAGTTTAGGTTTAGGATTAATTAACAGGCTTGAATCAAATATCGCTGCAACTCCCCCTCCTCGGCCTGATCCTCTAGGAATTTGAGTATTATTATGGCTGGGAGGAGTGGCTTCATTTAAACTAACATATTCTTCATTGCACAGCCAGGTTTCGGTAAGACAGAATAGATCAATTTGATTATCTGATATCAATTCATTTATTAATACTGCTTTAGAAGACAAAGATCTAATATTTAATAGTCCACATCTGATTTTCCTATTCTGTTCTATCATTGCAGATGTTGTTTTAATTCCAATTAGGTTGTTAAGTATAGCTCCTCTTTTGTTAACCTTTGATTTAACCGATCTAAGTCGGGGGACAGACACCGTGGTTATTAGGCTATGAGAGGGCGGCTGCTCTAACGGAGGCACAGAGGAGCACGTTGCACTGCACCTCTGATTACTGATGTCTAACTTGGGTTGTCATGGTTTACGACCGCTAATAAACTCGTATCTTAAAATACGTAACTTTTCACCAGAATTGAAACCAGAATTTTTGAGTATGTTAAGCCCCTCAAAAAGGCGATTCATTTGCCGGACGAAGGAATAATAATAATTCCTTCAGTTTCAATAGGGGCTTCACCGCTGTCTGCACTCAGGCCCTAATTAAAAACAAGTCTTAGAAAACTCCCTGACAAAAACATCGGAAAAATCACAAAATATATTTGACCTGAGGCCAACGCAAGGGTTAAAACTTCTACAAAAAATGTCTTTATTAAAACAAAAAGTTATGTTATCGAGTTCACCTTATATATTCAAGTCAATACGGTAATTTCCTGCAGCCACACTGAAATATTTCCCGATGCTTTGATGTAAAAATACAAAATGCTTCACATACAAAGTAAGCCATCATTATATGTACATACTGTAATCAATCAAAGCTGTTTGATGGCAGCGAATCGTCTGCAGGAGCCCTGCTTGCCACTGTTATTACCTTGTTTACTGGCTGTCGCACACACACTCGCACGCACGCGCACACACACAAACACACACACGCACGCACGCACGCGCACACTCGCACGCACGCACGCACGGAAAAGATAAACATGTGGATAGATAAATACATGCACTCACAGACCAATGATGTGCAGTTATATAATGTGAGTGCACACACAGACGGCTGCACTCTCTGATCGAAGCCAATGGATTGAATGGATTTTTACAATTTAAAATGTACCCGGGGAGAGTTGGAGGACACTGAGAGAGAGTCTGAGATTGAGAGAGATGAATGAATCAGAAAGAGAGAGAGAGAGAGAGAGAGAGAATTAGATAAACCGGCGATGGAGCGAGAGAGGGCGGGCGGTGGAGCTTGTGTTTGCTGGGCTGTGAAGCGTTCAGCTGTACCACCATTTGAACTCTCCGTTAGCAGCCGAGCCATTTCTTAATAACGCTCATAACCGCTCACTGAAACTCCCCTCCTCCCATCACCCCATCCCTCTATCTGTCCCTCTATCTCTGCACTTCCATCTAATCCACATCCGTCATCTCGCTTTCCATCCATATTCCTCCATCAATCTATTTAAAGGCGTAATTTACGGCGGGGAATGAGGAGGTTACAACTAGTGCTGCAGCTATCAATTATTTTAGAATCAAGTATTCTACTGATTATTTCATCGATTAATCGAGTAATCGGATAAGAAATAGTTGTGCTTTACAGTAAACAGCAATAGCAAATATACAAAAGAGGTTTTAATTTTTTTCGAAAAAGCAACCTTTTTTATTGCCTAAATTGCATACAATAACAAGGATAGATGCTAATATTTTTAAGCATGGGCCGCATGGGCCACCAAGACCCTTATTCTGTTGGCAAAAGTACATTTTAAATATTTTTCGCCCTCTTCCCCTTCTTGCCTCTGGCTCTTTGCACTGGATATGTAAAAGAGCTGTTCACTAAGCCCAGGTAAATGTGACGGTACAAAGCTTACAGCAGGGCTATTCAACTACACTGTTCAGGGGGACACATTTGAAGAAGGCTAATACTGAGTGAGGAGAAAGAATAAAGAATGCAGACATCACTGGACCGGTGTGACGTCCGGTGACGTCATACACGTGCATATTAAGTAGCCATGAGGTTAACTGCTCCACGGGGGAGGGGCTGGTTTGTCTGCGGCAGCAGCCAAGTTTACAGAAATTTGTAAAAATTTCAAGATTAGTAGCAAACTAATAAACAGTTAGATTAGAAACCGGAAGCTTTCGTTTTAGCTTGTTTGTAAAACATCGCTATTTGCAGAGTAGCATGCTGTAGGCTAGTTGTGTAAAACAGAGCGATGGACAAGAGCAGCAGACGTAGTCAGCCTTCCTTGTGTCGGTTCGTTCCGTGGAATGGATGAGTAGACTGGATGTTTTCTACTGAGATGATGTAGCAGCATGTTTGCAGCTTAAAATGATCCCAAACATTCTGTAGTTTTCTCTCGCCTGTCTCTTCTCGTAAGCCCTCACTATTTTCGCTGTCTTCCTTCATTTTGTAATCTGCTGTAATCTGTCAGTCTTGTGTCCACAGAAGCGTCAGCCCGTTGTGCGCTAGTAATAATCCTCCATGTGGAAACACAGTGATCCGTACACCGTTAGTTACATTGATTGAAGTCCATCTTGCAGGTTTTATTTTCAAACGAATTTGCGCGAATTAGCTTGGTGGTAATAAACATTTAAACTGTTACCCAACATCAAATACAATGGATATCACAAAACGGAATAAAATACTAAAAAGTAGTACTATTTTACAGCAGTTTGCAATAATTATCTTTTCCCCCACAATGCATTGTGTTACGTCACATTGGGGAGACGACAGATGAAAGCCCCGTCTCGGTTCACTGTCTATGGTCTTGGTCTCTGCCACTGGTCTTGCAAAATATGACTTTTAGTCTCAACCGAGGCCATGTGTCTTTATTATGTGTATAATAATATTGGAGGGAAAATGAAACACAGCTTGGGCGGGATGCTGTTCAGCTTTTCACAAGTTTAGACAGCTAGCTAGCTATGCCGACGTTTGCTAACACTAGCGCAACAGCGTTAGCCTAGCCTGCTACGAAAACATTACGACTGCCTTTGTTGTTGCATCCACGTTGTCAACATAAGACATGTGGCGTTAGTGCTCCTTTTGTACCATCATTTTATTCAATGAAATGTTAAGCTCCTGACCCCCCCCTCACCACCCTGGAATTTACGCCTATAGAACACACCTCCCTGTAAGACCAGCACGCCCAGAATGAAGAATTTTAACAATGATATACATTTCTTGAGTGGTTTATGTACCCATTAATCAACAGTGGTGGTTAACCTGCAACATGGCCTTTAAGCGAAGGTTCAAGGCAAAGAATTTAGCATCAAGGATTTTTAGTAATCAAATTATTTGAGTTGCTCGAAGAATCGTTTCAGCCCTAGTTACAACCCCCAAAATAATCAAAACTGGCCATTGATTAAGTGTTTAAAAAACATCCTGAAACACAAGTGATGTGAAGTGATGGGAAACAAGCCCCGGTCTCTGGGGTGAAAGCATGGATGTAGCTACATCAGAGACACATGTGGATGTGTTAGCTCTCGTGCTGGCTGGCTACGCAACGTTAGCTAGCTAATTCCGCTAGCATACGGGATGCTAACGATCGGCAGTTAGCTAGCTTTGTGTGTAACATAACAGAAATCCACCCATCTCGTAGGAGCGAAGCTTTGCATTTCATTCAATAAAATGATGGGACAAAAGGAGCACTAACGCCACAGGTCTTTTGTTGACAACATGGACGCAGATATAGGAAACCCCGAAGGCAGTCGTAATAATTATCTAGCAGTCTAGGCTAACGCTAACGTTAGCAAAACATCGGTGTAGCGTTAGCTAGCTGTCTAAACTTGTGAAAAGCCTATCAGCACCCCCGTCCAAGTAATAAATAAACATTAGGCAAATATGTTTTTTCTGGAGCTAGCTAGTAGGCTACCATCAAAACGTGAGATATCTAATCGAAAATGTGTTTACAACCGTCCGGGGATTTCACAGGTGGGACTAGCAAGTTAGCCCATAGCTAGCATGATGCCTTCTATTTTCTAGATCTAGATAAGTTTACCAGTACTTATCTGAACTAACGACATGATCACTGACACTAGATATAAAGAAAACATTGACTTTCACTCAGTGCTATTCACTGACAGTAAAAACACCTCTTCCTCATCCCAGTCAGTCACCATAGTTCTAGTGCTAGGCTGAGGCACGTCTCCCCAATGCGACGTCATCACCGAATTGTGTTAAAAAAAATACTAATTCCAAAAAACGACAAAAACTGACCTTTAACACTATTTGGAGACATTTTTAACAATGATATACATTTTTTGAGTGGTTTATGTACCCATTAATCAACAGTGGTGGTTAACCTGCAACATGGCCTTTAAAGACATTTTGCACCATAACTTGCAGAAAAGGCTCAAATTGCTGCAGAAAAAAAACCTGGGGGTTACCCCAAGTATCCCCATTTAGAATTTGTTCAATGGTGAAACAAAGGGCCTCTCAAGAGAGGTAGAGATCTCATTCCTTGTTGAACCCAAGGTTACGCCCTTGACTCTATCGTACATCTTTTTCCGTGTCTTGCCCAGACCAACGTTAGCACGCCGTGGCTCTTTTTTCTCATTTAAAGCGTGACTCTCGCCAAAATGCAACCTAGGGTGTTTTTGTGAATGTACCTGAGTCAAACTTACGTTTAAAAGCATAATTAGGATGGAAGCGCCACTTTTAAGATTTACCATATTCTCGTTTATCAGTGAAATGGCCTTTTCAATGGGACTGCTAGGGGCACTACTATGATCGCATCAAAATCACTATTTTTAAACACTAAGAAGGCTCAACACAACATGAGACTTTGCTCCAAGTATCACCAGGGGCTCTACACATTAACTCGAGTTTTGAGAACATTGTTTGTGTACACAGCATTCACTTTCACTTTAGCAGTTGTGGCTATCCGCCATCTTCTTGCCAGTCCAAAAGCATCGATCTCCGAATGTGAATGAACGGACTCCATAGGAGGAAATGTCATTCTTATATGAGGCTCCTTTTTCAACTACAAGGTCAATATTGTTTTTCATTAACGACAAAACAACAAATTATCCATGCATTTGTATAGAACTAAGCTTTAGGAGCTTTCCATCTTTACTCCCTTCCCTGTTACGTTAGACTCCCATTCAAAAGGCCATTTGACCAAAAACGAAAATACGGTCAATCTTAAAAGTGTCTCTTCCATCCTAAATATGCTTTTAAACGAAAGTTTGACTCACGTACATTCACAAAAACACTAGGTTTCATTTTGGCGAGAGTTACGCATTAATTATTGGATTTGAAAGGTTCATCATGTTGTTTTTATTCCAAAATGTGTCTGTAATTCTTATACCGGGTCTTGATTCAACTGGACTAATGTGTGCACGGAGGTTTTGTTAACTAATTTATTGAGGATTTGAACTATTGTCAACAAAAAAATGGACCAAAACTTCCTTCCCTTCAACTCTTTTGATTGCTTAACCAATTGTCTCCCTTATCTCCCTTCTTCCCTTTCCCCCCTTTTCAACTATTTCCTTTCCTTTTTTATTTCCCTTTTCCCTACCTATTTCCTTTCCTTGTCCTTTTTCCTATTTTCCACTCCTCCCTCCCTCCTTTTACATCTTTCTTTTCAAACCAAAGACAATATGTGCTTCTCGTTCTTTCTCTCTCTCACTGAAGCTAAATCTTTCGCTACCCTCTCCCATCCTTCCTTTCTTCCTTCATTCCTTCCCTTCAACTATTGTAATTGCTCCCTAACTATTTCATTTTTCGGCCTTCCACCTTCTACACTTTTCTTTTTCTTTTTCTTAACCAATTGTCTCCCTATTTTCCTTCTTCCCTTTGCCCCCTTTTCAACTATCTCCTTTTTATTTCCCTTTTGACTACCTATTTCCCTTCCATGTCCTCTTTCTTATTTTTTCTCCTCCCTCCCTCCTTCACGTCTTTCAAACCAAAGACAATCTGTGCTGCTTAGTCCCTCCTTCCATACTTTAGTCCCGTCCTTCCTTCCTTCCTTCCGTCCATTCAACTCTTTTAATTGCTCCCTAACTATTTAATTTTTCGGCCTTCAACCTTCTACACTTTTCTTTTTCTTAACCAATTGTCTCCTACATTTCCGTCTCCCCTATCTCCCCTACTTGACTATGTACTTTTGTATTTCCTTCCACCCTAGCTATTTCCTTTCCTTGTCCTCTTTCCTATTTTCCTCTCCTCCCTCCCTCCCTCCCTCCCTCTCTCCTTCACGTCTTCATTTTCAAACCAAAGACTAAAACTTCCTACACTTCTTAATCAATTGTCTCCCCCTTTCTCCATCTTTCCACTATCTCCTTTCCTTTTTTTATTTCTTTCCACCCTAGCTATTTCCTTCCCTTGTCATCTTTCCTATCTCCCTCCCTCCCTCCTTCACGTCTTCCTTTTCAAACCAAAGACAATCTGCTGCTGGACTAATTGCAGCTGTTGTTTTCTAACGACAACACTAGAAATCTTGTGTTGTTTATTACCACAGAGAAGATGAAAATAATGTTGCTTTGAGGCTTAAAGCGGAGAAAGTTCATTTTGAAGCCATCTGTCCCTCAGGATGCTGATTAATTTGTCGCTGGCTGCCTGTCACTCAAACCGTTTGATCTGCACTCTTACTAATTGATTTTTTAATATTTTTAAGGGGGGGGGGGGACACACGAGCGAAATTGACTTTGATGAGGTTTTTTGATCAGAACTTTCTTTTCTTTTTTTAAGTAGCAGTATGTTTAGTCTCAGCTGAATCAAAGAAAACAACAGTTGAAGAAAACGGGGTAAACATGGCAGATCTGCTTTTCTTATATCTCATAAAAAGAACTACTGGCTTCTTATTGTCTGAATTTGACCTCTTTTATTCTTCCAATTATTGAAAATATTCCATCTTTCCCCCCAGAGTTTTATTCTCTCGGGGTCAAGAAACTTGTGAGAGAATTAGATACTAGCGTCTTAAAGCTGCAGCCGAGATATTTTAATGGCCTAAACTCCTTCACATGCAGACATGTTAGACTGTATGACTGATTTAGCAGTTACACAAAAACATCTTGTCCAAGTTTGATTACAAGCAGTAATCTTGGGAATAGTGTATCTTTCCCTGTCAAACTTCTTTGTGGCAATAAGGGTCCGAAATTTTTTAAGATTATTATTTTGGGCATTTTGGGCCTTTATTTTTACAGGACAGTTGAAGACATAAAAAGGGAGAGAGTGGGGGGATTGACATACAGCAAAGTAAACCTCTATATATGGGCGCTCTACCAACTGAGCTATCCGGGTCGCCCGAAATTAACTTTTTTGTCCACCAGCCAAATAGCTAATGAATATTTTACCAGCCACTTAATATTATAACAGCCGGCAGGATGCCGTTGCATTGACTGTTCTGCACTGCGGTGCGAAGGATCATGGGACTGTGTTCTTTACTGTTCCTGTCCTAGTTTAAGTGTGTTTGTCGGTACACGGTCTGTGTCGGATCGTGCAGGCAGCACAGATCGCGTACCCACAGTGTTAATGATGTTCTGTAAGTGTTTTCAGTGTTATTTATGTCATCTGGGTTTTAGTTTTGTTTGGGTGATTTAGTGTTCATGTTTATTTACATTTGTTGGGTTACTATGACTGAGGCACAGTGGTAGATTTATACAATAAACCACCTTGGAACTGAGTAGCTCTGGCTCTTGAATCTTTCCACGCAGCCTGCCACGATAGATTACCATTGCTTTTTGGCTAGTGAGTGAAGCAAATCTACCAGCCACATGCATATTTTAACAGCATTTGGCTAGTAGATTGAGCTCATTTTGAACCCTCATGGCAATGTTATGTTCCCAGATCTCAGCAATGTAAGGACCGCCAGCTTTGAAACGTCCTCTTACAGCGCTGTGGTCAACCAGTTAACAGCCTACTGAGCCAGTTACGAGGTAGAATAGGGCCCTACAGCCTCATATCTATATTAGTATTAACAACGGATAACACCCATTTAATCGACTGGTAGTCTGTATCCATGACGGGATTGCTCCGGGAACTTCCGCCGGATGTCCTTCTTTTCGGCCGGATGTCGGTCAACTCCGCTTGCCGCGTAGCGCCACCCAAGACAATTGTGATTAGTTTAAAAAAATGCCAATAAACCAGAGCACATTTTTCTGCCATCCCAGGATGCTTTGTGGACTGGCCAGACCCTCCTTCGCAGCACTGTGGAGGATGGTCTGGCTAGTCCACACAACATTCGAGGCTAATCAACTGATAAGGTTTGAAGCGGGTGTGCAGCCGCTCCACAATATTTACATTAATTCATCAATGCATGAATGAAACCGCAGATATAATCAGATATATGCACCCTCTTCAACGCATTCTCATGAACGGGTTCGTATTATTGTGTGAAAATGTATGCACACCAATGCGTATGATATCCTACAGAACTAGGCGACCGCCGGCCAGGCACGTGATATTGTGACGCTGACAGCAAAACAAGTGGAATGCTTACGAATTACATTGCTTTACTTTACGCTGCTACATGTATGAATGGTTCATGAGAACAGCTTGCCCTCTTAAATGTGCTTTGATGTTGTTTCATCTGCTTTTTGCATGTGCTGTATGTGTTGAAGCTGAAAGCTGGATAAGTAGAAATCAGATACATCCTTTCTGAGTTTTGTCACAATGTTGCATCACTCAGAAACATCACTTTTGTCACACACACACACACACACACACACACACACACACACACACACACACACAGACTCATAGCACTACACACACAATGCAGCATTTCAGAGAAGAGACTGTCTTTACAACCATCCTCCATTGTCTTTGTGTGTGTTTGTTACAGTATCATGAATACATTTATTAGTCTGTGTGTGTGTGTGTGTGTGTGTGTGTGTGTGTGTGTGTGTGTGTGTGTGTGTGTGTGTGTGTGTGTGTGTGTGTGTGTGTGTGTGCGTGCGTGCATGCAGAACCTGATGTTATTAAATGATATCAACATCAAGGCTCCTGTTTGAAGTTTAACTTCCCTTTTTGTTCTCTTCTGTCTCTGCCCACACACACACACACACACACACACACTGTAATTGTACAAGTTTCTGTGTGTGAGAGTTTATTGCAGAGTTATCAACCCTCTGCATCAGCTCTGTGTGTGTGTGTGTGTGTGTGTGTGTGTGTGTGTGTGTGTGTGTGTGTGTGTGTGTGTGTGTGTGTGTGTGTGTGTGTTGTGTGTGTGTGTGTGTGTGCGTGTGTTTCCTATCGGTGCTGTGTCTCAGTGAGAGTATGAGAACCATACATCATAGTTCTACTGTACCAGATAGCTTATCACACACACACACACACACACATACACACACACAAACGGTCTCCTGTGTTTATTCTGACCCATCCATCCATCCCGTCATCTTCGCTACGCAGACTTTGTCGCTCTTTGTACTACGTCACAATATTAAGTCAGTAAAGACTAAATGGTGTGAGTCAAAAATGCATTGTGATAACATGCCAAATGACTTAAGAAATCAACGTTATTGATACGCCAATGGGTACTACCTTACTGTATTATATTTTGTATTAAATTGTATTCCTAAATTTTACTTATGCACGGTTTTATGTCTTGAATTCATGTTTACGCTGTTTTTCTTCTGTAGGCCTACATTTTCTTTTTTCTATTTCTATTTCATTTATAAAGGACAGCGCACTTTAATCGACATTTTTGTACATGTGCCAGTGTTATTTATTAGTAGCGTTTGGGGCTGGGACGATTCATCGACACAAATAATTTGTGTTGATGCGTCGCGTTTCTTTAACTGTCCATGCGCATCACTCAAGCACAAATCTAAATCTAAAAATAGCAGGGTGTCCTGTAGCACTTTGCAGTTTAGATGGCCGCCTTAGTAAAGCCTGCTTGCCGCCTGAACTACGTCGGGCCAAAAAAAAAACGTGTCTGAGTGCGTAAGCGGAGCTTTGCCACAGACACACACACGCAGAGGTGCGGGCAAACTACAGCGTGAATTATACTGCCCGTTCCCAAGGTGGCGCACGACATCGTGACGTCACGGGATCGCCGTAACTGTTTATACTCGCGCTGGTGGTCGCGACACTAGTTGCAGTCTTCTCCTGAACAGAGGAGGCGCTAATGAGGAAAGACTACCGACTTTGCTCTTTCTACGGACTAGAAGAAGAAGAAAAAAAAGATAAACAATGGCAGAACTGGCATCAGCATTGATGTCAATGCTTCAATTTGATTGGATGACCTACTTGGTGGGATCAAGCCTTTCATTCACCATAAAAGAACTCATCACCCAGTAAGTTTACAAGAGAGACTTGCAGTCACTCTGAGGCTGTGTCTCAAACCGCCTACTTGCACACTTCACACACTTAGTTTTAAGTATATAGTGTAGATAACGAAAAGGTCAGTGCACTGAAAGTACCCGGATGACCCCCTAAAAAAAGTCAAAAAGTTCAGTGTAGAACGATGGACACTACGCACACTAAACCTGCGCCATCTTGACTACAAAGCGGAAAGGGGAGGGACCAGGGACGTCGACCGGCAGCTGATTGGACGAACGCGTCACGTGCATATTAGCTCTCGCAGATTTTACATCCGAGCTTAATGGCGGCCAGATGGCGGCTCGTTTGGAATACGATCTCGAATTTTACGAAAATAGTTCACCGAAACGTGTTTCTGAAGACATTTTAAGCGAGAAATAGGCCATGCAGTTGCTGAATCTGTCTTCATTTCAGATCAACTAAGGTCAGTTTAGAAGATTTTCATCAGATTTTGAGAGGCGGCGAGCCGAGCCGACCGCTCGTCATTTCCGGTAAGTGCTTTATCATAAGTGTTCCGTTTGGGACAATACTAACCATCGACAGTGGGCACTACGGCAGTAAGTGGTCAGTGTACATTAGCAGTGTACTGACCGAAGTAGGCGGTTTGAGACACAGCCTGAGAGTCCTGGCATCACGTTGCCCAGGAGCTTGTTCATGCTTCCTGTTTCCGCTTTGTCGCGCGCTGCTGAAAAAAAATAGACTGGTGCCCAACCTGTGCTCGCACGCTTAAATCCAGGCGCGCCGGGCAGGATATTACTAATTTTGACGTCACGATGGCACGCGCCACCTTTAATGCGTCTAGTATATATTGGCCATACATCGGCTCTGCAGTTTTGTTGAAGTCACAGTGAGTCATGGCAATGCCGATAAAGTGGTTTCAAGTGTGGTTACAGTTTTTCAAAACTTCACTCAGGCAGTGTTTGCTGCGATATGATATTAATGGAGAGGCGAAAGCCAACTGCCTCTGCTTGGGAAAAGAAGGTCACTATCATCTCCTTGGTTTTATCCACATTCAGCTCTAAACAGGACATTTCACACCACTTCACAAACTCCTGCAGAGCTGAACTGTGGTCATGGAGGGATCCGGAAAGCAGAGACAGGACGACTGTGTCATCAGCAAACTTCACCATGTGACAGTTTGGCTGAGTAGACCTGCAGTTGTCTGTGTAGAGGATGTAGAGGAGGGAAGAAAGGACACACCCTTGTGGCGAACCTGTTGATGTGGTCCGGACATCTGAAAAAGTGTTGTTAACCAGTACCCGCTGTGTCCTGTTGGTCAGAAAGTCTATAATCCACAAGGTAAGCTGATGACACAAATGAAAGCGGGTGACGAGCTTCTCTGCCAGGATATGTGGCTGCATGGTGTTAAATGCAGACGGCAGCAAACAGAAGTCTGGCTGCAGAGTTTGTGGTTTCCAGATGTTTGTGGATATCACCCGATATACAAACTGAAGTGAGTCCATCATTGGATCTGTCACCTTGGTGATACAGTCTTGTATGAGTCTTTCCATGGCCTTCATTACCAGGGAGGTTAGGGCCACAGGCCTGAGGTCATTCAGGACTTTGATGGTACCCTTCTTGGGTATGGGAATCACCACAGAGTGTTTCCACAGCTGGGGGACTATATTGCAGTTGATGGAGCACTGAAACAGGTGTTGGAATACACCCCCCAATTGCTCAGCACAGTGCCTAAGGGTCCGCCCACAGATGTTGTCTGGGCCTGGCGCCTTGTTCACTTTGGTCATCTTGAGGGCGCTGACCACTTCCCCAGAGTCGATAGTGATGTTACAGTCATCAGGTTTGAATGAGGAAATTAACCTTTTGAGATCAGAGCTGTTATCTCTCTCAAATCTGGTGAAAAAGATGTTCAGGTCATTGGGTAGTGAGGTTGGACTGCACCCTGTAACCTGGATGGGCTTGTGACTGCCAGGACTAAGGTTAACTACTGCCATACTTTTAAGGCCCTGCCATGCAGTACGGAGGTCACCCTGGGCAAATGTTCTCTCCACCTTGTTTTTGTATCTCAATTTGGCCTTTTGTTATGGCATGCTTGACCTCTCTATTGACCTCTTTCTTTTCCAACTCAGAGCCGGTGAAGAAGACCCTCTTTTTTTGTTTAAAATCTCCTTTAGGTCCTTGGTCACCCAGGTTTGTTGTTAGGGAATATTGTGACCCTCTTGGTAGGTATACTATTATCCAAACAGAAAGAGATATAAGATGATACTGTATCCACTTGTTCATTTAAGTCACTAGAAGAGGATGTCAGTATGGACCAGTCAGTGGTCTCAAAGCATCCTTGCAGCTCCTTAAAGGAGAACTCCGGCCAATTTTTCTGCCGACAACAATCACGAGAGCGCCCGCTGGTCAGGAGGATGTCCTCCGGAGGACCGGTGATGCCTTCACAGCACAACACCCACACGAACACCACCAGTTGCCCGAAATGCGTGATCTTGGAGCAGCTGCTTCATCTGCCTGTTGCCCCTGTGTCTGTCTGGTTCTTTCCAACTCTTGTGAGGCCAGTTCTTCGTCTGTATACACACGGGACTGGTGCATGAGGATTATTACTGAAGCCTGACTGAACACTCTCTTGTCCCAGACGACAGCTAGCTAGCTAGCAGCTAACAGGGTAGGTGAATGTTGAAAATGCATCTTGTTGTCATGTAAGGGCCCTGTTCATGTTACACAGACATTTTAATTGCATTTTGTGTCTGTTAAGATACACAAAGGCACTATTTAATTTATGCCCCCATAACTGCCGTTTAGCTAAGTGGGAACGGTGGGCATTAGCTGCAGCAGCTCTGTTTAGGTAGCAGCTATTGCTGTTTTTGCTGTAGACAGGTCTCGCATAGTTATATTTAGCAAGATTGACGTAAAAATTGGCCGGAGTTCTCCTTTAATGCTGTCGGCAGTCCACTGCTTGATGTCCCTCCTTATTTTCTCTGACCTCTTCACAACTGGTATACTGGGGCTAGTAGAATGCCAAGGTGGTCAGCAGAGCCAAGAGGGGGTATGGGGACGGCTTTATAGGCTTCTGGCACTGATCCATAGCATTTATCTAGTGTCTTTCCTGAGCGAGTGGGACAGTTGATATATTGGTAAAAACCTTTAAGAGATCTGTCCACTGAGCAGTAATTAAAATCAACTAAAATAAATTTAGGGGCGTCTGGGGCTATAAGTTCAAGTTTATCTAGCGTTTTTCTAATACAGTCAATGGCTGAGGACTCTTTAGCTCTGGGATGATTATAAACTATAATTAAAAATAGTTGTGGAAATTCCCTTGGTAGACAGAAGGGACACAGGGAAACAGCCAGCAATTCGATGTCAGCATTGCACAGTTCTTCCCTAACAACAGTTGTCTTGCACCAGCTCTTGTTGACAGTTGAAGGAGCAGATGCAATTTAATTTCACTGAAATTGTACCTCATATGATTTCATGTGACCAATAAAATTGATTAGTAATAAAAATAATTCTAATCTTAACCATTCGTTTTGGTGCCTGATTACAATTTCACAGCGTCAAATAGAACGTCATATTTCATAGGATGTGATACAAAACCGTTGATGGTATTGCATTTCTTTCTACTGCCTCAAACTAAAACTTGAAACTGCGTAAAAGCAAGTTTATAGGTAATTTCCATACTAACCACTGAAACACTTGAGAAGTGATGTAAAAGATGATAGTTAGTGCACTACTGTGGTGATATTCAATCATTACCGGTCAACGTGAGATGTTCCCTGGTTTCGGCATCGATAGATCATAACTCTTTCCTGTTTTTTCTGATAGGAAGCAGTGACACAGATCAGATGGTGTTGAGTTGAAAAATGGTTTTGTGGGTTATTTACTTATTTGGGTTTTATCTCAGGGCGATGCAGGCCGCAGATATCAGCTCCATTTACAGCAACACACACACACACACACACACACACACATACACATACACATACACATACACATACACACACACACACACACACAGTATGAAAGAGAGATTTAAAAACTCGTTCCACTTTTCTATTTCCCATCCGTGACTCTTCTGAAAACTCCTCACACACACAAACAATCAAAGCAAAGCAGTTTCAAAAGTTCTGAATGTGTGAATGATATTCATGTTCATGATTGAAAAGTTTGACTATGGATGAAAAATATTTGTCTTTTGTGTTACAAAGAAAACAAATGTGTGTATGTATGTGTGTGTGTATATATATATATATATATATATATATATATATATATATATATACAACCCCAAATCAGAAAAAGTTGGGACAGTATGGAAAACAAATAAAAAAGAAAGTAGTGATTTCTAAATATACTTTGACTTGTATTTCATTGCAGACAATGTGAACACAAAATATTTCATGTTTTGTCTGATCAACTTAATTTCATTTGTAAATATACATCCTTTCCTGTCATTCAGACCTGCAACACATTCCAAAAAAGGTTGGGACAGGAGCAATTTAGGGCTAGTAATCAGGTAAATTGGTTAAATAATGATGTGATTTGAAACAGGTGATGTCAACAGGTGATTGTAATTATGATTTGGTACAAAAGCAGCATCCAAGAAAGGTCTAGTCCTTTAGGAGCAAAGATGGGCATGATGTGCTGTTGTATTGTCGGCAATGAAATACAAGTCAAAGTACATTTAGAAATCACTACTTTCTTTTTTTATTTGTGTTTTCCATACTGTCCCAACTTTTTCTGATTTGGGGTTGTATATATATGTGCCTGTAAGTAGGTAGCCTATATATGCATGAATGTATAAATAAATGAAGAATTTAAATGTTTGTATATAAAGTAAAGTAGAAAACACACACACACACACACACACACACACACACACGTTTCCTGGGGTCTCATTTATAAACGTGGCGTACGCACAAAACGGGGCTGAAAATGTGCATACACCAGTTCCTACGCAAAGGTTGTGATTTATAAAAAACAAACTTGACGGGAGAATGTGCGGTCCTCCACGCAAACTGTCACCCTTGTGTACACACATTTTGGAGACAATGGGAATTGGCGATGCAGATGGCGAGGTGGTGGACTGAAGTCAGACTGCAGAAAGTAAATGTGGGAAGAACCTACTCGCACATTTTTTAATCCCATATCATCCACGTTATCATGAAGATTAAATCCAGCAGTGTTATTTGCTCTTGTACTGAGTGAACATTGTTCCATAAACACCTTGTAATATCCAACTCAAATCTTAAATCAAAATTTGTTCTTAATATCTAATCGGCGCTGTCTCACCGTCACATTGTCCGCTACGTAGCGCAGGAGGAGGAGATGGCCTGACTCCATGGAATACAGGATAGCATTGAATAGCCTAACCTACCCTAGCATTAGATAACGGCATCACACAGTGTAAATAACTACATAAATAGGGCCCTATTATTTCCCTGTTGCGGAAAACGCGGACAGAATCACGGAATCTACACATGAAAACGGAATTCTCTTACACACGCCTAATTTGCATATATTTTGTTGACATATTAAATACACTTTTTTTTTTACTTCCTTCTCATTTTTGAGTTTAAAACAACACGTGTAGAAAGTTCTCTACCTAAACAGGCCAAATGGCATTGTTAAACATGTTGCCTAGTAACCATATGTCCTCACGTTCACGTTGAGTTTGTTGTGTAGGAAAAAATTGTCGAAGCGAGCGGCTGCTGATAAGCCAACGGTGGCAAAGAAACTCTCAATTGACTGCTAAATACCAGGCTGAACAGTAGCCCAACGGCCTCTAGGAGTCTGGACAACAACTGTTTTGTAAGTTTTGTCAACATACTGTTGACTGGACCTGCAAAGACACATGTAACCATTTGAAATCAAAAGTTCTTTTTATATTCACCCAGATAGGCCTACTGATCACTGAGACGAGGAAAACACAAACCGCAGCCCAACTCCTTATCCCCGCTGCTTTTAACAGCCTGTAGACAGATCAATCCCTGGCCAAATTCACCCGCATTTGGCGATTGGCGGGTGCTAAAACATACATTTCTTTGCCTTCCACAATTCATTGCTTAGGCTACTTGATGTGTTATTCCCCCGTTGCCTCTGCACCAGTGCCGTGTGTTATGTGTGCACGCAATGTGTGCCAGTGGTTCGCAAACTGAGAAGTGAAAAGAAAAGCAAATCCGAAAAATCCGAAAGGGCTAAAAATAAATAAACAGAAAAAACAGAATTTTGAAAAAAAATAAACGGATTTCATAGGGCCCTACATATCTGTCTTTAATACTGTGCATATATCGTCTACTACTTTACTTTCTTCTTTACTTTCTCTTTTACTTGCCTGTCTGTCTGTGTGTCTGTCTGTCTGTCTGTCTCTGTATCATCATGTTTTTGAGAATCTTTTTTTCCCTCTCTCTTTCTATGTATATTTTTTTTACAATTTTCTCTCCATGTCCTTGATTTCATGGCAGCAGTATAAGCACAAGTGTGTGCGTGTTGTGTGTGTGTGTGTGTGTGTGTGTGTGTGTGTGTGTGCGCGCGTGCTCATGCTGTCGAGCTGCAGTGCTAATCAATTAACGCCAACATGTCTGAACCAGCATCGCATTAGTCAACGTCACACACTGCCACCTGCACAAAAGTGTGTGTGTGTGTGTGTGTGTGTGTGTGTGTGCGTAGTTAAGCATGAGGGCCTGCAGGTGATTACATTCCTTCAGAAAATGAAAGAGTGAGAGAGAGAGAGGAAAGAAGCGTACAGAAAGAGGAAGGGAAATCCAGAAAGAGAGAGGAGGAAGAGGAAGGAAAAATTAGCTAGACAGGGAAAGAAAAAAGAAAAGCAAGAAAGAAAGCAAAGTAGGAGAGTGAGTGATGGTGGAGAGATGGAAGGAATTATAACTTGGTGTCGTTACAGCTCCACAAAAAAATCATTGTACCTACATTTTATTTTTGTTACGCTCCATTTAACGGCAGCAAGGGCGTAACTTTGGGTTCAACATTGTGGGGCGTTGAAATCTCCACTCATGAGCAAAATGAAAATTTTGAGCAAATCAAACACTTCTTTTCCTGCATTCTGGTGAGTTTTTCTGCAACTATTTGTGGTGCAGATGTCTTTATAATTATGTAAAGGAAATTATTATTAGATATTTGGCTGGCCAGTTTCGATTATTGTGGGGGGGGGGGGGGGTTGTTTATGCACTTTGCCATTTGATAATACAACACCTAAAAATATATTTATCATTTGGGAAATCATAGTAGTTGTAACATCCTTTCTTTCTCAACATTTGTGTATACGCTTTTGTGGACACTTTTGTCGATGTAGCTTTTTCTCAATGTTTTTGCCGCTTTTTTTGTTGCTTTTTTCATTTGTGTCGACATTTTTGACGCTTTATCCATCCCAAAGGTGTCAGATGGTAGCCTAGAAATCTAGACGCACCCTAGCGGCAGCAAATGTGATTTGCTGCCGCTCTAGGAACTCTTTGTTGGCTTGCGAGCTGGAAAAACCAAACTCTGGTCAGGCCAATCACATCGTGTATAGAGTCGGTGGGCGGGCTTAACATAATGATGGCAGAGTTGCGACGGTTCTGCGTGAATTCCCTGCTACTTGGAAACAAAGAAGATGGCTGCTGCTGCTGGCGCACAGCTGGAAGACTTGGAGTTCAGCTTTTCTTTCAGAAAAGAACAAAGAACGGTCATTCTTAAAAAAGGAAGATGTTCAGAGTTTAAAGTTTAATCTATCAACTAGCTCCGCCCCCTTCTTCGTTGATCTGCCTGGTTGTAGTGCTATCCTATTGCATGCAGAGGGAATTTGAAAGACAACCGTTCATCACGCCCCTCGGATTGAGCCCTGTCAATGGAGAGTTCCCAGACCCAACATCTTGATGTGGTCGGGCTAGTCGGATGGGGGTTGAGGTCCGGGATCTATGCGGACCGGTCCAGTTCTTCCACACCAAACTGGGAAAACATTTCCTAACGGAGCTGGCTTCATGCACAGGTTCATTTTCACTTCTGAAACAATGTTTTCAGCTACTGGGATAATAAAGCGAATTACAAAACTAAATCCATTTAGTAAATATCAACACACATTCCTTGATTTTTGATTTTGAGCATTTCCTACTACTCACTATAGAATACATTACAGGTACTTAGTTTTGTTTTTTTTAATCAGCAGTGTGAACGTTTGCTTGCCAGCAGTGCCGGGGTAACAAAGCTAACTTAAGAAAAACAACACACACACACACACACACACACACACACACACACACACACACACACACACACACACACACACACACACTCACACACACACACACACACAAGGCCTCTCCAGGAATCTGGCAGCAGATTGTAGAAACACTGAATCAAATGCGACGGAAACAGAGTTCATGTGTGATGTTGTTTGGATCACAAGATGCTGCGCTTCAAGCGGCAACACCTTCATCTCTGTGTCTCTGAGCCAAAAACACAGAGGGAGGGAAAGAGAGGGAGGGAGGGGGACAGAGGGAGGGGGAAAGAGAGAGGGAAAGAGAGAGAGAAGTCTTATAGAGAAAATAATGCCTTCACAGTCCCACACATTCTTAAAGGTGTAAAAAAGAAAGAGACGATTTCTCTCTCTCTCCCTCTCTTTCCCTTTCTCTCTCTCCCTCCCTCTCTCCCTCCCTCTCTTCTTCTCTCCCTCCCTCTCTTTCCCTCTCTCTCCCTCCCTCTATCCCTACCTCTCAATCTCTCTCTCCCTCCCTCTCTTTCTTTCTCTCTCTCTCCCTCCCTACCTCTCTCTCTCCCCCTTTCCCTTCCTCTCTCTCACATTCTCTCCCTCCCTTTCTCTCTGTCTTTCTCTCTCTCTCTGCCTCCCTACCTCTTTCCCTCCCCTTCCCTCCCTCTCCCCATCCCCCTCCCTCCCTCTCTTTCAGCATTGGTTTCTCCTGGATGGAGCGATAATATCCATGTTATTAGGCTGTGTGCGGAGCTGTCGAGGCTGGAGTGGTGAGGTTAAACATCCACTCAGGGCTGCAGTGAAGAGCGTTCGGCTGAAGAGCCGATTGTAACGGTCGCTGGAAACGTCCCTGTCTGTTGTCCTGTCCTGAAAGACATCCTCCACACGGGTGGTTCAGGGTCAAAGGATGTAAAACAGTGGCTGAAGCAATTGATTCAGTCCACTTGTGTTTCTTTGACTCCACTAATATCTGGCAGGGAAGGTGGATCTTCTGCAGGCTTCTTGCTGTGTTGTTTTGAGTCCGTCCTCCCCCGAAAAACGCCCACATAAGTCGTTTGTACAAGCAGCGATTACAACCTATATTTAGGTTTCTAGTGGTGGCGCCCTCTAGTGGCCATAGTAGTTCTGACGGGAGCAAAGCAGGAAGTAAGGTGAGTAAGGTGAGGAAGTATAAGAGCCTAACCCTAACCAAACAATAGACTCTGGTTAACTGCTCCTCAGATCTCTGCAGGGTAAATCCAGACAGCTAGCTAGACTATCTGTCCAATCTGAGTTTTCTGTTGCACAACACAACTTTTGAACGTACACATGTTCCACCAAAATAAATTCCTTCCTGAGACTATTTAGTACTACCGAGTAATGGTACACGTGAAATCAAACGGTGCCAAATTTCGGTACCTGAGAGTAAGCACAAGCTTATCTGTCCTCTCTACATATTGAAAAAGAGCAGAGGTCTGACACACACACACACACACACACACATACACACACACACGCAGAGGTGCGGACCGAGTAAACTACGTCACCTCTGCAGTGAGTCACGGAAATGCCGATAAAGCAGTTTCATGTGTGGTTACAGTTTTTCAAAACTTCACACAGACACCGTTCACTGTGATATGATATTAATGGCGAGCCGAAAGCGTTCCCGGTGCTGTTGATGTTACACTTCCTCTGAGACGAGCAGGCACAACAGTGGTTTTTATGCCCTGATGAATGACTGACAGGCTGAGGTTGTAAGGCAAGGCAACTTTATACAGCACCTTTCAGCAACAAGGCAATTCAAAGTGCTTTACATGAAAGATTAAACAGCAATTAAAAATGGTCATGATGAAAATAAAACAGAATAGCTAAAATAGAATAATATACAAATAGAGAATAAAAGTTATAGTGAGTAAGAAATTAATAATTATTCAATTTAATAGGTTGTACAGACGGGTTTGGGAGGAGAGATGGAGGGGTTTTATTTTAATTAGTTTGTTTAATTTCTGTCAGTGTAAAATATTCTAAATAAATAACATAATGTTCCAAGTAAATAGGTTTGGAATTATTTTTACAACTAAAATATAGTTTTTGTAATTACAGAGGGAAAGTATCAAAAAAAAGTACCGTTGGGTACCGGGAACTGAATTTCAGGTACTCTACCGGTATTGGGACTAGTATTGGTTCAGATGCGAAAGGTACCCAACCCTAAGAGGCACCGTGGCTCCGCCCGGCGCTTAACACCGCCTGAGACGATTGTGATTGGTTAAAAGAAATGCCAATTAACCAGAGCACGTTTTTCTCCCATCCCAGAATGCTGTGTGGACTAGCCAGACCTTCCTCCGCAGCGCTGTGGAGGAAGATCTGGCAAAGCGAGACTAATGGTTTTTGTTTGCAGCTTTTACACTCAGTTTTAATGATTTTAAACATATTCTAAATACTTTGCAACACAGTGGACGTTTTAGCATGAACCTGGAAGTAAGTACTGCAGCAGTGTTCTATAATTACAGCGCCGCACGATTGCCTGACGCCCAAACAGATGATGACATCACCCGTGAGGTAGAACCCAAACCGGCGATGATGTTAAAAAAACTGATTCCTTGGTTCTTCCTTCGTTCATTTGTTGGCTGACTTTTGTCAGATTGTGGTTTCGACCTTCTTGGTGTTTTCCTTCTTCCCAGGAAACGAGCCAACTATAAAATTACTCTTTGGCACTCTTCTCTCTTTCTTTTTCTCTCTCTCTTTCCTTCCCTCCTTTCCTTCAGCATTTCCTTCTCTCTTTTGCCCCCCATGTCTTTGTCATCCAGAACCTCTTTTCATACTTTTGTCCTTTTATTTCTCTACTTGTATTTCCTCTCATCCTTTATCTATCTATCTATCTATCTATCTATCTATCTATCTATCTATCTATCTATCTATCTATCTATCTATCTATCTATCTATCTATCTATCTATCTATTTATCCATCCATCCTTTGCTATTTTGTGTCCCTCCTCTAATGGAAATCCATTATTTCCTTTGATCCAGTTCTCGCTTTTTTTCGAAGTTCTTGGAGCTGCTGTTGTCTTTACTGTCCTTATTCTTCCTCTTCTGTCCATCTGCCCTCCTCAACTTCTTTCTCTTCTCCTTTGTTGTACTTTCTCAACTCTTACCATACTCCCTCTTTTATTCCTCCCTCTCTCTCTCTCTCTCTCTCTCTCTCTCCCTGTCACTCTCCTTCTTTCCTCTCCTCTCTCAACTGTCTCTCAATCTCCTCTCTCTCCCAGTCTCCCTCTCGCTCTCTCCTCCCTCTTTCCTTTCCTCTCCCCTCTGTCTCTCTCTCCCTCTCTTTTTCTCTCTCGCCCAGCCTCCCTCTCTCTCCTCCCTCTCTCCTCTCTCGCTATCTCCCAGTCTCTCTCTCTCTCTCTCTCTCTCTCTCTCTCTCTCCCAGCCTCCCTCTCTCCTCCCTCTTTCCTCTCCTCTCTCTTTCTCTCCCTCTCTCCTCTCTCTCTCCTTTCTCTCTTCCTCTCTCTGTCTCTGTATCTCTCCCTCTCTCTGTCTCTACCTCTCCCTCTTTCTCTCCCTCTCTCTGTCTCTCTATCTCTCCCTCTCTCTCCCTCTCTGTGTCTCTCTCCCAGCCTCCCTCTCTCTCTCCTTCATCTTTCCTCTCCTCTCTTTTTCTCTCTCTCTGTCTCCCTCTCTCCTCCCTCTCTCTCTCCCTCTCTCCGTTCTCTCATTCAGAGTCAGACAGTAAAAGCCACTCTAGCAGCGACTCTCTCTCTCTCTCCGCTGTAAAACTTGTGACATTGAGACGTCTGGAGCTATTTTAAGCGTCAGGTTTTTACTTCCTGGAACAGAATGAAATCACCGAAACAGCAGAGGCCAAAAACCTTCTGCTTCCTGCCAAAACTATTTCCACCTTTTTCAATTCATCAAATGAACACGCAGAGGTTTGGAAAGTGCTATAAATAATGTCTTTATACCTTTACTGTAAATGGTAATGGCCTCCTTGGGGAAAAATGTGACAACGTAAGTTTAAAAAAATCTAATGTGTGGATTTAGAGTGACCTTAACTTTGGGATTGTTGAGATATTTGAACATGAACTTCAGGTAATGAAAGATGTCTTTTGAAAAGATGCTCTGTGGATCAGCTCAGTTCTGTAACTTAAACAATCGTACTCCATCTCATTTTCTTGTTTGTGACTGAAATGTGCATGAAAAAGTTCTTAAATTAACCACTTTTCAACGCATTCTCATGAACGGGTTCCTACGTTATCGTACGGGAATTTATGCTCACCAAATCGTATCCTACGAAATTAGGTGGCCGTATCAGCGGACGTTGCTAGTTGAGTTCAGCCACCAAAACCACTAGTTAAGTTAAAGAAAAAGGGTGAAAGTCTTGTGTCTTTCTCCTTAACTAAAGGCGACAAAAACTTAAAAACAACATCAACATAAACATTGAGAAACGCGACAAAAATATCAAAAGAAAAAGCGACAAGAAAAAGAATAAAGCGACTAAAGCATTAAAAAAAATGCTGTCAAAAGGGCATGAGGTAACAAAGTGACATGTCTCTTCTCTTAACCCCTCACGCTGTCTTCCTTCATTTGTAATCTGCTCCGTCAGTCTTGTGTCCACAGAAGCGTCAGCCCGTTGTGCGACAGTAATAATCCTCCGTGTGGTAACAGTGAGCAGCACAAAGTTACATTGATTAAACAAAGCTTCGAGGCAAAGAACTTTGCATCGAGGATTTTTTGTAATTGAATTATTCGAGTTACTTGAGGAATCGTTTCAGCCCTAATAAATACGTGGAATACATACCAACTACCCAGCTTTACTTTACATGCACCATGTGATCACTTAGTTCAGCCTGTTTTCTAGTGACACGTTTATGAGTTTATGGAGATCAACTTTTAATTCTGATAGGATATTAATGCTTCTAAAACATATTCTACATACAGTATTTCAGTGTAATGTAGATATGAACTTGTGTGTTGTTTAAGGTTCATGTAGATGTGTGTGTGTGTGTGTGTGTGTGTGTGTGTGTGTGTGTGTGTGTGTGTGTGTGTGTGTGTGTGTGTATGTGTGTGTGTGTGTGTGTGTGTGTGTGTGTGTGTGTGTGTGTGTGTGTGTGTGTGTGTGTGTGTGCGTGTGTGTGTGTGTGTGTGTGTGTGTGTATGTATGTGTGTGTTTGAGGATGTGGAACAAGTCAGCTTTAGTCTCTGGTAAATTGTCTGGGGAGGCTGGGAGCTTTTAGCTTCACTCTGTCACTTTCTGCCCTTTTCTTTACACACACACACACACACACACACACACACACACACACACACACACACACACACACACAGCCTTTTCTTCACTTCCAATGAAATGGTTAAAGCAAGAGTATTTGTCTCTTTCTCTCTAAACACCACTGTGCTGCAGTTATTAAAGTGTGTTTTAGTGTGTGCGTGTGTGTGCGTGCGTGTGTGCGTGCATGCGTGTGTGTGTGTGTGTGTGAGTGTGGGTGGATCAGACCAACAGATAAGGACTGGACACTGATAAGGACTACAGTAACTGTCTCTGCTTTTTCAGACTTGGCTCGAGTCTCTGTTTTCACTTCATAGATTCCCGCTTTTATTCCCACTTTTCACATTTTCTCATCAGATTTGATTAACATGAACTAACGCAGACTGAAAGAAGTGAAACAAAAAGGCACTTCAGTCTTTAGTCCAGTCGTTTTATTAAAAAAGGTTGAACAAATTGCAACAGAAGCAAACTCATTAGAGGAGCATTAGAGGATGGATACCCGAACCGAGCCCGTTGGGGTTCAGATATTTAGAAATGAAATATTTAGAAACCAGTGGCCTTAGTGGTCCTCTTATACTGTATCTGAAGTCTCTTTCCCGAAATTCATTGATAAAATGTTTTTAATTTAAAATGTTCAATGCCTTATTGCGCTGATGTGACCGAGCCCAACCCGAACATCATTTCTAAATATCTGTTTGAACCCCAACAGGCCCGGTTCAGGTATCCATCCTCTAATGCTCATGGGTAGCCTAAATGGGTTCCATTCACACCTTAACATTAAGTCTTTTACTGTAAGATGTCAACAAGATTCAACAAGACATTTTCACCTGGCTATACCCAATGTTTAGATCTGTTGTGGTATTTATGCAAATTAGCACATATGTAATTAGGTTATGCACTTGTTAACAAACAATTTAAAAAAACTTGTAATACATTTTTTTTGTCTTGTTTTTTTGTCTTGTTTGTTTGTCTTGATGTCAGTAATCAACTCAGTAATTTTCATGGTGATATCTACAGGTTAAAATCTTTCTTAGGCGTATGAATAGGCTATATTTGGGTCTTTTTCTAAACTTTCCCCTAATGGGATTCTTCGGGGCTTTTTTTTCCTTACTCGGGACATATTGGGGATACAAAATCAGCTGAGTTAGTTTCTGTTGCAATTTGTTCAAGGTTGACCCCTATTTTGGCTTAAAGGTCCCATGGCATGAACATTTCACTTCATGAGTTTTTTTTAACATTAATATGAGTTCCCCCAGCCTGCCTATGGTTCCCCAGTGGCTAGAAATGGTGATAGGTATAAACCGAGCCCTGGGTATCCTGCTCTGCCTTTGAGAAAATGAAAGCTCAGATGAGCCGTTCTGGAATCTAGCTTGTTATGAGGTCATAAGGAGCGAGGTTACCTCCCCTTTCTCTGCTTTGCCCACCCAGAGAATTTGGCCAACCCATGAGAGAGAGACATCATGGCTTGCAAACTAGCAAAGTGGCAGTTGGTCAAGGCCGAAAGAAAGAAACGGAAAACAGAAATGGCACGTTCTGAGGAAAGCTCATTGTGGGACTGGCTCTAGTGGCTGTAATTCTGCACCAAGGCTGAATTTCAGGAAAGAGACTTCAGATACAGTATTAGGGGACCACTAAGGTCTATATAAAAGAGACTTCAGATACAGTATTAGGGGACCACTAAGGCCTATATAAAAGAGACTTCAGATACAGTATTAGAGGACCACTAAGGTCTATATAAAAGAGACTTCAGATACAGTATTAGGGGACCACTAAGGTCTATATAAAAGAGACTTCAGATACAGTATTAGGGGACCACTAAGGTCTATATAAAAGAGACTTCAGATACAGTATTAGGGGACCACTAAGGTCTATATAAAAGAGACTTCAGATACAGTATTAGGGGACCACTAAGGTCTACATAAAAGAGACTTCAGATACAGTATTAGGGGACCACTAAGGTCTACATAAAAGAGACTTCAGATACAGTATTAGGGGACCACTAAGGTCTATATAAAAGAGACTTCAGATACAGTATTAGGGGACCACTAAGGTCTATATAAAAGAGACTTCAGATACAGTATTAGGGGACCACTAAGGTCTACATAAAAGAGACTTCAGATACAGTATTAGGGGACCACTAAGGTCTATATAAAAGAGACTTCAGATACAGTATTAGGGGACCACTAAGGTCTATATAAAAGAGACTTCAGATACAGTATTAGGGGACCACTAAGGTCTACATAAAAGAGACTTCAGATACAGTATTAGGGGACCACTAAGGTCTACATAAAAGAGACTTCAGATACAGTATTAGAGGACCACTAAGGTCTATATAAAAGAGACTTCAGATACAGTATTAGGGGATCACTAAGGTCTATATAAAAGAGACTTCAGATACAGTATTAGGGGACCACTAAGGTCTATATAAAAGAGACTTCAGATACAGTATTAGGGGACCACTAAGGTCTATATAAAAGAGACTTCAGATACAGTATTAGGGGACCACTAAGGTCTACATAAAAGAGACTTCAGATACAGTATTAGGGGACCACTAAGGTCTACATAAAAGAGACTTCAGATACAGTATTAGGGGACCACTAAGGTCTATATAAAAGAGACTTCAGATACAGTATTAGGGGACCACTAAGGTCTATATAAAAGAGACTTCAGATACAGTATTAGGGGACCACTAAGGCCTATATAAAAGAGACTTCAGATACAGTATTAGGGGACCACTAAGGTCTATATAAAAGAGACTTCAGATACAGTATTAGGGGACCACTAAGGTCTATATAAAAGAGACTTCAGATACAGTATTAGGGGACCACTGAGGTCTATATAAAAGAGACTTCAGATACAGTATTAGGGGACCACTAAGGTCTATATAAAAGAGACTTCAGATACAGTATTAGGGGACCACTAAGGTCTATATAAAAGAGACTTCAGATACAGTATTAGGGGACCACTAAGGTCTATATAAAAGAGACTTCAGATACAGTATTATGGGACCACTGAGGTCTATATAAAAGAGACTTCAGATACAGTATTAGGGGACCAGTGAGGTCTATATAAAAGAGACTTCAGATACAGTATTAGGGGACCACTAAGGTCTATATAAAAGAAACTTCAGATACAGTATTATGGGACCACTAAGGCCTATATAAAAGAGACTTCAGATACAGTATTAGGGGACCACTGAGGTCTATATAAAAGAGACTTCCGATACAGTATTATGGGACCACTGAGGTCTATATAAAAGAGACTTCAGATACAGTATTAGGGGACCACTGAGGTCTATATAAAAGAGACTTCAGATACAGTATTAGGGGACCACTAAGGTCTATATAAAAGAAACTTCAGATACAGTATTAGGGGACCACTGAGGCCTATATAAAAAAGACTTCAGATACAGTATTATGGGACCACTAAGGCCTATATAAAAGAGACTTCAGATACAGTATTAGGGGACCACTGAGGTCTATATAAAAGCATCCAAAGAGCACCATGTCATGGGACCTTTAAAATGACTGGACTACTTATTATCCCACTGCTTTTGCTATTAATGTTAGCACTATTACTTATTTTATGTAACAGTTTATACATTCAACCAGCACATCCTCTTCACCTGTCTGATATTCACCGAGATAAAGTGCCAGCATGCTGCCAGACAACCCTTTACGATGGGGAACTGCAGCTGTTATCTCGGCTCTCTTCAAAGACCACCAGACTCGTTTGACAAAAACAGACATTTTACCTCGCAGAACACAGCTCTACCGCTGCCTCCGTCTATTAGTTATTTTTGCTTGTTCCTAACCCTTTAAAACACCAAAGTCACACAAAAACCCAAACTTACTAGGCAATGGAGGCCGCGGTAGAGCAGCAACTCCCGTGTTCTGCCAAGTAAAATGTCCGTGTGGTACGCGTTTGGTCCGCTTCTGGTGCGCACTCGATTGTGATTGACACATTCTCACCCGCCCAAACGGATTGCACCAAGGGGGAAAACAAACTCTAGTGCGATTCAACCAAACTAAACGAGGCAGGTGTGAAAGCGCCCTAACTTTGGGCTCTTAATCAGGGCTCAACATCCAAACACTTTACAATCAATCACATGCATGCATACACAGCAGCCTATGGGTTATTTAATCATATGTGTCTATAGGGGAGTTTAAATTTTAGTTGCCCTGGACAGATATTGTAGGGAGACAAATATATATATATATATATATATATATATATATATATATATATATATATATATATATATACCCTCTGTTATTGAATATAATCCAGGCCTTTTGTGATTGGTCGAATGTCAACGTTTTTGTGAGTTGGCGGGTGTTCAGCAGCCGTGCCCGACTTCGGCCTGTGCCACGGAGGATTTCTCGGTGTGTGACAGCAGATGAAAACACTCTTCCCTGTGTGTGTGCCTCTAAATCAGTGCTGAAGGTTTAATATGAGCCGCCGTGACTCTCTGCCGCTCCAACTCCACATTTAAAAGAAGATGATTTGGACCCTGACGGCTTATAATTGATTAACATCCACCTCCTTCTCCTCCTCTGCCTTGGTCTCTCCATTTCTCTTCTTGGGTTCTCGCTCCCTTCGCTCTTTCTTTCTTCTTGATTCTCGTCCTTTCTCTCTCTCTCCTTCTCTTTCCATCCCTCTTTCCTCCCATCACCGGTGGCATTCAGCCGTTTCCCATTCGACACATAATGTTCATCTCGGCAACTTAATTACGCTTAAATAGGAATCGGCTGAGAACAGAGAGATGGAGGGAGGGTATGAAACCTGAGGGATGGAGGGAGGTCTGAAACCTGAGGGATGGAGGGATGGAGGGAGGTCTGAAACCTGAGGGGTGGAGGGATGGAGAGAGGTCTGAAACCTGAGGGATGGAGGGATGTCTGAAACCTGAGGGATGGAGGGATGGAGGGAGGTCTGAAACCTGAGGGGTGGAGGGATGGAGAGAGGTCTGAAACCTGAGGGATGGAGGGATGGAGGGAGGTCTGAAACCTGAGGGATGGAGGGATGGAGGGATGGAGGGAGGTCTGAAACCTGAGGGATGGAGGGATGGAGAGAGGTCTGAAACCTGAGGGATGGAGGGATGGAGGGAGGTCTGAAACCTGAGGGATGGAGGGATGGAGAGAGGTCTGAAACCTGAGGGATGGAGGGATGGAGGGAGGTCTGAAACCTGAGGGATGGAGGGATGGAGAGAGGTCTGAAACCTGAGGGATGGAGGGATGGAGAGAGGTCTGAAACCTGAGGGATGGAGGGAGGTCTGAAACCTGAGGGATGGAGGGAGGTCTGAAACCTGAGGGATGGAGGGATGGAGAGAGGTCTGAAACCTGAGGGATGGAGGGAGGTCTGAAACCTGAGGGATGGAGAGAGGTCTGAAACCTGAGGGATGGAGGGATGGAGAGAGGTCTGAAACCTGAGGGATGGAGGGATGGAGAGAGGTCTGAAACCTGAGGGATGGAGTGTTGAACAGTTGAAATCAGTCCTGTGTACAAAGTATTACTATTGTATTGTTTACTTCATTCTTTAGTGTGTTATTTAAGGTTAAAATGTTAATTCATCTGTGATCTACAAAGTGCTCTTAATCTACTAGTCTGAGATTGATTGCTTTTGTCTGGGAAATCGCGGTCATTTCCTCATTATACTAAAGCTTTTCAGTGACTCCCATGATTATTTCTTCCCTTTTTAAGGGTTGTAACATTAAAAAAATGCTAGAAATACTCCTTTTCTCTCTTCTCTTCTCTTTCTTTGTCAATCCTTTTCCTTGCATCGCCCGTCTCTCTCTCTTGTCAGACACTTGGTCAGAGGTCATTAATTTTTTACTGCTGAGGTAGTTTCCTCCGTGCGTGGAGGAGCGGACAGATTGGGGATCAGTGTCTCCGGTTACCAGCCTGTAATCAGAGGTGAAACCAGGTGAAAAGATGACTGCAGCTTGTTCGCTAAGTGCTGCAATTTGCAATCAAATGTTGCATCTGGAGTCAGAGAGATCACTCTCTAATGCCTCTGACTCATTCGGAAATGCGTCCTGATCTAGTCTGCCTAAATGTTTTAGAGGGAGACACTTTGTCCGTCAGGGGTTCATCTTCCCGTCTGGAGCCTTTAGGCCCCACGAGTCAAACTCAAGGCCAGCATTTGTAGAAATATTTCTATAATGTGTTATTCTATAAGCTTAAATTCTGGACTTCAGTAAACTTGCTTAACTGAACTCTTCTCAGATTGATCCTTGTGTTCTGGTAAACTGGTAAATGTAAGAAGGCGTGGGAATTAATAAATTGGAGTCCGATTTAACAGGCCTTAGGGCCTTATTTTAGACATAATTCCCTACAGTGAGTGTTGATTCCGGACCCTGTCTTTGTCCCCTTATGCTTTAGGGGAAGTAAACAGGAAGTATGTTGTTGCAGTGGATGTTTTTTTTATTTTGTTTGTTTTTGTTTTTTTTACATTTTGGCAAATTGGCCACATTCAGACTTCTTATTTCTTGTATTATTTTTGTTAAAGTACAAAAGGAAAGTCAGTTGCAGTTAGCAACAAGAGACAACACTAAAAAACACTAAAAGTCTCCATGGTCCACTGGAGGTATAGAAGTAATTATATAGAAATATATTTTAGACACACGCACACATATACACACACGCACGCACGCACGCACGCGCACACACACACACACACACACACACACACACACACACACACACACACACACACACACACACACACACACACACACACGAGACTGAGCCCTGCAGTGCAGTTATTATGTGTGGTGACAGTGTGACAGAGAATAATGGAGACATGTGGCCTCGCTCACCTCTGTGTCTGTTAAATTAATGACTAACAGCTTCACACTAAACTCCTGCAGCTCACTCTGTCTCGTGTTACAGTCCGGACAAATTAACAGCAGATTAAGACCAAGGAGAGCAGCAGTCGTCTGCGTCAGAGTCTCCAGATACCCGGACGTTGAAAGCTAAGGACTCTCTGTGATACAACATCCAGATCGATCGAAGCTTTTGACACTTTTTTCTGCCCTCTTCGGTATTTTTGGCACTTTTGACGCTTTTTTCCTGCGTTTTTTTCTGTGCTTTTGCACTTTTTCTGAGCTTTTGGCACTTTTGGTGTTTTTCATGCATTTTTTCAACTGTTTTTGGCACTTGTTTGACTGACTTGAATTACAACACTGTCAGGACCTACTTCACCCTTCAGATGCCATAAAGAAAACAGTCAGTCATTTCAAAATGCTTTGTTGTTAACATGTGCAACAAGCTGCTGATTTCATCCCGAACTGACACAGTCTTAGAGTGAACTGATTTAAACTGATTCATGTTTTTATCAGGTTTCTACAAAGTGATATCTTACAGTTTTTTTTATGATTGTTTACACACTAAAATAAAAATGTCCACACAATTTGCAAAATTCTACTCCAATGAGCAAAACACCTCCACAGATTTGCACAACATTACACACAATGTCTGCTTCACTCTTTTTGCAAAACATTACACACAGTGATTTGTAAAACTCTACACACAGTTTCACACCTTAGACACAGATAAGGATTGTGAGGTCACTTCCTTGTCATTACAAAGCCCCAGATTTCCAATGACCACACCAATGAACAAATTGGATAATCACATCCACCAGGTGTGGAAGCACACATGTGCTAATTTGAAAACGCAGCACTCAGGTGTGTTATAACAGGCAGCAGGTACAGTATTCAAAGTCAGAGTCAAACTGTATGTACTTCATGCAGTCATTTTTATTTGTCTACAGATTTTATTTGTTTCATTGATTTCATTGTTGGTTGATTACTGTAACTGATTATGGTAAGAAATACTGTAAGTATTGAAATAAATACTTGAGATATTCAGTCTGCAGCATCAGTGTTGTGCAGTGCTTGGTAAGTTTATAGTATCGGCCTATCTGTGTACATTCTCCCTATATCTCAAACTAATCATGAAGAATGTTGTGGGTTTGTCACTATTTTTTTGTCATCTAAATTATCCTTTACATAACAATGTCTGGCCAAAAATCTAGCACATGCTATTTCCTAAAATTAGATTTTTTTACAAATGTGTTTTTTTATTTATCACAGCAGTGTGAAACTGGCTGCAATAGTGTCTGATCATTGAGGACTGTGTTGGTTAAATGAAAACTAACTAACTTTTCACAAATATGTGTATATGTTTTGACTGAAGTGTGTCATTTTGCAAACAATCTAGGAATTATGCAAATTGAGTGTGGTGTTTGGATAATTGTGATTATATTTAGAAAAAAATAACCCGGTTTCAAAATTGCGTGTGAACAATTGAAAAAAACTGTAAGATCCAGGACTGATATGAAGGAGATATTTCACCCTGCGTCGAAATGAGACGGTCACATTTTCATTTATTTTATTTATAAGGGCAACACACATTAATCTACATTTCTGTTAGCCAGCCACCCACTGTTTAACTGTTGTCCTTTCAAACCGGCAAAAAAAGCGACAAAAATGCCGTAAATCTGTCCATAATGGCAAAAAACGGCTCCAGAAATGTTGACAAAAGTGACAAAATTATTGTTTAATGTGACTAAAACGCTAAAAAAGGGACACAAACGTCATAAAAAACTACAGAAAAATCTAAAAAGTCGACAACAAACGTTGAAAAAGGCGACAAAAACAGCTCAACACTTTTACTCATCAAAAGTTCCTCATGTTTCATTTAATGTTTTAGATGTTTTGAGACCAGAGCAACAGCAACATTTTAATTTAAGGAAAAATGTGCATGCATGTGAACACATATGCGTGTGTCTGAGGTGGGTTTAAAGAGAGCGAGACAGGAAATGTTGAGGGGAAAGCTGTGAACGAGCGGCGCGCCGGCGTTCAGCGCTGGCAGGTCGTCTCCTGTTAATCCTGATGGCTGCTGTTCGCCGTACACTCCCACCGCGGCCGTCCACCACCTTGTTCCCTTCACGCACAGTAGGCTGCCACTTAATTAACGTGTGTGTGTGTGTGTGTGTGTGTGTGTGTGTGTTCCCGCCCTTTTCCCACGTATTATGGTATTCAACCGTTCCCAGTGCTGGTATTCAGGGGCTTGTTCAGTTCACCACTGGGCCGTCAGGGCCCCTACCTAATTACAGTGTGTGTGTGTGTGTGTGTGTGTGTGTGTGTGTGTGTGTGTGTGTGTGTGTGTGTGTGTGGTACAGTAGGCTGGTTCCTAATTACTGTCTGCTCCTTGTATTCCCTCAGTGCCAATACCTTCCTGCCTCACTGAACCCTCGCCGTGTGTGTGTGTGTGTGTGTGTGTGTGAGAGAGAGAGAGAGAGAGAGAGAGAGAGAGAGAGAGAGACATGTACTCTGACAAATTCAGACACAAGAGAAGCCTCAAATCTCAGGAGGCTTTGGATTGACACACACGCACACATGCACAGGACATGATCCCTGGTCTCCTGCGTGAAAAGTCCTGTGTTGTTTGACCCATCCACCCCCCCAACCTGCCTCCTTAAGCTGATTTTTGGTCTTTCATACTATTCTCTACTGTTGTCTCTCTACATACTACTCTCTACTGTTGTCTCTCTACATACTATTCTCTACTGTTGTCTCTCTACATACTACTCTCTACTGTTGTCTCTCTACATACTACTCTCTACTGCTGTCTCTCTTAATACTAAGTCATCTTACAGCGGCATCATCGAGCTGCTGCTCTGCCCGGTGCGTTCCATACAGACGCTAAAGAGACACTGACCAAGCATCAGTATTTGACGAGTTTGGAGCGAGAACAGATTGAGTTTGCGGAATGTTTTAATCCAAACCATGATCTTTTTCCTATATTTAACTAGTCGTTTTGGTGCCTAAACATAACTGTCGTCGCCGCATAACGCTCACATTTTGTTGCCTAAACGTACCCGTAATGTCCGCTCAAAGCCCCCTATACTCGGGTAACTCAACTACCAACTGCCGCTCGGCATCATGCGTTTCGTAGTTTTTGTACTATACCATACATACTATACTCATCATTCCTGAGAAGACGTTGAAAAATTACATTTAACATTTTTGTTCCCACACATAGCCAAACATTACTCAGTTAACGACTGCAGATAGTCTTCCCTATCTCTCTCTCTCTCTCTCTCCGACATTGTGTTTGTCTTTTCTCCCACCATCACTTCCATTTTCTATCTGTCCATGCCCTCATCCGTCTCTCTGTCCTGTGTCCCCATTTGTCTTTCTCCATGTTGTGTCTCTCTCTCTCTCTCCCTCTCTCTCTGTCCTCTATTGTCCTTGACTCCAACACACCAGCTGGCACTCAGCCAAATGGAGAGACAGCCGAGATGATTACACACACACAGGAACACACACACACACACACACACACACACACACACACACAGCGACAAGCGACAGGAGAGGGATGTCATCGAGAAAGAGAGAGAGCAAAGCAACAGAAGATACAATGAAGACATAACTGGAGAGACAGAAGGTGTGTGTGTGTGTGTGTGTGTGTGTGTGTTTGTGCGTGTGCGCGGATTGAGATGGTAAAGAAAGTCCTAGGTTGTTTTAGAGAAGAGATGACCAATAGGAATTCAAGTTTCTTCAAAAGTGGAGATTAACTACAGAATATCTTTCAGTGACGGCTCCCTGAAAAACATTTGTTTAAAGATCCCATATTCTGCTCATTTTCAGGTTCATAATTGTATTTTAAGGTTGTACCAGAATATGTTTACATGGTTTAATATATTTTTGTTGTACTGCACATCTCTCTCTCACTGCTGCAGCTCCTCTTTTCACCTTGTGTTCAGGTCTCTGTTTTAGCTACAGAGTGAATCATCTTTTCTTCTGTACTATCTTTGATTCCACTCGCACATGCTCAGTAGCTCAGATCGTCTTAGCTCCATAGACAGTAAAAGAAAGGTTGTTTCTCCAACTTTGGTCAGTTACAAGGCAGGATTAGCTTGGAGACTTCTTCTAAAGGAGGACGCACATGGAAGTACTTCTTTTGGAGATTATGGTGAATTTGTGTTGTAGCAGTGCTTTGCCATTGAGAACGAGCTAGCATGCTAATGCTAGCATGCTAACGGTTGTGTTTAGCCCGTCGTTTCGGCTAGTTACGTAACAAGCCCTGCAGATTTTGAACAGCTCACCCAGAGACTGAAGGCAGGACACATTCAGAAACCGTATCTCACTCAGAACAGCATGGATAGATTTTTTTTTCAAAGTTTGTATGCGTGTGGAAGCACCAGAGACACAAAATAACACCCCAAATCCCAGAAAAAGTGTTTTTTTCATAATATGGGCACTTTAAGAAAATGATCGGCAGATAAATCAATAATGAAAATAATCATTAGTTGCAGCGTTACATCTGAGTTGCGCATATAGGATATAAAAGTAATTTTAAAAAAAATGCTAAAAAAGCGTCTATAAACTGCCAACGTTAGACCCAGCGGCAGTGGGTCAGCAGACGGCTAACGTTAGACCCAGCGGCAGTGGGTCAGCAGACGGCTAACATTACACCCAGCAGCAGTGGGTCAGCAGACCGCTAACATTACACCCAGCAGCAGTGGGTCAGGGGAAAGCTAACATTAGACCCAGCGGCAGTGGGTCAGCGGACGGCTAACATTAGACCCAGCGGCAGTGGGTCAGCGGACGGCTAACATTAGACCCAGCGACAGTGGGTCAGCGGACGGCTAACATTAGACCCAGCGGCAGTGGGTCAGCAGACGGCTAACATTACACCCAGCAGCAGTGGGTCAGCAGACCGCTAACATTACACCCAGCAGCAGTGGGTCAGGGGAAAGCTAACATTAGACCCAGCGGCAGTGGGTCAGCGGACGGCTAACATTAGACCCAGCGACAGTGGGTCAGCGGACCACTAACATTAGACCCAGCCCGCTGTTCAGCTCATTCTCTGTAACCGATGCAGCATAAAAGCACGGCTGAACCAGCAAGCCAGCCAGTCGGTGTTAGTTGGCTAACGTTAGCTTGCTAACTCTGCCTTAACATTACCCTCTCGCCACATTGTTCACAGAAAACGAGCCGAATGAAGCGTCACTCGTCAGTGCTTTGTGTGGATCAAGCATGAAGTTAAGTTGACTCATTTAGCGTCTGGTTCTCTGCCTCGTAACGTTACTACTTCACTGCTCGTTTATCCGTTACTGCAAAACCTCAGCTCCGCGACTTGCCGAAAGTCGGCTTATTATCGGAAGTTTATACATTACCATGGTAATGGTACACATAAAAATGGCTGCTGCTCTGACCATTCTGCCATGTTGATTTGAATGGAAATGGCCTTTCTATCCATTTTATTTCTATGATTGAAACCCTCTTGTTCTCAGCTGTTTCACTGTAAAACATCTCAGTAAAAGTAAAAGTATCACTGAAGGAGTTTAAACAGTGAAATGATGCAGGTTTAGTGGAGCGACTCTGCCAGAGTTAATCGGCCCAGACATCTCATTTCAGGAGGTAAAGCTTCTCCTTTAGGCTGACTGCCTCTCATTTATGTGACGAGCTGTAAACTTTGTAATGTGTAACGGAGAAAAAGAGAGAGCTGCACTTTCCCCTCTCACTCCGTCTGCAGCACGGGGAGTGAAACCAAAAGATCAGCGTTGTTGTAGAGAGACTGGTGATGCAGTTAGACGTGTAAAGATATTAATAAGATTGAGAAAATAAGGATCGGTTTGTTTTTTGTTCAGTCATTTGTTAGGAAAATCCAATTACCTGTGACAGAATTGTCACTCTGTGTTCGAGAATACAATTCAGACTTTTCCAGTTTCCAATTGAAGGATGGCGGTTTGTTTTCTATTTGTCGGGTTTGTTTAGATATTTCCAAAAGGTGCACATGCATTTCTTGATGAAAAAAAATGAAAAACCTAAATCATTCCAGCAGCAGCATGACATCATGACTTTGCGTAAACATACACGCCACTTTCCTAAAGCCAAGTGGCATGTTATCTGTACGCATTTTGAGCTATCCGCGTGTATGTCTACGTTGTATACAGCGGACGGCAGTCTGCAATCTCACAGCGTAAACATACACGCCACTTTCTAAAGCCACGTGGTGTGTTATCGTGAGGCTACGTGTTATCGCGAGGCTACGGTTGGGTTTAGGAAACGTGACACGCGGAACACGATCCCCGCTCTCCTGGATGAAAGTCTTACCCATCCTCCATCCTGACAACCCTCCCTACGCAGATTTTCGCCCTTTCATACTACTCACTACAGCGTCAATTCACACGCAATCGCAAGGTAATGTAAACACACCAAAAAGTGACTATGCGTCTTAATAACACGCCAATAATGGCATACAAATTGGCTAATGTACTTCCGCTTTTTTGTAAAGCAGATGAGATACAAAAAAATAGAGTAAAACAGACAACAATCATATATCGTCTTCAGTCTGTATGTTCTAACAAGGTAGTTTATTTTGAAATGAGTTGATCTGTGAAACTAATTCAGTTTGAAGTTGGTTGATTTGGAAAGCTGCATCTCATGCCCCTTATTTGATAGCTCCTCGACTCCTCGGTCCTCGGCTGAACCGGAAGTTGTTCTGTCCCTCTTTGGTGAAGGCCGTCTCAAAGCTCTTATTCCTGCCCTGATGAACAAGGAGCGAGCATCGAGGAGGGATCACTGAGGCGCTATAGGCGAGGAAACACGACAGCAGCCTTCCCGGAAGCCGAGCATCTGAAGGAGTTGCTAACTCCGCCCATAAAGCTGACGTATTTATGTGACGCTTCAGAGGAAAGGATGTCTCATCCCACTAACCCTCTATGGCATGGTGTAGCCCTCAGGCAACAAACCACCATTTTGGACCTCACACCGCCCCTTTTAATAATTTTTCATAATAAAAGATATAAAATATCTCCTGACATGTCTGTGTCCAATTAAGTGAGAGGCTAAAGTGGCTTTTAGGAAGCCCTCGATGCATAATTATGAGCATAGTCAATGGTTTTACTTTACTATCTACTGATATTTACAGGAAATGGACACAAGAACATTTTATGGCCAGAAGGAACGAAAGTTACGAATGTAACTACAGTTTTATGAATCCTGAATGTGGATGACTCATATAAACAGAGTCACGAGGAAGCCTCAAGTACCCACCTCACAAGGATGCAGGAGAGGACCTCAACCAAAGAATCATGCCCAATGGATGGGGGGTGGCAACATTCACCCTGTAATAACGTGAGAATGTGTTTGGCGACGCCTATGAGGCCGCGGCACATATTTCCTCCAAGGGCACACCTCTCAAAGTCGCCCACAACGTGGAGACACTCCTGGTAGAGTGGCATTTCACTCTGGATGGTAGGGACTGACCACTCGCTCTATATGCAGAGGCAATGGGCACCACAACCCAGTGGGACAGGTGCTGCTTCGAGAGAGCACAGCCTTTCTTACGACCCCCATAACAGACGAAAAGTTGCTTAGACTGACGTATGCAGGCGGTAGCGTCCACTTAAGCCCTAAGTGCCCACACTTGGCATAACAGACTCGACTTGTTCCCCCCTTTACCGAAAGGTCAAAACGTGCCAGGTGGATAGGCTGATTGAGGTGTGAGCGTGCCAGCACTTTTGGGAGGAATGCGCTATTAGGCCACAAAGTGACACCTGAGCCATCCGAGTTCCACCTCAAACAGGAATCACTCACGGACAAGGCATGTAGCTCGCCAACACGTTGTGCGGAAGTGATGGCAAGGAGAAAGCCTTGGCTGACAACCACCTCAGCTTTGCCTGTGCCAGCTCTGCCTGTGCCAAGGGTTCAAAGGGAGGCGAGCATAGGGCATCCAGCATCAGGGGCAGGGGCAGATCCCATGCAGGAGCCCTTGAGGCGTTCATGGGACGCAACCTCAGAGCCCCTTTTAAGCAAAAAAACCCCGCAAAATCCTGCGACAAAATAGCAGCCAACAGGGTCTGCAGAAACTCAAGGATGGTAGACACAGAACAATGCACTGGGTCACAATTAGTCGTACAACACAGCTGAAGTGGCCGGGATGCCAAATCCGACCCCCCAGCTGAGACAGGAGGTCTTCCCTGCTGGGGAGGCACCAGGGAGCCTTACAGCAGAGACTGTGAAGCAGGGAGAACCAAGTCCTGGCTGGCCAGAAGGGGGCCACCAGAAGAGGCCTGTGGCCCTGATGAAGCACTCTGAGAAGCGTCGGCAAGATCAGAGGAAACAGTGGAAAGCCATAGAGAAGGCCCTCTGGCCACGCATGAGCCAGAGCATCCTGGCCAAGAGGGCTGTTCTTCTCCATTTGTTGTTGCTGTTTGTCAAAATAAATACATTTCTAATGCTTATATTGCTTGTTTTCCTTATTCCACACATCATATGTACTATGGAAATCCTTGGCGTTTTAGTACCCTGGTAGCACATTGTTGCCCTGAGGCAACAAACCAATATTTGATCGGGGGGGTGGAGGGGGTTACATTTTATGATTGAAGTATTGTCAGGGACCCTCAAGCTTCCAAAAAATGAGGTGGAATATTTTTTTTCACCAAAACAAAATAATTCATGCCATAGAGGGCTAAAACACATTTCCTCGGTTCCTCTCTCCTCCTGTGATTTCCTCGCGTCTCTCCCGTGCCTCCACGGTGAGAGGGACTAATGCTGCATTCCAGACACAATTTTTAGCACGTAAGTTACGACTTCAAGTTACGACTCACGACTTGGTAGCGTTCCAGGCAAAGTCACAACAACAACAACAACGGTAGCTGATACTAGCAATTTCTAGTCAGCGACATATTTTGGGCTTCATTTAATAAACATAACCTGTAGTAGTACACAATCGTATGTGTATTGTTTTGATTACAATGTGTAGAATTACTTTACGTTGCGTATTTATGTCTATTTATTTCTATTTCTCACTGTTAATCACCGGTGTCTGTACAGCATCAACAGCGGTCGCCATTGTTGTTTATGTGTGTGTGACGTCAAAAACTGTAACTGGGAGTACAACGATCTGGTGCGAGTTCACTGGTAGTAAGTTACGGCTTTGACTGCTGTTCCAGGGCACTTTCACGGGTAGAAGGTTGTGAAAACACGAGTTACGGGTTGCCTGGAATGCAGCATTAGACGCGAGGAAGGGAGGTAAGTGGAGTCCAGGAGGAAATTTAAGTGACATGAGAAGCACCTAGTGACAACATCCTAGATCTGTAATCTTGTCAGACACTTCTAGAATAACCAGCTGAGCATGCATACTGCAAGGAAAAAATGGGTTGAGGTTAAAAAATACCAAAAGATGACCATTTAAAGCTAATCCAAATAATTGAACGTGATGATCTGTGATAATGAACCAACCATTCATTCATTTATGTATTGAGTCTTTTAGAGAGTGTGAGAGAGCTTGTTACAGACGGTGAGTCTGACAGAAATAAGAGAGAACATGGATTATTAAGCAGAACTGGTGATGAAAAGTTAAAGTGGTTGAAAGGCGCCTTTCAAAAAAGATACTAATTAAAACAAATGCCTCTAGTGCTGATGCCTTTTAAACAGCCCAGGGAGGCTCTGTGTGTCTGGTTAACAGAAAGAAAACTAGCCTTTGTTTTCTCTTCTTCTTTCGTTCTATCGTTCCTCTACTCCCTCCTGTCTTTTTAATGGAGGGCTTCTTTCACTGACCTTTCTGAAACAATGAAACGTGTTAAGGACACAAGTACAGCAGAATCAAATATTTTTAGTACTGTGAGTGAGGGAGTGTTGTTAAGATAGACTTGAAATAATATGTGCACTTTTCTTTTTATTGTTTCAAAATTACCATTTTTGTCTTTACCTATGGAGTAAATTACACTTTTTGTAACAATTTGTGTAATTTGCATTACTACAATCATCTCAATGTGATTGTGGGTTTTCTTTGTACATTTTTATGTCGACAAGCAAAAGTTGTGTTCACGTTCACTCTCCTCACACAATATCCTTTATGGTATAACGTAACGTTAAGCGCGTTGAAAGCATTTCCGTTCTCATAAAACATTTGCAAAGCTGGTTTTTAGGGATATTTTTATCCATGTAATCTTGCCATCTGTCTTCTTCTTTCCTGCCTTTTGCTCGTGCATTACTTGTGTTCTTTAGTTTTTTGGTGCTGTTCTCAACCAATTGTCAATCACTGGAATATGGTGAAAATATCAGCAGGAAGCGTGCTGCAAGTAGTCAAAACCTCCTCACGGTGCCTTTAAGTCTGTCTTTGCTACTGACTTTCTTTCCCTCTATAGTTCCTTCCTTCTTTCTATCAACCTGTCGATTGTTTCTTTCCCTCAACAATCCCTCACTTCCTCTTTCTGTCCCACCTTCTCTTCAGTCCTCCCCCCCTTCCTTCTCTCTCTCTCTCCCTTCATCCCTCAAGTCCTTTGTTAGGTCTTGATAAATTTGCTCTGACATTCTGCCAAAATGGCTGCCCTCTCTCTCTCCCTCCCTCTCTCTCTCTCTCTCTCTCTCTCTCTCTCTCTCTCTCTCTCTCTCTCTGTCTATCTCTCTCTGTCTCTTTCACACACACACACACACACACACACACACACACACACACACACACACACACGCTCTTTCTGTCTCCAGTGTTCTTACACCTACTGCTAATTGAATTGGCAATTTGTGTAACAGTACCGATACCCCCTTTTCTCTCTCTCTCTCTCTCTCTCTCTCTCTCTCTCTCTCTCTCTCTCTCTCTCTCTCTCTCTCTCTCTCTCTTCTCTCTCTCTCACACTCACACATACACACACACACACACACACACACATGCAAGTACTTTTCCTTCTCTAATACACCTACATGATCACTCTCTTTCTAACACACACCAACATACAAACACACACACACAGATACACACACACACACACACACAGTTTGAATATTATATATATATATATTTGAAATTATTTACTCCTGCCTTCCTCTTCCTAAATCCTCTTTCTCTTTTATACGTGCCTCTCCCTCCCTCTTTTTCATTTGTCTTTCATTGTATGTCTTTTTACATGATTTTTAAAAAAGAGAAATATGTATTATTATTAAAATAGGAAATGTGTGTGTGTGTGTGTGTGTGTGTGTGTGTGTGTGTGTGTGTGTGTGTGTGTGTGTGTGTGTGTGTGTGTGTGTGTGTGTGTGTGTGTTTGTGTGTCCTGCAGGATCAGGTCTTTGTTTGTTACATCTCCCAGGAGTGTGTGTGCTGTAGGTTCTGGGATCTCAACAAACACACACACACAAACACACACACACATACAAACACACACACATACAAACACACACACACACACACACACACACACACAGTGACGGCTAAATGCTCAGAGCATCGCTGGAGGGCCTAGCTGAAACACACACACACACACACACACACACACATAAAACTTGTTTACTGGCGGTGAGGCCAAACCGGGAAGAGAGGAAGAGAGGAAGAGAGGAAGAGAGGAAGAGAGGGAGGTTGTCGTTATTTTCTGGCCTTTATGTGTCGATCTTCCTCCTCCTCATCCTCTGTTTCTCTCCTCTTCCTTTTTTCGGGAGACACTCAACACAGAGACCGTGGAAGATGGCAGTCTGCTGCTTGTTTAGCTTTTTTTAAACTTCTTTAGAAACAAATATTATGTTCTTTCTGTTCTTCCTTCCCTTCATCACCTCCTCCTTTTGTTCTGTCCTCTTTCTCTGTATTCCTCAGCTCCTCTCTTTTCTTTCTTTCTTGTCATTAGTTAGTCAGTAGTTTTGGTGGCAATGTTAAAGACGTGTTAAAAACCATGACCGGTACGTTCTCTGTTTTAGATATGAGGACGGAAAATGAAAAAGTCAGATGTTAGGGTTCATTTACGGAACAAACGGAGCTTTTTCTTAACTACGAATGTGTCTTTGATTATTTACAGAAATGACCCAAAAACACACAGATGAACTTTAGACTAAACCATTGTGATCAGATGAAGTTTTCTTTTCTTTACTATAAGAGTCAAGTGTTTGAGCCCACATGGTTCACTCTGGATTATCAGGCGTAGAACACAACATTTACTTTTTTACAAATACGTCTGACGTTCCTGTGAGATCTGACTCACAACGATCACAACGTTGTAAATTTTGACCCAGAAAAATAAAAAGTTGCACAGTCGACGGGAAGACAACACTAGGGTTAAAAGCCTCTCGTTCACAAGAGCATTCGATTACATCATTAATTGAGCCTCATTCAGCTACATTACCCCCCCCAACAAAAAAAACACACAGGAGGGGTGTGGGGGTGTGTGTGTTTTATATTCTGTGTAATCTGTGTAATGAGGTCTGCAGGGAGACGAGGACGGAGGTTGTGTGGATAGGAGAAAAGTACCTTAGGGCAGAGAAATCTCTCTTTTAGTGAGTGTTAATCTCTATCTGTCTCACTGTCTCAAATTGTCTCAAAGTCCCAAAGTTTCCTGGGTGAAAGTGTTGTGTTTTCTCCTTAACTTCTTCAGGACATGAACACCTGTTTCCTGGGTGAAAGTCTTGTGTTTTCTCCTTAACTTCTTCAGGACATGAACACCTGTTTCCTGGGTGAAAGTCTTGTGTTTTCTCCTTAACTTCTTCAGGACATGATCACCTGTTTCCTGGGTGAAAGCCTTGTGTTTTCTCCTTAACTTCTTAAGGACATGAACACCTGTTTCCTGGGTGAAAGTCTTGTGTTTTCTCCTTAACTTCTTCAGGACATGAACACCTGTTTCCTGGGTGAAAGTCTTGTGTTTTCTCCTTAACTTCTTCAGGACATGAACACCTGTTTCCTGGGTGAAAGTCTTGTGTTTTGGTGTGTGACCTATAGAGGTGGACTCTGTGCAATTTGGGGGGGGGGGGAGTTTTCAATGGTATTTTTTCTAACCTTTTGACGCTTTTTCCAATGTTTTTCTCGCTTAATTACAGACTCTGTGATTAATTAATCTAAATTAATCGCATACATAATTTTTGCTGTGAAAGTATTTTAAATATTTCAATTCAAATGAATCAATGAATAATCAGCATGAGTGACATTAAAGTTAAAAAAACTATTACTATTATTAACTATTTTTATTATTATTTTCACTGTTCAAATATATATATATATATATATATATATATATATATGTATGTATATATATATATATATATATATATATATATATATGTATATATATATATATATATATATATATATATATATATATATATATATATATATATATATATATACAACAATCAACAATATGACCTAATATGCTGAGGAAATAAATTCAAAAGGGTATTTTACAACAACTACGAATGCATCGCGAGGCTGTAGATTACCAGCTTCATTGAACGCACCGTCTCTCGTCTGTGTTCCGACAACGGCAGAAACAGTCAAACTTTAACGTTAGCAGTCAGCTTTTTAACCGTGTTTAATCCAAGGGGCCAGGCTTCTCTCCTCAGAGCGAAGCCGCGATGGCGCCATTTTGCTAGCCCTGTTCCCATCACCCCCCGTTAGCATCCCATTGACTGCCATTCATTTTGGCGTCACTTTGACAGCCAATAACTTTACATCTGAAGCGTTTAAAGATTTCATTTGTCCGTTGTTTATTTCTAAAGAAACACGACAATGTACACAAGGCTCCGTTACCTTGTACCTCACGTTATGGCTCCGTAGCAGATGTTTTTATAAAAATAGGCTAACGGTTGGGTCATAACCACGCAACTTACTGTCTCATAGTAGAGGAATTACCGTACAGTATACGAGAAGCTCGCAGGCAGTTTCGACTTACATTAGCTGTTTAGTTTAATTACTAATGTTAACTAGCATTTTAGTTAGCAGTAATTAGCCTGTGCCTATGTTATCTCCTTACATATACCTACGCTCTCCGTCTCTGATAGATTGGGAATGATTGAGATTTCTCTTGGCACCTCTACCAGAAGACTTACAACGTTCAGACACGTTGGTCACGTCACATCGGCGGCGGGAAGCTCAGTTTGCAGCTGCACAGTAACGCTCAGTAACACTTTCGCATCACCGGAAAAGTGCTGGTAAGAGGCTTCACTTGTCTCCGTCAAAAAACAGCGGGATCGCTGTTGCCATTTTATATACTGTCTATGGTTTAATCCAGCTACTAGCTAGCAGAAGGCTAACGTTACCTGCTGTTGAGTTGTTAAGCTGTTAACTAGCCAGCAATGTTTCTGTTCTCTTAATAGGCTACATCCATGGTCTCCAGTGGTTAGAACGGCTCCGGGTGAAAGGTCAATATGGAATGGATTAATTGCGATACATTTTTTTAACGCACTAATTTTTCTATCTATCTCTATGTGTGTGTGTGTATATATGTATATATAAATGTACATATATATATATATATATATACGTGTGTGTGTGTGTGTATATATGTATATATATAAGTGTATATATATATATATATATATATATATATGCAGCTCTAACGGTGCAGGGTATAAATTACTTGGGCCTGGTGCCAGATTTCTGGCGTATGACTATTTTAGAAAAATCAATAAATTAAAAAGTCCACATGGGATTTGTTTTTGATGCACTGGGTTTAACCATTCATCGAACTTCCAGCTACTAATGAAACGAGTTTGGCCACACACACACACACACATACACACACACACACAAACACACACACACACACACACACACACGCACACACACACACACGCACACACACACAGCGCAGCAGGCAGAGGAGAGAGTGGGTCATAGTATTCTGCAGTGAAGTGTTCGCCGCATATGACGGCTGACTAACCCTGGATTTCCACAGGATGCGTAACTGCTGCGGAACGGCTCCGGAACGTCGGCGGAGTCAATCGGTTTCCATTCTAGTCAATGTGTGTATTTCCACCAGCTGCATAACGGCTGCGTTCCGACTCCGGCACAGCTCCGGCGGTCCGCAGCCCTCCGGATCAGATACGCAGAGCAGTGCTCGAAGTGGGCCGGTACGCACCGGTACGCAGTACCGGCACTTCTACATTTTACTCTTAAGCGTACCTGCACTTTTTCTTGCGTACCGCTACTTCTCGCATGCAGACGGTACGCTACCACTGACAGAGAAAGCGTCAGTGCCAGAGAGATGACCCTAACGTTACATAAACTACACTACCCAGAGGGCACTACGTGTTTACATTTTAGATCTTGACGAATCACGTAAAGGCAAGCAGTCCGCCCACCCAATCAGAAGTTCGCTTCTCCACGGACGCTAGTTTGAAAAAGCTGTCAGCGTGAGCCTGACCATAACAGATTTTTGACTGCTGAAAACCTAGAAACTAAAAATAAGTGTTGAGTTTGTAAGTTGTTATGTTAGCCGCCTGGCTTCAGAAAGGTACTAAAAGAACGCGTGTGCCAGAGCCAGACACGTCAACAGAGGTCCAAGTCCAACCAGAAACATCAGGAGGTAGCTAGTACGGTTCATGAGCTTCAAGCTAGCGTTGATGTGAGCGCAACAGCTGGCGTTGAGGAGTCTGCCGCTACCATAGACAGTATATAAAAGGCCGCTACCAACCTTAACGTGCGGGACAGGAAGTCGAGCACAAAAACAAAATAAAACATCCGGTTAATTTTCAAAATAAAATACACCGTGCTCACAAAAATGGTGGGCGGCACTAATCTTTATGTTTAATAAGCACATTGCTTAACTTCATGAAAAATGTAACCTGCAATTTACACTTTAAAACATTACCCCCCCCCTCCTTTAAAATTCTAATTCTTTTCCTATCTGTCTCAGCGAGACACAGAGAGCGAGAGAGAGAGACGGTTTAACCTGAGGACAGATTCTTCACACAGCCACACCTCTCTTTCTCTCTCTCTCTCTCTCTCTCTCTCTCTCTCTCTGGCTGTTAAACTTTCTGTTTTTCTCTGTAAAGAGAGTTCTGCTCTCAAGGAGAAATTTTAGAAAGCTGTGTGAATGATTTCTCACTTTTTCCTCTCTTGTCTCTCTCTCTCTCTCTCTCTCTCTCTCTCTCTCGCTCCAAGGATGAACAGTGATGGATAGAAAGATGAGAATAATAAAAGGGATAGCCAGAAACAAAAAGGAAAAGAGAATAAATGAGAGAAAGAGAGGCCCGTCCACAGAGACTCATCTTCAGCCATTTGGCCATCATCTTTCCATCGGTTATTTGGCTTTTAGAAACATTTGTCAAGCATCTAAACACTTGAGTGATCATAACGTCCTGCTGCAGTTTTAGAGTTGATAAAGTGTCCCACTGCCTCCCCAATCTCTTCCCAAGAACCCTACATCTGTCTTTTTCTGTGTCGAATCAATGCGACCAATTTGAGAGACAACCTAGTTTGAGATATAAAGACTCTCCCTTTCAACCCCCGTGTCCTACCACCTGTCAACCTTTGGTTTCTTTTAACAATGACCACAATCTTTCCCAAAACATTAACTCGAGTTGTTCCAAAAGTGATATCGAGGTATCAAAAAATCTAAAAAAACATGAACAATTTGAGATTTGAACTATATTACATATATCCAAGAACGTTTGTGAGCCTTAGGCTTTCGATTATTTTTTCCTGGCCTGATTTGTCCAACAATGTCCGGGCGTTTATGGGCCCTTGTGGTAGAGCCCGACCGATTTATCGGCAGACCGATATTAGGCATTTTCCAAACTATCGGTATCGTCATTTTAATGGCCGATAAATGAATATTTAAAAAATAAAATAAAAAGGGACGAAACCCCCTTCAACCATGTTGTGAGTGTTGGCGTTACATAGTCTGTCCACCAGAGGGCGCTCTACGACGTCTCTGTTAGTCTGTCCACCAGAGGGCGCTCTACAACGTCTCTGTTAGTCTGTCCACCAGAGGGCGCTCTACAACGTCTCTGTTAGTCTGTCCACCAGAGGGCGCTCTACAACGTCTCTGTTAAAAAAGGGAGTTTTTCCTCAACACTAAATGCTTGCTCTGGATTACTGGAATTGTTGGGTCTTTGTAAATTATAGAGTGTGGTCTAGACCTACTCTAGCTGTAAAGTGTGTTGAGATAACTCTTGTTATGAGTTGATGCTATAAATGAAATTATATTGAATTGATTCAATTAGCAATATTTCAGAAAGAATACCAAATGTCACTAACTTTGGAGCGTTATTTACCATGAAATGGATTCCTTAGATCGTCTAGTTTCATATAATACCAATGTCCTCACTCTAGCTTTAAAACGGAGCCTCTTAAAAAATCAACCTCAGGATTCTTTTTCTTTTTTTTAACCCAGGAAAAACCTACACTTTCGAAATTGCGGAGAAATTATGAACAACATCGGCAACTGGGAGGCGCTAGGGTCCCAGACTGCAGAAAGAACAAATATAAACACTCACTTGTTCCTCTGTCAATATATCTGCTGAATCAACAGTCTATCAGTGTATCAATGTAAAATGTGACGCTGCAGTAACGTCTGACTGGCCTTGAAGTTAAATTTCACATGTGCATCACGGATGTTAGACTTGAACTGGAATAAACCCGTGATTGCATGTCAATATTGTCATGTTGTCTGCTTAAAATATATCATCATATATACATTGTTTTTTCTGTTTGTTGACCTCACTAAATTGAACTTGTTAGCATTATTAGCTCCTCACGTGAACCACAGGGTATTGTTGTTAGCATGGAGCTAATGGTTCCCATTGGTTTCAATAAGGAGGGCTAACAATGCTAACTCGTCACATTGTTCAATAATGTTCTGCAGAGCTGATCTTACTGGTTCCTGTTGTCCTGTGCCATGTGTGTTTGTCACGCTAGGCTCTATGAACGTGTGTGTGTGTGTGTGTGTGTGTGTGTGTGTGTGTGTGTGTGTGTGTGTGTGTGTGTGTATGTGTGTGTAGCTTTGCTCGTATCAATGTGTCTGAGTCTCACCGGTCTTCTTCTGTCCTGTCTTGTGCTTTCTCTCTCCTTGTGTGTGTGTGTGTGTGTGTGTTTGTGTTTGTGTGTGTGTGTGTTTAGCTATCGGTACCCAGCGAAGGAGGTCTCCTAGCGTCGTCGCCTCGGACATCTTCGAGCCTCACCTCGGCAGTCACATTTTACAGGTAGGAGCTGCTCAAGGTTCAAGGCTGACATTCTCTGAACACATCTTTGGAAATAAGGATGGAAATGCATGTGGACATACTAAACTTTGTATGAATACTCTCATAGACAAAATACATCTTCAAATACCGAGGCAGGGAGAATGGGAACACTGTGGGATCCTGACACTAAGCTAGCGTTATGTCCGATGTTACATTTGCAGCAAGCATTTTGTATCCAAGTCAAATATCCAAATGCCAGTTTTAGGCTGACTATATGTCTGTAAGTAAAGCTAACACACGTAAATCATCCAAAACAAGGCCTAAAACTACAGACTCTCACAGTACATCAGCACCCATTACATCCACAGATTGTCTGGGCTCAAACCCATCCAAGAGTTGCATTATACATTATGTCTCTATTGCACACACTTCGATACTGCAAGTGCAGGGACGGAGCCAGATGTTGCAAACATTCTAGGCTGAGCGCCCCGCATCCCCCAAAGTGTAAATTCTAAATCCGGTCACATTTGGTGTCAGAGTCAGGATTTGGTTATCTGAATAACTTCTTATGATTTGCCTTTGAGCTCTTCTGAAGCTAAATTATTCCTCATAATGTACCTTTACATTATTAGCGCAGCGATTACTCATAATTCATCCTGAGATTTTTTCACCACAGCCGACTTCAATTATTCCTCAACATCCAGCTGCTGCTGCGGCTAAGCTGAATTATGAAATGGAATTATGAAAGTATGATAATGACTGGGTTATCGCTGAATTCACTCCCTCAGGGGTGTGTGTGTTTGTGTGTGTGTGTGTGTGTCTTGTAGTTTTAATCCCTAACATGCTCCACTCCTTATCTGTTTAACATACAGCCCAAAGGCTGAGCTTTTAACATCACAACCAGGCTGACGTGATACCACAGCAGATAGAGGCGGCTAATCTGTGTGTGTGTGTGTGTGTGTGTGTGTGTGTGTGTGTGTGTGTGTGTGTGTGTTATACAGTATGCACTATTTGTAAGTGTGCACACGTTCTGAAATGATGTTGTAAACCTGAAAGTGTTTCATTGTTTGTGTGTTATAAAACCTAGAAATCTGTGTGTGTGTGTGTGTGTGTGTGTGTGTGTGTGTGTGTGTGTGTGTGTGTGCGTGTGTGCGTGTGTGTGTGTTACACCTGATTATTATGATAATCTGGTTGACACCGCCTTTGCTGTGTAAAAATCCACACTTTTCTAATCTTGTAGTTTTTTTATCCCTTTATCATGTTGAAGGATCCTGACAGAAAAGTTCCTCGCAGATATGAAGAATTCATTTCAAACTCTTTGAGAAACACTGACACTGACCTGCTGTCACAGTGAAGCAGATTTATTTTAGCTTTACTTTAGCAGATACTTTTTGGACAGTGGTCGAGAGGAGCCTGCAATGCATTCTCATGAACGCGTTTGTGTGATGTACGAAATTCTCCGTAATAATTTAAGCAAAAGCAACTGGAACATCTTCATTTTCTTTTTGGAAGACGTTTTGCTTCTCATCCAAGAGACTTCCTCAGTTCTGACTGACACAGTCACACGGCTCGTTAAATTTAGCCGAGAAAAGGTGACTGTGAGCTGGATACAGAGCACCGTGAGGAGACAGTTGCTTTAGAGGCCGTTTACCTGACAAAAGGTGAGTCATGCAGCTACAACAGTTAAGTTAAGACACCAAAGCGACTAGTTAAGATTAGAAAAAAGATTGTGGTTTGGGTTAAAACACCGGCCCCCTAAAGTAGTACTGCCGGGACATGAACACCTGTTTCCTGGGTGAAAGTCTTGTGTTTTCTCCTTAACTTCTTCAGGACATGAAATCTGCTCCCCCCCCCCACCCCTACGAGGATCTTCATGCTCTTATACAGCAGCAGTCAATGTGCTGTTGACAGTAATAAATATGTGGAATACATACCAACTACAGTGCTTGACTTTTCGTAGCTTTATGTACGAATGGTTCGTGAGAACAGGCTGGAGCTCTCTGTATGGCTGCAGCTAGAGGGCGCTCTGTTAGTATCAGCAGCAGAAAGAAAGAGGGAGACGGAGGATGTGGTGCATTAGTGCAGCGTGCAACCACATCTATCACAAGTCCTTGTTGATGCATTTCTTCTTTATCAGTCCCGCTTTAATCCTGCACACAGCCTCGGCAAGAGAGAGAGAGAGCGTGTCGCCGTGACAACCGACTCTCCTCTTCCACAGCTCTGCACATCATGTTGTCATGTGTAAGTGTTAACACGAGGCTGGAACAAGCAGAGAGCAGCCGAGCCGCCGCGCATCCGCTCACGCTGCGCTGAGCATCGCCGCCGTGTGTGTGTGTGTGTGTGTGTGTGTGTGTGTGTGTGTGTATGTGTGTGTGTGTTAACACTGTGTTCCTGCAGCTCGAGACACTAGACATCCCATAATACCTTGTTATAATCCCCAGAGAGTCGCTATGACAACCATATGAGGCAGATCCCGAGGCAGATTGAGGCAGCTGCGAGATTGGAAGTGACACGAACAATGTGAGCCTCCCCTCACCTGGAAGAGGGAGGGTGCTTGCGTGTGCGTGCGTGTGCCTGTGTGTGCGTGCACCTGTGTGTGCGTGCGTGTGTGCGTGCATGTGTGCGTGCGTGCATGCGTGTGCCTTTGTGTGCGTGCGTGTGAGAGAGATACTCTTTATTTTGAAATGTACCCTAAATTAAGAGGCTGCTTTTCAAAGATGACCTGCCAATAACTATAGTATGTCCAAATCTGTCCATTTCCTTTTTTCTTTTTTCTTAGGTTTTTATATCATTCTGTTGCTTTCCAGTAGTGTTTTTTTATGTATTCAAATCCAAATATGTATAGGTATGTTTTAGCGTCAAATGCTGTTTTCCAAACCCTTCTAGCGAGTAAGGTAACAAAAACGTTAAAAAAGCTGACAAAAATGTCAAAAACGACACAAACTTTAAAAAAAGTGACAAAAACGTCGAAGCAACAAAAATGTCAAAAACACAAGTGATCCGGCGTAGGTTTCTGGATGATGTGACCACCATCGTGGTCACATTAGGCAGTTTTATTTTCAGTGCTTTACCTTGTTGTCAGACAGCTCTTTACGACGATCTCTGCTCTCTTCAAAGCCAACAGACTACTTTGACAAAAACAGACTTTTTTTTTTAAAATCTTCTCAATCTTTGTGTCAGTTTTTTGAGTTTTCTAAAATGAAGTAATCCTAAGCGCTGAAGACAGGAGTGTGCCAAGTGTGCTCACACAAGCGGCCACAAATAGATGAATCAATGTCAGAAGAGATTATGAGATTAATGACGGAAAAGGTCAAAGCTTATTACGTCGCTTATGGCGCAAAATGAATATCATCTCTAGACAATATTTGAAGTTTCATACACACATACAGGCCACAAATATGAATATGTTACTTTTGTTTATAACATGTTTTATAGATCTCTGTGCGTGATCAGACAGGAAGGTAAGTCAACTTGTCTCCCGGTTTATTTGAAGTGTGTGCTCAGGTCTCAGGAAATTGTGTGTGTGTGTGTGTGTGTGTGTGTGTGTGTGTGTGCGCGTGCGTTCGTGCGTGTGTGTGTGTGCATGTGTGTGTGCGTGCGTGTAGCTTTTTCAGCGGAGAGAAGGAAGGCCGACATGTTGGTGGCAAATTGGCCTCATTAATCTCCCGCTTAATTGATTGTGAGAAGTTTGAGGATGACATTTTAAGAAAGCGTGGCGGACGGGGCGCGGCGTGATTGATTTGGCTAAAACGCAGCGCTAATGAATGCCAGCCAGTCACTTAGGTGGTAGAGACCAGACACTAATTTCAGAGAGATTAGGCCAGAGAGGTTTATAACGCTTAATGGAGAGAGAGAGAGAGAGAGAGAGAGAGAGAGAGAGCCATCGAGAGAGAGAGAGAGAGAGAGAGAGAGAGAGAGAGAGAGAGAGGTCATTAAACAGGATGTAAAGCTCCACGTGTGCTCGCCTGTCAGGTACTGGCTTGTGTGTGTGTGTGTGTGTGTGTCTGTGTGAGTGAGTGTGACTGTGTGTGTGTGTGTGTGTGTGTGTGTGTGTGTGTGTGTGTGTGTGTGTGTGTGTGTGTGTGTGTGTGTGTGTGTGTGTGTGTGTCTGTGTGAGTGAGTGTGTCTGTGTGTGTGTGTGTGTGTGTGTGTGTGTGTGTGTGTGTGTGTGTGTGTGTGTGTGTGTGTGTGTGTGTGTGTGTGTCTGTGTGTGTGTGTGTGTGTATGTGTGTGTGTGTGTATGTGTGTGTGTGTGTGTGTGTGTGTGTGTGTGTCTGAGTGTGTGTGTGTGTATGTGTGTGTGTGTGTGTGTGTGTGTGTGTGTCTGAGTGTGTGTGTGTGTGTGTGTGTGTGTGTGTGTGTGTGTGTGTGTGTGTGTGTGTGTGTGTGTGTGTGTGTGTGTGTGTGTGTGTGTGTGTGTGTGTGTGTGCAGCTTATTGTTTGTTTTAGAGATGTTCTGAAACCATTTCTTTGCTTTATTATTTTTGCCGATACAGAACAGTGTGTCATATCATTTATTATTATTTAACAGCTGTGTATCCCTGTATGGATGTGATATGATTGCTATCTTCGTTGTTCGGCCTGGCGCACTCTTTGTGAAACATGAACGCCACAGAACTCTCTTTTATTATCCAGTTAGACAGTGAGTCATAACGGAAAAAGAACATAAATAAACTACTTTCAAGTAGATTTTCTCTGGGTCTAAATTACGTGGTATTGGATCGGTGTATTTACTCCAGTACTTCCCGATGTCTTTACCAGCATTTTAGGCTGTTACTGGTATCGGTATCAGAACATCTCTAGATTTATGAAATGGGTTACTCATCCGTACAGATCTTTGTAGGAACAGGAAGTTTTAAGTTCTTTTTGTTGCTGATGGAGTGAAAGTGTTTTGGGACTTTAAAGAGCAGATTGATGTTTAAAGAGACCATGTGGTGTTTGAAGATGAAGAGGCGGTGGGCAGACGGACACTAATTAAACAGAGGGCTGAAGAACGTAGACGGGTGCATGTGTTGAACAATTAGAGAGTGATTGATGAAGAGGAAGAGAGAGAGAGAGAGAGAGAGAGAGAGTGCGTGCGTGTATGTGTGTGTGTGTGTGTGTGTATGTGTGTGTGTGTGTGTGTGTGTGTGTGTGTGTGTGCATTTTTACGCTTTAGTAACATCACAAAGTGAACCGTAAAAAAGAGACTAAGAGGGAGGAAGTGTATGCGACTTTCTTGTGTGTGTGTGTGTGTGTGTGTGTGTGTGTGTGTGTGTGTGTGTGTGTGTGTGTGTGTGTGTGTGTGTGTGTGTGTGTGAGTGAGTGTGTGTGTGTTTGTAACAGCCTGGCAGAGCACCTGGCATGATGAGTGTGTGTGTGGCAGGGGGTGGAGTGCCAAACACACCTGTTAAAACACACACACACACACACACACACACACACACACACACACACACACACACACACACACACACACACACACAGTCTGTTGGGTTGTTTTGTCTGCCTCTTTGTGTTAGAATCAAACACGTAGCGTGCTGAGGACGACCTGTCGATCTGCAGCAAGAAGACAACGAGACAGAAAAGGAGACATGAAGACAAGACAGTTAAGCCTTGTTTCTACTTGCGCAACACGGGACGTTTTTAAGATGTAAAGTAAAGCCCTGCTTTAATAGATGGTTTATGGTAAGTTGTTCAGAGGCTGTCATCCGTAACACACACACACAGACACACACACACACACACACACACACACACAGACACACACACACACACAGACACACACACACACACACACACACACACACACACACACACACACACACACACACACACACACACACACACACACACGTACGTCTTTCAGTTTTCATCAAGTTGTCTTTGTAAAGCTGCAGGTTTGTTGTGTTGTATCTGGAGACAAAACAGGGGTCGTAAACATCAAACAAACACTAGGGGCACAGGCAGTGCACCAAAATACAACAAACCACGTTCCAGCCAATCACTGACAAGATGGTTAGGGGAGAGGGTGGGGTTTAGTGCTCACTCACAAAAAGGTGACAAAAATGTAGATAAAGGCAACTAAAAAGTTGGGGAAAAGCGAGAAAAACGTCAAATGGCAACAAAAATCTAGAAAAGAATCTAGAAAAAAGCGACTAAAGCGTCAGAAATGGCAACAAAATTGGCGGATAAAACGTAGAAAAAAAAACCCAAAAGAAGAGAAAAACATCAAAATGAGGCGACAAAAAACAACTAGAAAGGCATTATAAACGTCAGAAAAAGCAACAATGTTTTTTGGAAAAAAGTGACAAAAACTTTTGAAAAAGCTGGGAAGCGGTGCGATCCACTGTGGCCAGTTTTTCTGGCCATCAGTCAGATCAGTCGTGTTCTTTAAATCATCGTGGAATCCGACAGTAAACAAGCTGAAACTCCTTCGCTTTCTGTGATGAATAAAACAGCAGCAGCAGAGAAACCAAACTGTCCCGTCTGATAAGAACAGAGTGTTTGAGTCCTTCACCTGCAGCCATTAACTTCACTCTGCGGCGTGCAAAACAGATGTGAGGTGCCCCGTGTGTTGTCACGGCGATGACGGGTAAATTAAAGACGACAGCAACAGCGCTCAGACACGACACCGCTTCCTGTCCGCCCGTCAATCAAAGCTGTCTACCAATGAGTGTCACCGTGGGTAAAAAAATTAGACGCGGAGACGGGAAAGGACAGCGGTGAGTAACAGGACAGATCTGCCGCTCCCGGTGGATTATGGGAATATATTACTTTGGAAAGAGGGGAGGAGAAGCAGAGGAAAGGAACAAGACAGACAGGGAGGAAGTCACATTTAACCCTTGTGTTGTCTTCCCGTCAACCAACAAGTCGACTTTTTGTTCTTCTGGCTCATGAGAAAGCTTCTTTGCACACCTCTTTTGGTCGGGCAGGTGCGTAGGATGTGATCCAAAGTGGCAGTCAGAAGTTTAGAAGAAAAATCCCGCACACTGACCATTACAGAAGCAAACAATTTATTTACAATGTTTCAGTCCTAGACCTTCATCTTCTGGGTCAAAATTTAAAATTCAAATGTTTTTTCAACGTTTTGGTCGTCTTTTTCAAAACACTTTTCCACCGATGTTTTTGTCACTTTTATCCAAGTTTTTGGTCACTTTTCCCCATGTTTTAGTGGATTTTTTTCTGCGCCTTTGGACGTTTTTGAAGCTTTTTTCCGACATTTGCCACTTTTTTCAACGTTCTTTTATCATTTTTGTTTTTTCTCAAATGCTATAAAAAAACACCATTCAATGAAAGTAGTGAACTGATGAGTTGTAGGGAACCATTCAGGTTATCTTTTTTGAAAATGTGGTTAAAATAAACCCAAATTTCTGATATAGAAACTTTTTGAAAATGGGTCACATTTGACCCGAGGACGACAGGAGGGTTAAAGGACCGTACCGCTGGGTTTGGTTCCTGTTTCCTGAATGCATTTTTACTTTTATCTTTTTGTTTTTCAACATAGTGCTATTGATGTAGTATTTGTGATCTGTCTAGTTGTTTGTTAGATGTTGTCATGTTTTTACCGTGCCCTGCCTAGGGGCTGCAGATGTAAATTAGCCTAAGGCTAACTCTGGTACAATGCATCAAATGGCAACATTTATGTTACAATTTGTACATGGTCCCTAACAAATAAAAAGAATAAATAAATTATCATGGACAGGTTTGTATGATATCATATATGTAAACGTGTGCACCGCATGATCGTACTTAAATACAGCGACCGTTGGCCGGTCACGTCAGTTAAGTTTGCCGGTCTTTGTAGTTAAATTTGGTCGAGGAAAGGTGACTGTGAGCCAGATACAGAGCACCGTGAGGTGACGGCCATTTCAGAGGCCGTTACAGTTGAGTTTAGCCAATAAAGGCGAGCATCATGCAGCAACGAGTTAGCACGACGAGTTAAGATTAGAAAAGAAAAAGTGGTTTGTGTTCAAACAGCGGCCCCTTTAAGTAGTACTCCCAGGACATGAACACCTGTTTCCTGGGTGGAAGTCTTGTGTTTTCTCCTTAACTTCTTCAGGACATGAACACCTGTTTCCTGGGTGAAAGTCTTGTGTTTTCTCCTTAACTTCTTCAGGACATGAACACCTGTTTCCTGGGTGAAAGTCTTGTGTTTTCTCCTTAACTTCTTCAGGACATGAACACCTGTTTCCTGGGTGGAAGTCTTGTGTTTTCTCCTTAACTTCTTCAGGACATGAACTCTGCTCCCCCTGTTTAAAGCTCTGTGTTTTAGGAGCCAAACATCCCCCCCGACCTCCTCCTTATGAGGATCTTCATGCTCTTATACAGCAGCAGTCAACGTGCTGCTGACAGTAATAAATACGTGGAATACATACCAATTCCCCAGCTTTACTTTTCGTAGCTATAAGTATATATGTTTTCATGAGAACAGCCTGCAGAAATACTGTTCTAAAATAATTTGCTTTCTTAAATATATCAAAGCATGAATGAAATACGTTGTCAATGTTTTTAAAGAATATCAAAATGACAAATGGAGCTGAGATTATTATTACACACACACACACACACACACACACACACACACACACACACACACACACACACACACACACACACACACACACACACACACACGCAGGCACGTGTCAGACGTCAGGCGCAGTATTTCAGATATATTTCACTCCCTCTCTGAGTGTTGAACTCCAGGCCTTGAGATGAATTTCCTGCATATTCAAAAGGGAACACTCCACGCACACACGTACACACACACACACACACACGCACCTGCTGCGCCGTGGCTTTCAGACTTCGGGTTTCACCAGCCTGCATGCGCAGATGACTCCAGAGGCCCGGCGTGACCCGGCGGCGGCGAGACTAAAGGTCACGGCGGTGAGCGTCTGGCCTTGCATCTTTATTACCCACAACCCCCCTCTCTGACTTCCTGTGGGGTCCTGCAGGTTCATTAGCTGTGGGAATAACTGTGGAGAGACGGGC
>CM042444.1:28753426-28788426 GCA_023631565.1 Gymnocephalus cernua
AAACACGCCCCCTTAACTCGAAATCTGTGACACTTTTATTGTTGGTATTTTTAATCAACATTATTCACCAGATCTTATCATGGTTTATATGCATTTCTTTTAATGTTATTATTTCGGTCTATTTCGGCCAGAGAAGCTGGGTTTCTTTGTTGTTTATTGATATTTTTAAACTATAACGCTACATCTATCAACATTTATTTAGATGTTATCATGATATTCATTTCTTTATTTTAACCTCTTTGCCTACTTGTCAGACGGCTGAAATTTCATGCAACGACATACCCAAATTAAAAGTGGTACAGCTCCCGTATACTTTGACACTCTGGGATGTGCCTGATATCATTGGAAAGGAAACACTCTCAAGTTTTTGTTCCAAGTGTCAGGGTGATTCTAGGCCTCACTGACACAGAGCTACAGAGGCTAGAATAGAGTTTTTTATTTCCGTCCAAGTCATACATCTGTAATATGATTAAAATATACTGCTGTGAACAAATATGAGAGGTAGCAGACAATCCAGGACATTAGCCACATGTGTCTGCTTACTACAGAAAAAATCCAGAAGCCAAAAGACTCAAAAATTGATTTTATATGATTTTTTTTCTACAAATATGGCTGTGCGTTTTTCTTGAAAGGTGCAAAGAAAAAAGCCCAAAAAGTGCAAAATTCAAAACTTCTCAAATACAAAAACACACCCACATCAATCACACATATACTTGACATAACTATATACATAAATATATAGAAATAAGTCATTATAAATTGGTCAGGTATGGCTTTGCATTGTAACAGTCACTGTCTGTGCTGAAACACAGAGCCAGCCATCACAGGGTTAAACTTTCAATGGGTTTCATGGTGTCAATGGAATCGTCTTTTTATTGGCTACAAGGCTAGGGGCGTTTCATAGCATGGAATCTTAACTGGCTGAAGCAAATGTCGATCAATCCCACCTGACCCCACATCTCCTCCGAGCCGTGGTTGGCCGTCAAACCAGTCTATCTCCGGCTCTGAGTGACGGATTGACTTATGAGAGGTCTTGTTAGATTCCTAAGGCTTCAGAGAATAGGCTCGTAAAAGATGAGCCAGATCTGCGCAGATCTGCGCAGAATCGATCACCGGCGATCGCCGCCCGTTGCATGCCGGTTAGATTTGTGTCCGACTTGATCCCGACTTGCTCTGACGTCATGCATACGTAGCAACGATAATCTCACGAGAGCAAGGCGAGAGCAAGTTGCTTTTCACCGACTGCAAGACCCAGGCGGACACAAGGCATGCTGGGAAACGCCGGCCTCTCAGCTGATTTAACAGCTGATTGGTTCAGAATCGACAACATGATGACGTTTTATATAAACTTTTTATTGATTTTGAATCAGAGGGATTTTAACTGCTATGTGTCTGATTTAAAGGCTTATTCTGTACAAATCACATGCTGTGTGTCTGACAGTTATGTTTAGAAGTCAGAGAGACTAAATCTGTTCAGATTAGGATCATCTACAGTCTGTTGTTAATCAAAATCAGCAACAGATCGCATGTAGAGTATTTTGACAGCTACTCTGTCATAATAAAAACAACTGGAGACTGTGTACCAGCTGATATCTGGGTCTGATAACATTTTATTAAATCAGAATCGGACCACAGTGTTTCTGTGACTTCCTGTTCAGCCTGCTGGCTGCTGGATGCGGCTGGAAACTGTCCGACTTCACAGCGAACTTTTGTCACCGCCCCCGCTGCTGCCGCCTGCTCTCGTCTACTTTACAGGCGAGGAGCAGTTCATCTTGAACGAGCCTAATAACATGGACGCGGTCATTGGCCGTTAGACGACCGGGAGGAAGCGGAAGAGCCGCTGGAAGAGCGAAGCTGTTGAGTCTCGCGTAGCTGTTTTTGTAACTCTGGGCTTGTAAACTTTACGATTTTGAGGCGAATAACTCGTTTTGGATAAAACGGCTTAGATATTTCATTTCCTTGGACTCTTGTGGATTTATGAAAACAAAGTTTTTTGGGATTATATCACCTCTGTGGATAAAGGGACACTCAAAAAGGTATGAATGCACACACACCAGCTGCGCAGTGTAATTCTTAATTAATTTATTGTCTTTAACAGTGTTATAACTTCTATAAATCACCTTATGCTTTGTGTGTGGGCTTAAATTAATCTTGAGAGGCTAAGCTTTCAAGTGGCGTATCGCATGGCCGTATATTGTGAAGATTTAATGTGTAAAAAGTTATAACAAAGTGTATAGAGCGTCCATTTTGAGCGGAAGTGGGTCGTATGCGGGACAGTGACATTAGAGAAATACTATTTCGGTCTTATTACCGGTGAAATATTACAGTACGCTGTAATACAGAACATTACGATATGATCCGAGCTAGACTCATTCAAAGCTGATATCCCACAATGCAATGCGGCGATTCATTCACAAAATTGGACAGCGATCAGCTGGTCTTTAACCCCAGTATCGTTTCAATGTTCATATATATATATATATATATATATATATATATATATATATATATATATATAATCAGTGGTTGTAAAAACCGCTGATTATGCAGAGTAACACACAACCATTAGCATCATATCATGAAGCTATTGCACAACCAGCCTCAAGCAACATTATTTAAAGTTGTAATTGAGGTAGGTCCGAATAGGCCTATAGTTTAGAAATGTTAAGGTTACATCTTCTACTAGAGTATAAGAACTCATACTTGGCATGGAGAATAAAGATAGATCAGGTCATATTCTCTGTGCTTGCCTGGAGAGACTGGTTTCTATTCCTCTCCACAACCTTCATGACAGTCATATATAACATAAACCCTGTGATTCACCGTGAGTGTCTGCTCTAAATGATGAACACACACTTTGAACACAGGCCTTCCAGCCAGGTGTTGTCCATATGAACACCAAGGTGTCTATAGGAGCCGAGCCCATTGATTGGTTCATCATGTATGACCTCTGATACCCTCTGACCCATGTCACCACCAACTCCTCAGCTTGTCAAATGGCTGAATGAGATGTGTGAGTTTTGTCTGTGTGCAGTAGGCTGAGGCTGAAGTGTGCCAAAAATGCCAAAACACATGTTATATATGTACACATACCCAAACAAAGATATATACATCTTACTCTGTTAACAAAAACCTCGGCAACAATCTGCGTATTCTTTTAATTTCTGGAAAATGCCTCCTAAAACTAGTCCCTTCTTAATTTTAAAAAGGTAATCTCTCAGTAAAGGCTACAAAGGTTAGGATGGCTACAAGCTGTAACCATGGTGATTGATATGAGGATCATATTCTGAATATAATAATTAATATGTTAGGCCTACCATAAATTGATATTTCAAAAAGGTAATTTATTTAAAACAACTAATGCAGTGTGATATTAAATCAAACTAAGTCCCACACATAACTATGCTCATGTTTTTTCCCTTTAGTATTTGATATTAATAGTCATCAACCGCAACATTAGAAAATTGGGTTTTAAAATAACTATGCATGGAAAATAAAATAAAAAATGCTTCTCTTTGTATATACACAACAGTACAAGTCAAAACAAATGCAAATTATTCAAACAAGCCATTAGGCTGTATTTCTAAACACTCAACTGTGGGTTTTATATATATATATATATATATATATATATATATATATATATATATATATATATATATATAATATATATATATATATATTATATATATCCTTTTATAATAGGAATATTACTAATATAATAAAAGCATTTGAATTATTACATGTTTATTTTAAACACGTTTAAACTATTATAAAAGTAGGTAAAAAAATAAATAAAAAATAGGTACAAGATTTCCCTTTACAATTATACATAAAGAAATGCTGCATGTTGAAGTCCCCCCCCCTGTAGAGAGAACAACACTACTGTGGGGGTATACACATGGAGGACAGACATACAAAATGACCCCAAAACACAGCTTGGGCTAATGCCCTTTGAACAGGACGGTTTTATTGAGCTTCTGTCGCATGTTGTTGCTCTGTAAGCTAAGGTTAGTCATTTTAGCGATGTGGTGCAGCATTAGCTTAAATAACAGGGACACAACTAATGTCAACAGCGTATGGTGGTGGCTGTCTATGCCATACTGCGTGTTGCCGATGTGCTCCCCGAGCACAAACACATCCTCTGACCCCATCCTCTTCCGTACGATGTACACGACCTCTAGCAGTTTGATGGGCTGTGATCGTCTGGTATCTGCTGATGACTGACCAATGACCCACTCTGCTGCCCTGACGGCCCTCACTGTGTCTTCTGATGGAATCACCACACCGCCATTGTTTTTAAAGTCAGCAGGTGGTAGCTCTGGTCCTTGATGGCAGATGCAGCGTCTGTCACCAGGCTGGCGCTTGCAGCTCACACTCCTCTCTCCAGTGGCTCCCTGTTGTTTTGCCAAAATATATAAATAACAGTAATATGGGAATTAATAAGTTACTTTTTTATATATATATATATGGTCCCATATACGGGTCAGTGAAACTAACCTTACTTCCTGCTTTGCTCCTGTCAGAACTACTACGGCCACTAGAGGGCGCCGCCTCTATAAACGCAACTATAGTTTGTAATTGCTGCTTAAACAAATGACTTCTGGGAGTGTTTTCTGGGGGGACAGTCTCTGCTGTGGTGCGTGTCCATGTCCTTTCAGCTTGTTAAGTTTTGTGTCCGGCTGTCCCTTATTTTCTTATTTGTTTCATGTAGTTCAGGCCCCTTTCTCACGTGTTTCTGTGTCATTTCATCCGTGAGATCTTTTGGTTCCGATTGGTTTTGTGTCGCAGTATCATGTCACGTTGTTGTTGGTGTGGTGCTTTCATTTAGTGTCCCAAAATCCCAAACCCCGCTGAGACTGCAGGTTAAACGGCAGACAGGCAGCAGACAGGATGCGGAACACATGCGCTGTGTTCACATTAACAAGTCTGCAGAGCTGTGTGTGTTTGTTACAGTATCATGAACACATTTATTAGTCTGTTTATTAGTGTGTGTGTGTGTGTGTGTGTGTGTGTGTGTGTGTGTGTGTGTGTGTGTGTGTGTGTGTGTGTGTGTGTGTGTGTATGTGTGTGTGTGCTGGCATGTCTGTCCCCTGGCTCTGTCACCCTCCATAATCACTACAATCCAACAGAGAAATCTGCTCTAATCAAACAGGAAACGCCTCCATGATTTTGTCTCTCCTATCTCTCTCTCTCCCCCCCCCTCTCTCTCTCTCTCACCTCATTCACTCCCGATGTCGTTCTGTCATCCTTTCTTTCCTGTATTCTCTCTTCCCATGTTTCTCTCCCATTTTGTTCCTCCCTAATTGTGTGTGTGTGTGTGTGTGTGTGTGTGTGTGTGTGTGTGTGTGTGTGTGTGTGTGAGTGAGAGAGAAAATAATCAACAGATTAATCCACAATGAAAAGAATCGCCCTTAAAAGTCATAATTTACAAACACAAACTTGAGAAAGAAATGTACCTGGGATCACACTGGTATTTTAAACATGGAGTATTTCTTTCTTCTGCGGTGTGTGAGTATTTCTTTACATAAAAACATGGATACCTTGTGCCCCAGATGTGGATCAAACAGAGCTTCTATCAGTGTTTGTTTTGCCCGGCATGGAGCACCAGGCTGGTGGGGTTTACTGCAGCGGAGGGGGGGGGGGGGGACTCTCCGCAGGATCACAAGCACCTTGTATACTCCAGGTGTTGAACGCCCGCTGTAAAACCAAGTTTGTTTAAATTTTTTTACTGTGAGAGTTAGCAGCGTGTCAAACATAACCCTCTTGCTACAGCTCGGGGCGTTTGTTTTCCACTCCAGTACGTGCCTCTGCACTAAATCAGCTGGTTAGAGAGAGCCGAGCTGGAAGAGTGAAGCAGCCTTTCATGCAGCAGTTATGCCCGTGTGTCTGTGTCTTATTTTGATGTTACACTTGCATGTATACCTGCGGTTTTGTGCGTGAACATGATTTTACATTTGTACGGCCGTGTGCATCAAATTCTGTGTTTTTAAAGGGGGGGGGGGGACTGAATATGAACAAGAGAGGGGGGTTTGTTTGATTGGATAAGAGTTGCGCGAGAAGGGAAAAAGAGGGAAAGAATCATCTTAATGAGATTTAGAAGAAAAAAAAGGAAATCGTTTTTCAGTCCGGGAGCACTTTATCTGCGGCAAAAATACAGTGAGAAATCATTAATGGGGAGGAAACAGAGAGAGCTGCTGGTTTATAGATTCATAAAGAGGAACACACACACAGAGAAGAACACTGAACGTCAATATGGAGTTCATTTGTTAAACTAGAAATGAGATGTGGATGAAAGAGGCGCAGGGAGAAGGTCAGTAAGACAGTTTCAGCTGTCTAAACGTTTCTCGGAGACAGGAACGATCTCATTGGAAGATCTTTAGGATAATAAAAGAAAACTAGAGAATGCAGTTTCTGAAGAAGTGGCGGTGTGAATGCTGTGCTGAAAGGCTGACGCCAATCATGTATAATGTATAAAAGAGGTGGAACCTTTTCAAGTTTGAATGGTGTTTCTCTGCGAATGTATGAATGAGAAGAGAGCAGTTGAAAATGTATGAATTTATGCTGAATATTTCGGAAATTGTGAAAGTTATGAAAGTTTTGTCTAGAAGCCGGAATGTCCTAATTGTGCTTAATGGTGTCGTAGGTATGATTGTGAAGATCCAGGACTTAGTCAAAAAATGTGAACATCAACAACTTCTCAGTCCCTCCCCCCTTTCCACTGAAGCCCAAAACTGTCTCCTAAGCCCCTCCCCCCCACAAGGGAGAATGAATGTGTGTGAATGAGCAGTGATTGACATGCAGTTAGACAAAATTACGCACTGGCAAGTCCAAACAATGTTCAACAACTCAAAAAGCGATTTATTTTAGACATTTATTAATTATTTTATTTGTATATTATGCTACTTTTGCGAACACAAGACTTTTGTAAACTCATTTCAAGCACCAAAACAATTAAGCGTAGGCTTGTTTTCACAAGAGATTTGAGAAATATTTCAGCTTCAGGGCCAAATTATCTCTTTATACGTTGCTCTGGGACAATCAGGTTTAAGGGTGCTCCGATCGATCGGTCACCGATCGGTATCGGCCGATAATGGCTTTAAATAGTTTGATCGGTGGTCTCCATAAAGGCCGATCAGATAGGCCGATCAGATGACACACTACCACGGATGTATTAAGAGCGCACTACTACTGAGAACATTTTCTACATGGAGCTAAAATGGCGGCGTCCCTACATTCAGCGGTCTGGCAGTTCTACAAGGTGTCTGAACGGCGGCAGAACAGTGATTGGCCCGCAGGCCGGCCGCGGAACGAAGGCGGAACGAAGGCGGTAGGAAGGCGGCTACCGCTTTTAAAAAGCGTCTGCCACTGGTGGTGCTCCGGCAAACGGGTTTGCGATTACGCCATTCTGACGCTTCTACTGCCTCTGGAGCACCGCTGGTGGTCCGCCGACTCATTGCTATCTGGGAAAAAGACGATACATTAGTGATTTGCAACGTGTGTGCCGATGAAATACCACGAGGCGGAAATCTCCAAAGACATTTCAACAGCACCAACCTCATCAGACATTTGAAGGTTAGTCACAGAAAGGAGTATGAGGAGTTTTCAAAGTTAGCTAACGCTAAGGCAGAGCGGAGTCGTGTAGCTAGCAGCTCCGGCGCCGCTCAAACAGCTGTTTCCCCGTGTGTGTGTGTGTGTGTGTGTGTGTGTGTGTGTGTGTGTGTGTGTGTGTGTGCTGAAGAAATGTCTGCAGTGATTGAAAGGACATTTTTTTGATTTTGAGCTAGGACAGAAAGCCAAACAATTACTGATACATTCTCTAAACATGTGTGACTGTTACGTAATGGCGTAATTTTCAGTTCATAAAAGTGATCGGTATCGGCCGATACGTCTTCCAGCAATCGGTGATTGGTGATCGGCCCCAAAAATCCTGATCGGAGCACCCTTAATCAGGTTATATGCAAAAACCCTCAAAAGGAGAATTCAAGAAGATATCTAAACATGCCCTTTCCTTTGCAAGAAAAAAGGGTACATAAAAATAAAAATAAATACGCCTTCAGCATTCACACCGATGGAGAGTCACAGGCCTCTGGTTTCGCAACACAGTGGGGTGGGAGTTTATGCAAGGCCAGCGTTCACTGAAGCTGCAAAGATGAATCGTTTAATTGATTAGTTGTCAACTATTACATTATTAGCCAGCTATTTTGATAATCAATGAATCTGTGTGATTATTTTTTTATGACAAATGCGTAAAACCTCTCTGATGTCAGCTTGTTAAATGTGAATATGTTCTAGTTTCTTCTCTCCTCTGTGACAGTAAACTGAATATCTTTGAGTTGTGGACATAAACAAGACATTTGAAGAATTGGCTCATGACTGAAAGATGTGTGTGTGTGTGTGTGTGCATGTGTATATGCGCGTGTGTGTATGGAGTCCACTGACCTTCCTTCATCTCCCCATGAGCAGGACAAATATTTAAAATAGATGTCATATCCTGGACCACCTCCAATGTAACTCTCTCTCTCTCTCTCTCTCTCTCTCTCTCCTAATAATAACACATGAAGGCAGTCACACCAAATGAAGACAAATGCCGTCCACTGCTTTGGAATCATAATCTCTCTCTCTTGTTCTGCATGCTCTCTCGCCCCCTTGCTCACGCTTGTTCTTGTACTCCACCCTCTGTTGTCTTCTGAAAATATGTGGAATTTAGCGGACTGTTTTTCTGCTTGGGGTGGAGATGTGTTACCATTAAGACTTTTATTTTTAATCCGTTTAAAATCTGCAGAAAACTCTGCGTCCGCAGATTGCATCGGACTCCTATTGACTAATAATTCATCACAACGACCAGAGAAATTAAATATGTAGTTGTTGCTCCACGTGAACCTCAAAAGGTCATCATCTCAGCATTTAAAGACCTAAACTTTTTCCTACACCAGGCTGTTCTCATGAACCATTCGTACATATCTCTCTGACAAGTGGAGCTTTGTAATTGGTATGTATTCCACTTATTTATTACGGTCAGCAGCACGTTGACTGCTGCTGTATAAGAGCATGAAGATCCTTGCAGGGAGGAGGTACCCTATTCATCTCACAACAAGCCCACTCCTGGATTGACAACACCCTTTCATTCTTCCATCCTCTTAAAATAATCTGTCTGGCTAAAAGATATCATGAAATTAAATAATTTTCTAATAGTTAAAGGTTTTGCAAACAGTTTACAGTTTGAATGCTGTCTGTAGATAAAAGTACGTGGGAGGAGTAGCATAAAGAGTCGGAATAACAATACTGTGAATGCCGCTGAATCAACATTCACACAACTAGTCTGGACCTAGCTTCTGATGTGCTCATCCATCCCGCTTAGGACCAACCCATCTCCCAGAACAAATAATCTCGTGCTGGAACGTGACATCATGACTTCGCGTAAACATACACGGCACTTTCTAAAGCCAAGTGACGTGTTATCTGTACGCATTTTGAGCTATCCGTGTTGTTACGACCTGAGGTCTAGGGGTAACCAGGTGCAACATAACAGGTGCCCCCCCCTGCTCTTCCCATTCTCAAGCAAAGCCAGAATGCACAATTACCAAATTGCAGTTTATATTTATTCGGAAGTGAGGCTCCAACACAACAAACAAAACAACTCTACAGCAACCTAAACTTTCTTAAACCAAAATAAATATGTAAATAAAAGGCAAAGCTCTAGCCTAGGCTTCAAACTTCAAAAACAGGAGAAAAAAGGGAACAAATAAAAAGAAGACTTCTCACTCCTACTAAACTGCAAATACAAATACTAACAGCCAACACAAAAAAACCACAAAGAGAAATAACACAGGCCTTTGCCCTAAAGGCTGTTTCTCTACTTACAACATCATGAGTCACAAACACAGGATAACACATGCGTTTGCTTGGAAATGGCAGAGTGGAGAGAGGATGAGTGCTTGTCTGATGGCTGCTTTCCTCCAGACGACCAATCAGATGACAGCAATCAGCTCGGCTGGACCAATCCGGTGCGCGCACCTGTTCTCCATTACCTGGATACTCAGAGGAGAACAGATAGTGCAGTGCAATGCAGGGTGAGAGACAGACAAACAAGCAAATATGACCCCAGGGTCATAACAGCGTGTATGTCTACACCGTATACAGCGGACGGGTTGCAGACTGATCTCAATAAGTGGCGTATGTATGACATGCCAATTCATCTGCCATTTTGGCGTTTTACCAAGACGTGGTTAGGTATGAAAGGCCGAAAATCCGCATAGGGAGGTTGGTTGGGGGGATGGATGGGTCAAACAACACAGGACTTTCACCCAGGAGACCGGGGATGATGTCCCGTTCTTGTACCGCGTGTTATGGAAACGTAAGCCCACCCACAACCTTTTCCTTAACCTAACTGCATGAAAAGTGACGACAATAGTCCCACGTGTCACATTTCCTAAACCCAACCGTCGCTTTCATCTTTTCTTAAACCCAACCTTGTGTCATGGAAACGTAAGTCCACCCACAACCTTTTCCTTAACCTCACTGCATCAAAAGTGACGACAATAATCCCGACCAAGCACGTTTAGATAAAGTGCGTTTAGATCTGACGCTAAAGGAGACTTTTAGCGCCAATAACAGCGCCAAAGGCACCTGACCAAGCGTCCGTATTTTACGCGATGGGAGTGAGAATGTGTTGCCTAACATGAGGGACAGAAATAATTTCACTAATCATAAAGATTGGTGTGTATACGTTTTCGTACCACATTGTACATTGAACCCGTTAATGAAAATGCGTTGAATTAAAAACATCTCACATTGAGCGTTTGGTTTCTAATGATTATTATACCATGGTCTGGGTGAATACTCAATTCTGATTGGCTGCTGGGTGTCCATAAAAAAGTGATATAGGACACCTAGTAAAGGTGTTCCGGTGAAACGGACTGTTTACTGTTAAATCAATAACTAAATCAATGCGCTACATTAAATCAAAAAGGAAATGTGGATCTGTTATTTCCAACTCGTCCTCTGATCACCACAGGATGGCGCTAACACACACGCTGCAGGAAGTAAGTTATACTTCCCCTCTGGACTGACTTTGTTTCACAGAGAATAACGTTATCTCACATCCCGTTCACTGATCAGGTCGCTACTCCAGGCTGCGCCGCTGCGGCCGACAGTAACGTTACACATCGCGGATCAAATTGTTCGTAAAAGTCGTTATTCTGTTTCGGGGACAATGACATGGCTGGATAGCTAGCTTGCCTTGTTGTTTAACATACTGTCAAATTATTTTTACCGATTGCCAACTGTACACGATGTTATTGACTTTGGATCTTGCTAGCATAGCGTTAGCTAGCATAGCGTTAGCCGTCTGGCTCGTAGCTGAGCTGAAGGATTCTATCAGCTGAGCGGACTATAAACATCTCCGGTTGCTAAGGATGGCAATTTCGTATCTAAGGTCCTTCCTATTTCCTGGAGGAGTGAACGTTTGCATTGCATAAGAACCTGATGAATGGGAATGATTGTTCCAGGTATTAGTCAAACCGTCAGGCGTAACCAGGGAACAGAGTTATTGTTTGTAAAAACTTTAGATTTTGATTGTAAAACTAATTAAAATGTGAAATAAAGTTTTAAAAATATGTTATTTGGCAAGTGAGCCCTTCGAGGTGTCCATTGTCAGGTATTAATGGACTTTGGTGCGCGTCGGACGGTTCACGCCTCGCCTTCGTCCATTAATACCTGACAATGGACACCTCGTCAGGCATTAACCCTTACATAATTCACACAATGACCACAGAAATTAAAATGTGATATCGGTTACTAGTTGTTGCTCCACTTTGAACCTTAAAATCAGATTCTCTTGACATTTAAAGGCCTAAAGCTTTTCTAGATGGCACAAAACATTTCCTTGTGTGAAAAAAAACAGATCCAGTGGGATATTTAAAGGAGTTACACAGCTCGATAAAATAATTAACGAATCACTTCATTAAACTGTAAAGCACCAGTGATCATTTGCATGTAGTTTTGGATTGATGAATCATGATTGCAGTGACTTCCAGCCGTTTCTTCCCAGTTAAAGCAAAGCTCTCTCCGCGTGCAGCGCCATGACAGAAAACCATTTCCACCGCCGCATATTAACAAATCCACGGCTGAACGGTAATGTTCACACCATAACTGCAGGGATAATTGATTAAATGAGCATTGTAATTACATTTTCCCTTCCTAATATTGAAGATGTTATCGAAGTATCTTTTATCATTAAGTTAATCGGGAACTAAGACGACATTAAAGAGAAAACGAGCAAGCGTGTTATTGGAGAGAGAGAGGGAGAGAGAGAGTGAGAGAGAGTGAGAGTGAGAGAGGGAGAGTGAGAGTGAGAGAGGGAGAGAGAGTGAGAGTAAGAGAGAGAGAGAGAGAGGGAGAGGGAGAGGGAGGGAGGGAGGGAGAGAGAATGGTTTATTTAATCAAAATTGTTTTACGGCCCTTAAGCATAATTCTTGTTTCTTTTTAAATAAGTGGTGTTTTAGTGTGTGTGTGTTTGTGTGTGTGTGTGTGTGTGTGTGTGTCTGTGTGTCTGTGTGTCAGAGTGAGTGTGTGTGTGTGTGTGTGTGTGTGTGTGTGTGTGTGTGTGTGTGTGTGTGTGTCTGTGTGTCTGTGTGTCTGTGTGTCAGAGTGAGTGTGTGTGTGTGTGTGTGTGTGTGTGTATGTGTGTGTGTCAGAGTGAGAGTGAGCGTGTGTGTGTGTGTGTGTGTGTGTGTGTGTGTGTGTGTGTGTGTGTGTGTGTGTGTGTGTGTGTGTGTGTGTGTGTGTGTGTGTGTGTGGATTACAGCAGTAAGGATTCCAGCAGCTGCAGATGACGGATCTTTGTCGCTCCTCTTTCAAAGCCAAGAGCCTATACATTTTAAACCGTATATAAAAAGTCTAGATTGAAAATAGTTTACCAAACGTGCCTTTAGTACAGCTAGGGTGTGGCGAGTCAGTATTGCTGCTAGTTTGTCCCGGTGGTTAACAGTGGTACTGCAACAACAAAAGATACACCAGGAAACTTCTTCCCTGTAACGTAAAATGAAGTCACAGCCAGAAATCTTCCTCTGTTAAGACAAGACAAACCCAATGTGAGGAAGAGAGACACACTGGTGTGTGTGTGTGTGTGTGTGTGTGTGTGTGTGTGTGTGTGTGTGTGTGTGTGTGTGTGTGTGTGTGTGTGTGTGTGTGTGTGTGTGTGTGTGTGTGTGTTTTGGAAGGGTATCCTAAGGTTGAACTGCAGAGAAACAGCATCCATCTGGAGAGTATTAAAGAGATTTATCAACATTCCTGTCCTTGAATCATTCAACATATTATGTGTGTTTGCGTGTGTTGGTGTGTGTTGATCGGCCACGCCCACCCGTTTTTGCTGCACCACAGCCCGTCTCCATGGAAACAGATTGAAGGTCCGTCAAAAAGCTACCTTGACCAGCAGCCCGGAGACAGATTACCCCTCAAAGTAAATATCACAGAATGAAACGGCACAGGACGGAAATGGACGATCCATGCTTGGAAACAGCTGGGGGTCCATTTACTCGTTTTTGTACTTTTAACCATATTAGAAGGTTGTTTTCATGAACCATTCGTTTATTGGGTTCTGAAAAGTAAAGCACTGTAATTCATATTCCACGTATTTATTGCTGTCAAGAGCGTGAAGATCGCTCAAAACACAGGGCTTTCAAGCCAGGAAACAGGTGTTCATGTCCTGAAGAAGTTAAGGAGAAAACACAAGACTTTCACCCAGGAAACAGGTGTTCATGTCCTGAAGAAGTTAAGGAGAAAACACAAGACTTTCACCCAGGAAACAGGTGTTCATGTCCTGAAGAAGTTAAGGAGAAAACACAAGACTTTCACCCAGGAAACAGGTGTTCATGTCCTGAAGAAGTTAAGCAGAAAACACAAGACTTTCACCCAAGAAACAGGTGTTCATGTCCTGAAGAAGTTAAGGAGAAAACACAAGACTTTCACCCAGGAAACAGGTGTTCATGTCCTGAAGAAGTTAAGCAGAAAACACAAGACTTTCACCCAAGAAACAGGTGTTCATGTCCCGGCCGATGTTTTAACTCAAACCACAATCATCACAGTCGTTTTGGTGTCTAAACTTGACTGCCTTTGCCGTTTTGTTGGCTAAATTGTAACTGTAATGCCCGCTAAACTCAACTGTCGTGTAACCGGTTGCCACGTGAGCGATCGCTGGTCGCCGTCATTTCGTACAATATAATACGAAACGTGACTATCACCCAGGAAACGGGTGTCCATGTCCCAGGAGCATAGGTGGAAAATTGTTGGGGGGTCTGGCTGGTCAAGATCTACCCCATCTGGCGGTTGTCCCCCCCTAATAATGTCATTAAACACCATACTGTGTATTGTAAATAATATTGATACATACTCAAAAATAACTGTGAAAGTAGTAAAACAATTCAAATGCAAATGGGGCAAAAAATATATTTTGAGTTTAGCAACATTCCTTCTCCATTGCCTCACATCGGATGAATTGATTTTCTCTACTACTGATGATATCCGCATATCCATGCTTGTTTTATAATCTTTCAAAGAGTCATAAAAGTCATGTGTGAAGTGGGAGGGTCAAAGGATTCCTTATTTTCAGATTGCCTGTCCGTAGCTGCAACAACACCATTAATCTGATACGATTATTATTTTTCTCTTTATTGATAGAAAAGTTTTAATATCTGCAGCGTACAGCTGTCACTGTGAGAGAGAGTGAGAGGGAGAGTGAGAGAGAGCAATGGTCATAACTGGACTTTGACACACACACACACACACACACAAACACACACACACACACACACACACACACTCACACACTCTCAACTCCTTAGGGAATTAAAGTGATATTGAGCTCTGAGCAATAACTGGAACAGTGAAATTATTACTCCAGTTGTTGTGTGTGTGTGTGTGTGTGTGTGTGTGTGTGTGTGTGTGTGTGTGTGTGTGTGTGTGTGTGTGTGTGTGTGTGTGTGTGTGTGTGCGTGTGTGTGTGGGTCACCTGTCCACTTGTCGATTGTTGCTTTTGATTAAAAACGAGGAGCGGGTACAGCTCCGAGTGTCTGCAATATCCCCCTGATGCTGTTATCTCTCTCCCTCTCTCTCTGCCTTGCTCCACCTTTCTCCAACTGCCTGTGTTTCTTTCAAACATATTTCTAACACAAATAAAGAAGTTAAAAAGCTTTATCCTGCCCCTTGAGGATCTTGTAGTCTGATACAAAAACTGAAAGTCAAACTAGATTTTGGAATTATCCTCATTCTTTGTTTACGGTAACTTAGTCTCACATGTGCAGCTCTATCTCCACAGTGCTGCGGAGTCTAGCTGCACCACAGATGCATTCTGGGATAGTAGAGGGAAAAAAAACTTGGGCACGCTAAACACCGGACGCAGCGACGCCGGCTCTGCTAAATAGTCTCAGGAAGGAACTTGTTTTGGTGAAACATTTCCACCCCACAAAAGAAAACTCCTCATCCAATATTAAATGAAGTTAACTGTTGACATGATACAGTAACGTGGGCTATTTAAATGAAGTGATACATGGTTAAACCTCATTGGCTCGTACCAGTGTATCTCTGTGTGTTCTTTGTTCACAGCAGTCCCACCAATCAGTCCCAGAATGTCCCAGTTAGAGAGAGGAACTGTCGTTGATCCAGAATAATCTAACATGGACACTCAGAGTAAAGTTGTTTTCCTGACGTGTCCTCACAGATCTTTTTTTGTCCTTTAAATAACATATGATATTAACACTAACGTTAACAATCATTTTGACAATGGGCTGACTAAGTATGGTTCCATTCGTTTTTTAAATATTAGCCTACCATAATTTACTGAAAAAGAGCAAATTAAATTTTTTTTTTACAGTGATGTCTTACCTGAGAATACAGTAGACGATACATCCTCTCTCTCTATCTTTCTCTCTCTCTCCCTTTGTCTCTCCCTCTCTCTCCCTTTGTCTCCCTCTGTCTCTCTCCCTTTCTGTCTCTCTCTGTTATGTACTGATCTCTCCTTCCAATATTGACGTGTGTTGACCTTTCTGAACCTTCCTCTTCCCTCAACTCCTCCCCTTTTCTCTCTCTCTCTCTCTCTCTCTCTCTATTTCTCTATTTCTCTCTCTCTCTCTCTCTATTTCTCTATTTCTCTCTCTCTCCCTCCTTCTATCCTTTATTGACATGTTGACCTGTCTTCACCTTCCTCTTCCTGTTTCCTCATCCTCTCATTTCTCTCTAGCCTTAATCTCCTTGCCTTCTTTATTTTCCCCTCCCCTCTCTCTTTTCCTTCTCTTCTCTTCCATCCCTCTCTCCATCCTCTCTCTCTCTCTCTCTTGATGTGTTGGCATCTTCCTCTCTCTGCCCGGTGTCGCCGCCTCCTCCTCCTCCTCTTTCTGGCTATTGATTGGTTCATCTGATAGTTCTATCACCAATCAGCATGAAGTTGACCTTTTGGACTTGGCAATGATAGCAAGATGTTGGTGTGTGTGTGTGTGTGTGTGTGTGTGTGTGTGTGTGTGTGTGTGTGTGTGTGTGTGTGTGTGTGTGCGCGCACGTGTGTTGACCTTTTGCAGGCAGAATGTCGGCTCTTGATGCAGCTTGTCAGTACATTAGCTGGACAGGAAGCAGTTCAGCTCTTAGCAAGTCCAAACTCCTCCAATGACAGCAAGCTTGTTTGCCAACTTTTTTGGGGCTTCATGAGGCCCAAACTAAGTGAGAAGACTATGTTTTGTTTTTTTAAGCATTAAGTTTTGAGCCCAAAGTGATCTCTGTGTGTGTTTTTATCTCCAGTAGAAGAACTGATCTCAGTTTAAACTAACACGCCCAAACCTCACATCTCATCAACACCAGAGCAGGGGGAATGAGAGGGGGAACACCAGAGCAGGGGGAATGAGAGGGGGAACACCAGAGCAGGGGGAATGAGAGGGGGAAACGCCAGAGCAGGGGGAATGAGAGGGGGGAGCGCCAGAGCAGGGGGAATGAGAGGGGGAAACACCAGAGCAGGGGGAATGAGAGGGGGGAGCGCCAGAGCAGGGGGAATGAGAGGGGGAAACGCTAGAGCAGGGGAATGAGAGGGGGAAACTCCAGAGCAGGGGGAATGCCAGAGCAGGGGGAATGAGAGGGGGGAACGCCAGAGCAGGGGGAATGCCAGAGCAGGGGGAATGAGAGGGGGGAACGCCAGAGCAGGGGGAATGCCAGAGCAGGGGGAATGAGAGGGGGGAACGCCAGAGCAGGGGGAATGAGAGGGGGAAACTCCAGAGCAGGGGGAATGAGAGGGGGAAACACCAGAGCAGGGGAAATGAGAGGGGGAAACACCAGAGCAGGGGGAATGAGAGGGGGGAACGCCAGAGCAGGGGGAATGAGAGGGGGAAACACCAGAGCAGGGGGAATGAGAGGGGGAAATGTAGCAGAAGAAGATTTTCCTTTTTAAACCACAACGTAGCGATGGAAACGTAGCCTCAGAATCAATGGAGAATCAGTCTGTGACCTGACCGAACAGAATATCTGTTTTAAAGACTTTATATTCACTTGGCAGTCGTCCAGCAGACCAGGCTGAGAGAAGCAGCTGATGAAAATAAAAGCTGGCAAATATTGTGTTTACGTGAGCTTTTATTTTTCCAGCGAGGCTGAGGATCTGCTGCTCCAGTTGTTCCAGTTGTTGTTAATGTGTGAACTGGGAGAAAACTGGGAATTAAACGCCTGTAAAGAGCCATATGCTGTTTGCTAACACATTGAGATACTTTTTTATGAATCCAGGCTGTTTACATTTTGACTTTTTTCACCTCGTTTCAACAATCTGTTTTCAGTTTCCCACCACACGCCCGTCTCTTCGTCACATTCTGCTGCTGAAATGCAAAATAGATTCTGTGTTTCTTTGTCACAGAAGGAAAAAAAACATGTGTTTAACACCATTAAGATGACCTGGAACACCAACTGTGAACCAGACCTTATTGCTCGTCCACATACTTCAGGCTACATGTAATCATATCCCTCTCCATCCTTCTCTCTTTTTAAAGCCCCAGTGTGTAAGAATTTCTCCCATCTAGCGGTGAAATTGTATATGACAACCAACTGAATTTCACGTTGTAGCCCCCCCCCCATTCCGAGTGCGTTATAACTCCTACGGTGGCCAAACCCGAAATTAGCGACAAAAAGTCCGTGAGTGTCCCTTCCAGTGTAATAATAGTTTGACGTTATTTTGGTACCATTTCATTGCTAACATCAGCTATCAGGTTCCCAAACATATGCAAGCTAATGTTAGTAAAGTATCAGTGCTATCGTTATTCTGTATATTGTACCAGATTAATAGTGTAAGGCGATGTTTACAGCGTAGGAGAGAAGCAACGGAGGTTTGTGTTTTTAATATATTTCTCTGAGCAGCATGAACAATGTCAATGAAACTGAAATGATCTTAGTGTCTCCATCGTTTCCACGCTATAGTTAGCCAAGCAAGTAGCAACTATAAAACTTCTAATTTACACAAATAGGCAGAATTACCTGTTGAGAAGAAAGCAGCAACTTCCTTTTAAAATCCTTGCTCCTCATCAGCTCTTTCCAGCTTCTTGTTGCTTTGCCTGTCACGTTGTCATTTTAATTTCCCCGGCGACTCAGTTCCATGTCCTCGATAATAGACGAAACAGGCTTTCAAATCTGCCAGCAGTGAGTCACAAGTAATCTTCTCCCCTCCCTCCCTGGCATACGTCACAGTCAGTGCCACTGAGTGAAAAGCGCAAAATGCGGAGCAGTATAGCGTGTATGTCCCTTACGGGCTACCGTATTTCAAAATGGTGCATGGCTATGGAGCGTCTACCCCAGTTCATGTAAGCGCAAATGTAAAATTTCAAGCCAATAGGAATACGTGGAATTGATGGTGGTGGTCAGTATTCATAAAAAAGGACAAGTTTGTGAAGGGCAATGCAGATTTTGATAATGAACAACTACAAATGTTACACACTGGGGCTTTAATGTTTTTTATTACTTTGTATTTTTTCTTTTCAATGTTCCTCCATTGCTCTTTGTTTCTCCCCTTTCTTCCCCCATTGATCTTCTCTCCTTCTCCCTATTCCCTTTTAATCACTTCATCCTCCCTCTCGCTCTCCTTTTCTCTCTGTTTCTCGATTTCTTTATTTGTCGTTTTCCTATATATCACTCCCCCCTCCCTTATTTTTCTGTCCTCTTTACAATTCATTCGCTTCTCTCTCTCTTTCTTACACACACACACACACACACGCACACACACACACACACACACACACACACACAAACAGTCTGTTTTTCCATTTGTCATTAGGAGGCAGAGAGCTAGACAGTAACATTTAAACCGCCCGTTCTGAATGGTTAAAAGATGGCCGTGTGTGTGTGTGTGTGTGTGTGTGTGTGTGTGTGTGTGTGTGTGTGTGTGTGTGTGTGTGTGTGAGGGCGATCGATGCAGTAATCTGCAGGAGGTGGGAAGCAGAGGGAGCGAGCCATTCAGCAGTGCTCGCTAATCAATTGCAATTCTTTCTTTTACTGTCTGAACGCCTAGATTTAGACATTATTCTGTGTGTGTGTGTGTGTGTGTGTGTGTGTGTGTGTGGGGGGGGGGGGTGTTCCTGCATGTTTGTCCTGAAGGTGGCGCTACAGGAAAGGTCAAGGGGTCATAAGTGGTTCACCCTCTGAGGAGCAGGAGTGTAATCTGGAAATGCTCTCACGGTCTGAATGTAATTGTGAAATACTCCGGCTCAAATAAATACGGGCAGCCATAGATTCAATAATGACCTCATCCACGAGTATACTGTCATTTAACTCCTTTAACTTAAATTAAACGTGTGTTTAAACTTCACCTGGGAAAACTGACTTCACCTTCAGAGGCTCGGGCGGGGGGCAGCTCAGTCGCTCCAGTCCTTGCCGGGATGCAGGGCCACCGCACCGCTGCAGACTCGCTTTGTGCGAGCCAGACTGTGCGAACGCCGCTCTGCACGTTTGATGCAGGAACGTAGCTATAGCTGTGCTTCAGAAAGAGTTAGGACATGCATGGAGATGAGAAGGGTATGTATGGACTTATCTAACTCTGGGGGATACGGTCAATAAGACAAAGTTCCAATAAGTCGGCGTGTTCCTTTAAGCTTTTTGGTGTTATTTATATATTATCTGCTTGAGCTTTTCCAATGTTTAAACGTACAATATGTAACTTTCTGCCACTAGGGGTCTCTCAACCAAAACAATGGATTATAAACACAGACTTTTGATGACGTTGGTAAGTTGCATGGAATTATGGGAGTTGTACATTGCCGATTAAAATGTGTCTGTTCACGGACAAGTGTACCCATTCAAATGTATTCACGTTACATTTAGTATCGTTTATTCATGTCATTTTAATAACATAGCTGCATTTTCCCAACATAATTACATTTTTCTTGATTCGATCTGTATTTGTAGCTGACCAGTTAGCTAGCTAGTGAGCCAGCAAGCTAACGTTAGCCAGCAGCTAAGACACAGTGACTATCACAATATATTTCACATGTCACTGTCACCTTTTGGATGGTTTCAACACCGGGGTGGGACGGGGTTTGTTGTAACGCTAGCTAGCTACTCAACGAGGCTGAGAGACAGGTGTGGGTGGGGATTGCCGGGGGAATCTCCGGCCGGGCGAGGGCGGCCAATGGCCGATGTGCAGCAGCAGAACATCTCCCAGCTGCCCGGAACGATCTCCCCCTTCACTTTTCTTTAATCTTAACTATTTGTTTTGGTGCTTGTCGGGTTAATTTAGCTAACTGTAAAGACAGCTAAATGTGAAGGGGCAGGGAGGAGATTTTCGGCACGAACACCGGTAGCTTGCGCTAACGGAGATGTAGCTAGCTAGCTAACATTAGCTATGGATGGCCGCTGTTGCGACTCAGATCTGGGTCTGGGTCTGATATGGTCTGTTTCCCGACGCTTCATTAAACTGCCGTTAGTGTCGTAAGCACCCGTCGTTTAATCTATACAGCTAACGTTAACATTACTGGTAAACTCATTCGTGGGTTAGCCCAGCGTTGCTTTTATCCGTGGTGAAAACAATCATGCTACTAATAACTTTATGAGCATGTTGAACGATGTGGTAACCTTATAATGTTATCCACCAAGCATTAGCTAGCTAGCATTAACGTTAGCTACTTGTCAACCAACACATTGTAGTAACGTTAAACTGGATCGATATTGATATGTATCAATAAATAAGATATCTGCTGTATTACTGTGTTGCAAAGTGGCATCTTATCAATCACAAAATGATGCTGTGTGGCAGAAAAAGCAGTATTATGGTTAGGAGTATTTTTTTCTGTGACATTGTATGATTTACAATTACACTCAAACGTATCATCTGGGTGCCGTGTTTTGAAGGAAGTTACGAGGAACTAGAGGGTGAAAGGTTATATGATGCCACTGACAGGCGACTAAAGGAAACGTGCCGTGTCTGAAAATAAAATAACAGATTTCTCTGGGTTTGAAGTTTGGTGGAAACATTTGGGAGAGTGTAACTACACAACTCAAAAAAATATATAACATAGGTATGGTCGTTTTTAGACATTTTAATGCAGAAATGTTACATATTGTACCTTTAAAGGAGAATTGTGGTCAATTTCAACTCATAGCTCTGTTGTTTGTAAATTAGGAGTGCTGTCAGTAGCGAAAAAAACGAAAACAATCGGGTTAGCTACACCGAGTTATTGCATTCTTTTCAATTGAAAAACATGAAATTTTCCTGAGGGAGGACCCCCAAACCCCGCCACTAAATATGTGCACCTAAAGGTCTTTACACACCAGGGACGTTTGTTTTTTCGTGAGATGAATTCGCACGTCACTTTATTTTTTCGAACTGTTGTTTTTGTCACGAGTACTTTGACACAGAACGGGAATATTACGCTGTGATAAAACAATGTCATTTCTTTTCCCGACACAAGGTTGTTTTTTTCCAAGAAGAAACCTTGGTAATATTTAGATAAAATGAATTAATTAATTAAAAGTTTAAAACATTTAAGGTAAAAACTTGTTTTGTTTTCAGAGACTAGTTTCACTCCAGAAGAGTCTTCCAGACAGTTATATTCTGGTTAATAGAACAAAATATTTCATTATGACAGAGGACTGAGAAACGGGAAGCACACACACACACACACGCACACACGCACACACACACACACACACACACACACACACACACACACACACACACACACACACACACACACACACACACACACATCAAAACAATCCGTCCACACACAGAATAAAATAAATAAATGTATACCGGTAATCAAAATTGCAATTACCTGCAGAATTTGTGAAGGGTAAACAAATCTGTGCCTCTCCCCCGCACGCACACACACACACACACACATCCACGCGCAGAAAGCGGTGTTAGCGTCCTAGTTAGCATGCTGAAATGAATACAGTTAGATCCAAAGCAATTTCCTTTTATTTATCTTAGCAGCAGTGCATAAATAGGCAAGGGCATCCAGTCAATTAGCATAATTACTATGAGGCGGTCAGACCCTCTGTGATTTCATAAAAACACACACACACACACACACACACACACAGGCCGCCGCCGTGTGTTTGTATATGTGTTTGAGAGAGACGGAAGAGAATAGAGACAATGAATGTGTGTGTGTGTGTGTGTGTGTGTGTGTGTGTGTGTGTTGGCACATGACTTTTGCTCTGTCCATTGTGAGGCAGACACACGTACACACAGAAAATGAGGAAACAATTCAAACAAACATGCACACACAAGGTGGAACAAATGGACAGAGCAAAAGTCCAATACACACACACACACACACACACACACACACACACACACACACACACACACACACACACACACACACACACACACACACACACACACACACACATTCACACACACCAATCTTAAGTCCCAGCGTGTCTGTATGTGTTATTACTATGCAAATACAAGGAAAAAACAACCAAGGGCATGAAAAACAATATCCCACCTAACAGGCTGAGGTCATCTTATATAAACTGGTTCTACTGGTTCACTGGTTTCTTGTTTTTGTCTGGTTTCGATGACATCTTGACATTTTTTAGACCTGGACATATTTTCCTGCACACACTGTAAGGGTTTTTGTCGTTATTGTCAAATAGAAATATTAACAGATTTGATGTGAGATCATTTTTTGGCTGGTTTTGTTTGTTTGGTTTTTGGATCAGACTTAGTTTGGGATTAAATTGGTCTCTGAAGAAACTCAGATTTGGCTCAGGTCCAACTGGGATCAGGCTCAGAGTAATCTCTATTAACATATCTGCATATGTTTACAGAATCTATCTGAAACGGGACGACACTTTGGTATCGGAACCATTCCGGTTTCAGTATGTTGTCTACATTGTATTGACTAATCAGCTTTGAGCGGGCTTTAGTTGCATGCAGGTAAACAGTCTATGTGAAGCATTGTTCAAACTGCAATCTTTCACCCAGAAGTGAAGTTACTTACTTACTTACTTACTCCTCTTCATCCCCTATGAGGCGTCAATGAGTACTCTCCATTGCATTGGGTCCCTGGCAGCATGTTTTGCCTCTCCCCATGACATGTTCATCTGGTCCAGCTCTTGTGTCACAGTTCTGCGCCAGGTGGTTTTGGGCCTCCCAGGTTTTCTTTTGCCAGGTGGTGTCCATCTTAAGGCGACTTTTGTGATGCGGTCCTGCTCCATCCTCAACACACGTCCCAGCCATCTCATGCGTCTGTGTGTAATATCCTTGGTGATGGTCCGGCTTCCCGTTTTCTTTTACAGTTCAAAGATCTGGCATATTCGTCAGAGGCATCCATTATGGAACACTTCCATTCTCCTCATGTCTGTTTTGACACCTCGCCAGCTCTCTGAACCGTACAGCAGAAAAGACTTTACATTGCAGTTATATAGGAGCATCTTCGTTTTAAGGCTGTATTGTTTTGATCTCCAGATGGGATGGAGTTGGGAGAAGGCACCCTGAGCCTTTCCCAGCCTTACTTTAATGTGTTTAGATGCCCCGCTGTCCTTACTGATGAGACTGCCCAGATAGGTGAAATCTTCCACAAACTCAAGTGGTTCCTCATTAACAAGGATGGGTGCTGTGGGGACGGAGTTACACACATCACTTGTGTTTTGGAGGTGTTGATACTGAGCAGAATTGAAATAACGTCTGATCTTAACCCAAACCACCAACTTTTACTAAACTTAACCAAGTAATTTTTGGTGCTAAACTGAACTGATGTAAGGAATAATCTGTCGATATCATTGTATGCTTTTGGGGTTTTGTTTTGCATGTGTTTCTAACTGGTATTGTGTGATTTATCCATAATGTGGATAATTATGCAGTTATCCCATATATAGTCTGTATCGATGACTGTTAATTTAGAGGATTGTTTCAGTGCCGCCGGAAGATCCACCGGATGTCCCTCATTTTTAGCCGGATATCCGTCCCCTTCCTCTTTCTTTGTGTTGGCGTTCTAACCTCCGGCTGATTTGTGAGGACTCTGGTTAACTGCTCCTCAGATCTCTGCAGGTTAAATCCAGACAGCTAGCTAGACTATCTGTCCAATCTGAGTTTTCTGTTGCACGACTAAAACAACTTTTGAACGTACACATGTTCCACCAAAACAAGTTCCTTCCCGAGACTATTTAGCAGAGGCACCGTGGCTCCGTGCGGCGTTTAGCATTATATCGCATAGATTGTGATTAGTTTAAAGAAACGGCAATAAACAAGAGCACGTTTTTCTCCCATCCAGGAATGCTGTGTAGACCCTCCTCCGCAGCACTGTGGGGGAAGGTCTGGCAATGCGAGACTATCCCATATATTACCAAATGACAAGTAGTTTAAAGACAGCTTTAGCTTTCTCAGTGTTGTTTGGGGTGTTTTCCCTTAACCAAAATGTTCTGAAGTTCTGTTGTTCGTGCAGAAAATGTCAGCAACCCAGGCTTGAACATTGTTCTCTGAGTGTTACGCTGACCTTTCGAGACCCTGCTGACCTCGTACATAATTCCACGGTGTAAACCAAAAGAGGCAGAAAAAGACAAACAGGCAGCAGTAAACAGTGTTTGGTTTGAGCTGGGGTTGTTGCTGCTCTAATAATCTGAGGCCTGTTTAACCTCTGGGAGGCAACCTGGGATTTCACAAAGCAGTCGGCAAGGTTATGTTTGTTTACAGCACATCTATGTGTCTGTGAGAGAGTGTTTACATCAGCGTCATATCAGCATAATTTACACACACACTTCCACCTTTCAACTCGCTTTTCCAATTCTAATTAATCCATTTTTAATCCCTCGGAAAGGGGGAAGATTTGCTTCCCTTCACCTGGAGCTGCTTGTTGCTAAACCTGGACCTCAATCACACGAGATGATAAAAACTGTAAAAAACAAACAAACAAAAAACACAGGTTTGTGATGTTGTGATTATCTCCACATCTCAGCCTTTTCCACTGCTGTGCTGTGTTACTTTTAAAAGGGGGGCAGGAAGAAGTCCACGACCTGCAGAGGCTTAGTGGTTGTGTCACAATATTCTACAAAGATACAGAACCAAACACAGGAAAATAAAAGCTTTAAAAGACATCATGAGGTTTTACATTACTCCTCCAATTCCATTCCAACATGTAGTGCAATCTGTCAGTGTTAATACCTCTTACATTTCAATAGCATTGACATGCACATATAGGCTACAGTATAGCGCGGCGCCATAGCAACGGTAAACAACACTGTCTCTAGCTGTTTGCTGCTTCCTGTTTGATGCTGGAGGGAGAGCACCCATTGGTTGTTGACACTGTTCACATGATTAAACTTCACTACCAAGAATTCAAACTTACGATAATATCAAACACGTTTGATTTTGTCTGAACGTCCAGACTGGAGAAAGACTGACTACGACTGGGCAGCGACAACATTTTTGCATACGTTTTTAGTAAATGCAGCTTTGAACTCTTCACTTCCCCTCATCCTTCTTCCTGTATGAATCTAATCTCATGCACCTGCAGTTCGGCTGGGTTCATGTGTACACATGTCAGTGTCACCCTGGCAAAGCAAGCCCCCTTAAAGACCTATCCTAACACGTAGGCACAAATAAATTATGCACAACAGTTGGTGTGATATCTTAAGAGATATGAAGCTCTATTTAACGCTGTTAAAAGGCGACCTGTCATCACGTAACGTGAGTGTTAAGTTTAGGCACCAAAAACAATGGTTTAGGTTAGACAAAAATGTACTCTATCCTCTTTTCATTTTTCATTTTCGTTTTTACTGTCTTTTTTTGTTTTATATCTATGATTCTGAACTTAAAGTACTTCTTCATCTTCATCATTCCCTTGTATTTGTATTTTGTGACCGTTGGGAACATTTCTTGTACGTGGAAACCTGCTATCTATGCCGGGGGAACTTGTTTTACTTATGTGGTGAAAGATGTTGCCGCCATTACAGGTTTCCCATCCAATCAGAAATCCTGATAACAGCCTTGATTATACCGTGCTAAGGTTAGCATCATAAGTGGTTTTAAATGTCATCTGAGGGTAATTGACTTGTTAAAAGGACAAAGACATTTCATGTGAAGGGCGACAACATGGAGAGCAACAATCTGGACCAGAACCTGACAACACACACAGATACTGGCCAAACACACACACACACACACACACACACACGCACGCACGCACATACACTCTGACGGCATGAGTCAGGGTGTGTGTTAATGAGCACCCCAGCATGGACGGACATTGATGAGGCTCATTGACAATTAACATCTCATTAGCATCTCGTTAGCTGAGAGGGCACACTAAACGGACACAGGCAGAGAAGCATCACACACACACACACACACACACACATACATACACACACACACACACGTACATACACACACACACACACACACACGCACGCACACACACACACACACACACACACACACACACACACACATACATACACACACACACACACACACACACACACACACACATACATACACACACACACACACACACGCACACGCACACGCACACGCACACACACACACACACACACACACACACACGCACACACAGAGGTTGAAGGTTAAAACCAATCAACACTTTGTCTCTTTCTGTGAGTGTTTGAAACCCAATAAATTCTCCATTTCTCCCCAAACATCCGCCCCAAAGATGACTCTTTCAGTTAACTTCATGTACACTGAATGCAGTGTATAATATAGATGTGAAGATCTTAAAAATATTCACATACAGTTTTTTACAATCACTTTGCTACTAATTTCAGAACCTTGACGTCATTTTTCAAAACTCTAGACACAAAACTCAAAACGATCATCACTTGTAACACAGACTGTCCAATGTTCACAACATTGCATTGTGCATTCATATCTTCAAATAAATCTTGCACTTGCACAATCATTGGTTCAAAAAACAAATATATTGTGAAATACCACTGAAACGTTACTTTAGATCACCCACACACAAGCTACCCATAGATTCACTGGGTCATCGTTAGTACAATCATTCAATATTGTAGTTCAAAATAGGTGATACATGTTTCATTATTGTACTAGATGCAAATACATCCCTGTAAAAGTACTGCAGTAGTAGAGAGAATACTACAGACATAGTGGAATCACTGAACAAAACCTGAAATGTATTGATGAAAAACAATACAGTATGATCACAACATAGGTTTATTTGAATCAAAGCTAAATTATTGCAGTAGCTACAAAATAGAAAAGAAAAGACAGTACAGTAAAACATCAAATGCAGTGTTCACCAACTTGCTTGTACTGTAAAAAGTAAAACAAAGAAGTGATTACTGTACTTCTACATATTTATCAACTCTGTCTTGTAGATTTGGCCGCAGGTTCTCATCTACATCACAATTAGCCAAACATCTTGGAAAAAACCTTCGGGCATGGCGAACAATGTGGTATATATGTATATGTATATATACAGTATATATACAAATATCTCATTCATCAGTAACGAGTTCGCAGAATTGGACAAGCAATTCCAAGGGCCTGCATGCATACAGTGCAGTACTGTCAATACTGTAAATAGTCTCAAAGGTAGTACATGGGACCATATAAACAGTGTCTGATAAACAGTAGCACGTTACAGTAAAGAATGATGATGAAATATTACATCCATAGATACTGTAGTCTGATTGGTTCATGCTCCACACTAATTGGTGACAATGAATCTCGTTATCTTGAAACTTTCATGATCTAAACATGGAATATTGTTTGTCTGTTTCCATACAACTATGCATTAAGAGTAATGCAACAGTTACTTATCATTTTGAGTAGTTGTATTGATTGATAGTTAGATCATTGTAATGAAATGAATAAACAATCATCTGAAATGTAATGTGTGAATTGCTTTTTGAAATAGTAGTACTTTGATGTTAAGTCGTGTCATATTGAACAGGTGATCTTTGTTAAATGAACAAATGATCTTTGGTTTATGTGGATTGTATCCAAGCAACTGAAAAAAGTGTTAGTTTTGAAAAATGTGTATTTTGATCATTGGTTGTGAGTTTTGTGTCTATAGTTTTGAAAAATGACGTCAAGGTTCTGAAATTAGAAGCAAAGTGATTGTAAAAAACTGTAATATAAGGAGATATATTTTATCTTTTTTTATATATCTTATTTGCCGTCAATGTTATGTCTCTCTCTCTCTCTCTCTCCGCCTTCTTCACACATTCAAACACAAATATATTGATGGTTGAAGAGAGATGCAATAACACACACACACACACATACACACACACACACACACACACACACACACACACACACACACACACACACACACACACACACACAGAGACAGACCTGGTGTATCAGCAGTAACAGTAGGGAACCACATGTAATTAACCTGGCTGACCTCAGGAGTATTAATCCCTGTGTGTGTGGGTGTGTGTGAGAGATGTATTGTGCTCAGGAAGTCGAGTGTTTTGCCATGATCGTCGCACGACAGCATTAGACACACTCAGATCTGTGTGTGTCTGTGTGTTTGTGCGTGTGTGTGTGTGTGTGTGTTTGTGTGTCGAGCGTTCCGCCGTGATCTTCATATAAATACACCATTAGACACACCTATGACGATGGTGTGTTCATATATGAAGGTGTGTGTGTGTGTGTGTGTGTGTGTGTGTGTGTGTGTGTGTGTGTGTGTGTGCGCGACTGTATATTCACAGTCCACCTTTTTATGCGAGTGTAAAAAATGCGTTCATAGTTTAATGTACACTCCTTTCTGCTAACAATCCCACAATGCAATGCTCTGTATTTCATAGATGCAGCTGTCTCTACAATTACTGCCAGTGGAACATATATTATTAATATTTCAAAGTGTCTCTGAGGTGAATTAATGCCCAACTGTCTGTCCTCTGTGTGTTTGTCTGGTTTCAGTCTCTGGACGGGTTTGTTTTTGCACTAAACAAGGAAGGACGCTTCCTCTACATCTCTGAGACCGTCTCCATCTACCTGGGACTGTCACAGGTAAGTCCTACACCTGTCTGACTGTCTGACTGTCTGTCTGTCCATCCGTCTGTTACCGTATTTGTCTGCACAAAAATACTTTCAGTTTCTTACTGTTCTTGCAAATTCTCCAGTTGGGCTTTCTCTCTTCTGTCTCACCGTCTCCTTTGTCTCTTTATACGTCTGTCTATGTCTATCTCTCTCTCCGTCTGTCTCTTTCTGTCTCTTCTGTCTCTATCGCCGTCTGTTTATCCCTCGTCTGTCTCCTCTCTCTCTCTCTTTCTCTCTCAATTTAAAGAGCTTCATGGGATAGATACAGTAAATAGTAATAGTAGTAATAGTAAATACATCTGATATACAACCCCAAATCAGAAAAAGTTGGGACAGTAAAACACAAATAAAAAAAGAAAGTAGTGATTTCTAAATGTACTTTGACTTGTATTTCATTGCAGACAATACAACAGCACATAATTTAATGTGTTCATCATGATTTTTATTGTTTTTGTTTCAAAAAAACAAAATTCCTATTTTGGTTCTTGCAACACATTTCAAAAAAAGTTGGAACAGTAAAGCATTTACCACTTTGTAATGTTGCCATTGCTTTTCACAACACTTAAACAACGTTTAGGGACTGAAGACACCAAGTGATGAAGTGTTTCAGGTGTAATTTTGTTCCATTCTTGCTGCAAACAAGTCTTAAGGTGGGCAACAGTACGGGGTCTTCGTTGTCGCATTTTGCGCTTCAAAATGCGCAACACATTCTCTATTGGAGACAGGTCGGGACTGCAGGCAGGCCAGTCAAGTACCCGTATCCTCTTCCTCCGCAGCCAGGACTTTGTAATGTGTGCAGAATGTGGTTTTGCATTATCTTGTTGAAATATGCATGGACGTCCCTGGAAAAGATGTCTTCTTGAAGGCAGCATATTGTGCTCCAAAATCTCTATGTACTTTTCAGCATTAATGGTGCCATCACAGAAGTGAAAGTTACCTTTGCCAAGAGCACTGACACAACCCCATACCATGACAGACCCTGGCTTTTGGACTTGTTGCTGGTAACAGTCGGGATGATCCTTTTCTTCTTTGGTCCGGAGCACACGGCGTCCATTTCTCCCAAAAAATACCTGAAATACTGATTCATCTGACCACAGTACACGTTTCCACTGTGTGATGGTCCATCCCAGATGCCTCCAAGCCCAGAGAAGTCAACGGCGCTTCTGGACACTGTTAACATAGGGCTTCCTTTTGGCACAGTACAGCTTTAACTGGCATTTGTGGCTGTAACTACATATTGTGGTACTTGACAAAGGTTTGCCAAAGTAGTCCTGAGCCCATGTGGTGATATCACTTATAGATGAATGACGATTCTTGATGCAGTGCCGCTTGAGGGATCGGAGATCACGGTTGTTCAGCTTAGGCTTGCGCCCTTGTCCTTTACGCACTGAAATTCCTCCTCATTCCTTGAATCTTTTAATTATGTTATGCACTGTTGAAGGTGAAATGAGCAAATGTCTTCCTATCTTTCTTTGAGGAACATTGTTTTTAAACATTTCAATAATTTTCTCACGTATTTGTTGTGAAACTGTTGATCCTCGGCCCATCTTTGCTCCTAAAGGACTAGACCTTTCTTGGATGCTGCTTTTGTACCAAATCATAATTACAATCACCTGTTGACATCACCTGTTTCAAATCACATCATTATTTAACCAATTTACCTGATTACTAGCCCTAAATTGCTCCTGTCCCAACCTTTTTTGGAATGTGTTGCAGGTCTGAATGACAGGAAAGGATGTATATTTACAAATGAAATGAAGTTGACCAGACAAAACATGAAATATTTTGTGTTCACATTGTCTGCAATGAAATACAAGTCAAAGTACATTTAGAAATCACTACTTTCTTTTTTTTATTTGTCTTTTCCACACTGTCCCAACTTTTTCTGATTTGAGGTTGTAATAATAATAATAATACAAGTAAACAGGATAATTATGATATGAATGCAGATACTAAACAAATTCTGTGCATGTCCCTCTAAGAATAAAACAATAATAATAATAAAAAATATTTAAAAAAAAGGAATACAAGTAAATAAAAGAATAGAACCAATAAAGCTGCTAATATCTACCATTCTCTATGTGTGTGGTCTTGTATTGAGGCAGGAGAAGACATATTGAGCTGCTAGCTGTGCCGTGCTTTGATCTTCTCCTAATAAAAAAGGAAGCTGTTTGTCCTCAGTGGAGGTAGTGAAGCCTGGTATATGGTTTTCATGTCTCCTGTCTCTCTCTCTCTGTCTTCTCTCTCTCTCTCCGTCGGTCTCTCTCTCTCTCTCTCTCTCTCTACCCCTCTCTCCCCCATCATTACCAAAGACAATTCCCAACAAATTAAGGCTCATTTCAAATCTCATCAGCTCGTCGGACGGTTGTTGATTTGTGCAGTGAGCGACGATGCATATTTTATTTCTCTGTGTGTGTGTTTTTGCGCGTGTGTGTGTGTTGGGGACACCTCATTGTACTTTGTCAGCTTGGTAACGAGTTCTGCGTCTCAATTGGTTCACTCTCCACCAATTCCTGTTAATAGAGACAGGCGTCCATCCTGAAGGTCGACACATCGACCGTGGAGGCGCTAATAAGTCGGTATTGACAAGCTGTGTGTGTGTGTGTGTGTGTGTGTGTGTGTGTGTGTGTGTGTGTGTGTGTGCGTGTGCGTGTGTGTGTATTGCTGAATTAAAAGGGATTCAAACCGTCACATTTCCCTTTTTACCTCATAGCTTCTGTCGGCCTCTGTTCATGGCTGAATGAAAACTGAATGAAATGAAAGTTAAACATCACAAATCCCATTTGCTTGTCCTGTGGCGACAGACCATAAACATGAAATTTCTCCAACTTTAACAAAGTAGATTTGTATGTCTCCACGCCGGCTGTGGCCAGAGTTGGAGGCACTATGTTTTCAGATTGTCCTTCCCGCTCTTCTGAACGCAATGTATCATGAATGCCTGGAGGGGATGTCTTCAAATTTGGCCGTTTTTTTAACGCCAAAACTCAGGAACAGAAGCGGGACATTTGGTCAGATACTGGGCTGGTGACACTAACTTTGAAACTGATTGTTCATTTTTGTAATTGGTCTGGACAGACATGGATGTAAACTGCAACTTGACTGCTTGACTGAAGCATAATAATTCTAGTGTAATTTGGGATAAATGTGGAATTAGAAGAGGTAAACACAGAGAGTAGATTGCACAGAATTGATTGTGTAAAATGTTCAGATGGCAGACAAGGAGCTGAACAAGGAACTCATATTTACTGACATGCAATATGTCTCTCTGACTCTCTCTGTTTCTCTCGTTCTTCTCTTTCTCTCGCTCTCTTCCTCTCTCTCTCCCTCTCTCTCTCTCTGTCTCTCTCTCCCTCTCTGTCTCCCTGTCTCGCCCTCTCGCTCTATCTTTCTCTCTCTCTCTCTGTCTCTTTCTCTCTCACCCCCCCCCCCCTCCCCTCCATTAGTTTAATGTGAACTCCTTGTCTCTGTGAATTAGATACAGGAAGCTCTCAGATATGAGAGCGAGGAAAAAAGGCCAATCAATTTACCAAATTAAAGAGGAAAGGCACATCACTCTCCCCCCTCTTTTCTCTTTCCCTCTGTCACTGTGTCTCTCTATCTTTCTCTCCATCCTCTCCTCCCTCCTCTCTTGGATTAATCCCCCCTCCCCCCCCCCCCCCCCCCCCCCCCCCCCCCCCCCCCACCGAGATTGATTGATGATTTATATCAAATAATTGATTAATTGTCAAAATGGGTCCCCTAAGCTTTTAACCGCGGAGCTCCGCCGAGCCGGTTATCTTGTTCTCTCGGCTTTTTATCAGCTGCCGAAGAAGTGGCACACCGATTTTGAAAAAAGAAGAAATGAGAGACAGAGAGAGAGAGAGAGAGAGAGAGAGAGAGAGCTTGTCTTTGCCTTGTACGAGTCTCACCCTGTAATCCTACATGTGTGTACACAGAGTTCGTCAACCTTCATCCTCTTAATTGCTCTTCCCCTCCTCTGTTTCTCCTTTAATCACCGCCCTCCCTCTTCTCCGTCTTTTTACTCCTTTAAAGGAAAATATATCGCTAATTATTATTCAACTTTAATTAGATCGTTGCGTGCCGGAAAGGAAAAATGTCTGGGTGGCAATGGGGCGGCGGTGTGTGTGTGTGTGGGGGGTGGGGTGGAGGGGGGTGTGGGGGGGGGGTAAAAGGGTGATATCTTTTTTTCTGTTAAGCCTTTTGACAAATTGACGAGGTTATGAATTCTCTCCCTCGGCGGTGGCCGATGCTGAAACAATCTTCGGGCAGATTTATATGTGAAGAGGATTTTGCCGGTTTAACTCGTTTCTTTGCCGTCTCGCCGGGGGGGGGACGTGGCCGGCCAATCAAACAGTGGCCGTTAATGGAGTCATTAACAAAAGAGCGGAGCGGTGACTAACAGCCACTGAGTAAACCCTATACAACTCCAGCATACACTCCTTTTTCTTTCTTTTTTTTTTACTTTTTCTCGATATTTAAATTTTATTCCTTCACAGTAAAAAGTTGACAATCTGCAGTTTGTTATTGCGGTCTGTCACTATGACCTTCAATCAGTTTAATCAGTTCTTAATTGGCAACTTTCTCAGTTAAATTGGGAAAACATCAAGAGCCTTCAGTTCAGTTGAAGTCATATGATATGGACACATGAACACATAAGGCGTGCTGATGTTTGATATGCTGAAGGTGTGAGGACGAACAGCTCCAGTAACTCTTCTGGAACTTTCTCACCGATGAAGGTTGGACTTCATGAGGGAATTATTTGAGCGAGAGTGTGAGGATGAAGACCAAAAGCCCTGAACCATCCCCCACCCGGGTGTAAGTAGTCCAATAGAACATTGTGGACTCTTATGAAGCGTTTTGTCATCTTGCCTCCAGAAGCTAGACAGGGTTAGAATCTTTTCATTTAGATATCGTACGTCAGCGTTTGGTGGATGGAAACACACTTCCTGTCTCTCTGCCATCGTTCTCTGTCGAGGTGGACAGCAGGGCGATCTGTCTCTCTGTAACACCCTGTTGATCCAACAGCACAGCGCAGAGTGTGTGTGTGTGTGTGTGTGTGTGTGTGTGTGTGTGTGTGGGTGTGTGTGTGTGTGTGTGTGTGTGTGTGTGTGTGTGTGTGTGTGTGTGTGTGTGTGTGTGTGCAGGCTGGTGTGTGTGTGTTCATGTACATATTTACATATTAATGTTATTGTGTGTTTATGAGACCAGGCAACACTTGCAGCTGCCCTCTTAGTGATCTAATTGAGACGTGTGTGTGTGTGTGTGTGTGTGTGTGTGTGTGTGTGTGTGTGTGTGTGTGTGTGTGTGTGTGTGTGTGTGTGTGTGTGTGTGTGTGTGTGTGTGTGTGCAGCAGATGGCTGTGTGTCCTCTGCCTGATGGTCCAGAGGAAAATAATAACTGTGTCGTCCCAGCCAGATCCAAATTAGTCTGCTGGATTCTCGCCCGTTACGCCCAAATATGGTCGGCGGCCAGCTCCACTTCATGCCAGGCCGGCATATGC
>CM042444.1:28795926-28818426 GCA_023631565.1 Gymnocephalus cernua
CACGTTTCTGGATGTTTTTCCTTCTCATCAGCTGACATTCTGTCTATCTCGTCCGAGTTAAATGAATGAAATGTGTTTTGAACGCTGCTCTTCAGCTGTCGACACTTAATCGTTTTGAAAATAACAGAATACATTTAAAATGTCAGCAACTGACTTATGCAGTATGTGTGGGAGCTCCTCTCCTCTCCTCTTTTCGCTTCTTCTCAAATCTCCTTTCCTTTCCATTCCTGTCTCCTCTCTTCTCGTTTCTCTCCCCCTTTTCTTTCCTTCTCTTGTCGATTTCTTCATATTATCTTCTGTTCTCTTGTTTCCTCCTCTCCTCTTTTCTCCTATCCTCATTTTTCTTTTCCATATCTGTATCCAGGGTGCGGTTTTCCAGAAGGGATGTGTAGGATTTCCCCCTTTCTGGTCTACATATCTCTGCCTCTGCTGAGTTATTTTTATCCCCGGTGGAGACAAGATGTACCCCCCCACCCCCCCTAAAAGTGATAATTTCTACTTCACCAATAGACCATATATTATATACCTATAATAGAAGTATTTAAGCTAAGTACAGCGCTGTAACGTGAACACATAGTGCCATTGAAGATCAAATCTGAGCAGCAGTTGCTGGTTGTATTTATCTGCTACAGAGCTACCAGTGGCAGTTGTTCAGCCGCCAACAGGTGACTGTGAGCCGGCTACAGGCACCGCCAGATGTTGGTGCTTTCAGGGGCCGTGGTAGTGGAGTTTAGCCAGAAAAAGTGAGCATCATGTGACGATGACAGTTAAGTTTAGGCACCGAAACGACTAGTTAAGTTTAGGAAAAGGATCTGGTTTGGATTAAAACTCTCCCGAGGAACGAAGGAGCGTTTCCTGGGTGAAAGTCTTTTGTTTTCTCCGTTCTCCAGCTTGAACACGCTGTGTTTCATGTTGACGCCACGTTGTGCTGTTTCATTTTGAGATTATTTTCTATTCAATATTGAAGTTCATTAATAAGTGTTTTGGCATGCCTGGTCGAGTGGCTCTACATCCATGGTATTGAAAGGGGGGTTTCATTCCTGCATGTTTAATCCCTGCTTTTTTCACCCCTCCCCCACTTTCTCCTCTTACTCTTCTTACCTTTACTCTCCTTTCCATTCCTGTATCCTCTCCTCTCTTATTTTCCTCTTCTTATGTTCATCATTTCCTCTCCTCTCTCTTTTCTTCCTTGTTTCCTCCTCCCCCTCTCCCCCCTCCCTCCTCCTCCCGGGGTTCAGATTTACAGCCAGCCGTTACTTTGATGCTGTGGAGGCTGTAAAGACATCAGCGTTGCCGTCGGAGACCAAAATTGATGCTTGTTTTATTGAAGTGAGAAAAGAACTGTGTGGGTGTGTACATAAGTGCACGACTGTGTCTGTCTGTGTGTGTGTGTGTGTGTGTGTGTGTGTGTGTGTGTGTGTGTGTGTGTGTGTGTGTGTGTGTGTGTGTGTGTGTGTGTGTGTGTGTGTGTGTGTGAGAGAGAGATCAGAGGTGACATGTTTAGTGTCTACTACAGGCCCGTACACACACACAGATTTGTACTCGCTATACTTGTGAAGACCCTCATTGACATAATGCTAAGCATCTCTCCTCTCTCTCTCTCTCTCCCTCTCCCTCTCTCTCTCTCTCTCTCTCTTGTGTAAACAGCCTCTTTTAAGACATCACCTGATAAAGTAATGGCTCACATATTATTCACACAACGGTATCTGTCACTGTACACCGTAATGCTCAGAGCTGCATGCAAAGAAAAATTTGCCCTTTAGCACCTGTATGGGACGCGCCGGGCGGGGCAGCAGTTCGACCGCGGCGCCGGGAGATGGCGTACGATGTAGAGCGACACCTGTAGGGAGTAGTAAACCACAGGACTTCCACCCAGGAGACCAGGGTTCATGTCCCGTTCTTGTCCCCGGCGACGTATGTTTTTAACCCCACCCTACCTTCCTTATACCTTACTATGTGGCTTCACCCTGCACGTTAACCTAACTATTTGTGCACGTTTGTTTGTATCTCGCGCTGCTTTTGCCTGTACATCAATCTGTGCACATTCAAGTTAAACATGTTCCACACTGACTGAAGTAGTTAGTCAATATGAAAAAAGTTGTTTGGGGTTATTTGGTCGAGGCAGTAATAACCGAGAGAGGAGGATGGAAGGAAGGAGAGTCAACCCTCTTATTTATGTCTTATTCTGAACATTTTGGATCAGTAAGTAGGAGAGGGGGAGGCGGGGGAGTGCAGGAGGTGAGAGAGGGACACTGACCTCAATATGAATAAGGAGAGAGGTAAAGTGTGTGCGTGCCCCGGGAATGGTAATTAAGATCATTAAATGCAAATAAACACATCGACGAGCAATACGTTTTATGGACGAGCCCGGATTGATTGACACTTGCCATCCGGGCGGCGCCGCGGATCGATGGGAAAACATATCGATCAGAAGCTGGGAGCCGCGGAGTGAAACTGACCTTCTGACAGTCGGCACCGCAGTTAATGCAAACAGTGCATCGCTGTCTGATGGAAAGTTCATTTATTGCTTCACCTGGAACTTCAATCAACCTTTTAAGCTCCTTTTACCATGAAGTTTGTGGAGATCTGGTGGAGGTTCCAGGCACCGTGTTATAGAAACTTCCTGCCTCAAGTCTCGAGTTAAAATAAGAAGAAAAGTGGTTTCACAGAAGCAAATTCAAACTAACTTTAACCCTCGTGTTGTGTTCCCCATCAACCTGCAACTTTTTGTTTTTCTTGGTCAAAATGTAGAAAAAATTCCAACGTTTTGGTCGTCTTTTTCAACACTTTTTTGAAAAAAATGTAAGCTTTTCCCATGTTTTTGTCACTTTTCCGGACGTTCTATTATACATTTTTCTTTAAATGCTATAAAATTGACTAAAACACCAAAATTCAATGAAAGTAGTGAACTGATCATTTATTTAACTTGTGAAGAATGTTGTATGGAACCATCCACGTTATTTATTTTGAAAATTTGGTTGAAAGAAAACCAAATTTCTGATATAGAAACTTCTTGAAAATGGGTCACATTTGACCAGAGGACGACAGGAGGGTTAATAATCCTTACTTCCTTACATCATCCTATCTCATCTCAGGTTAGGAAATCCTAAATACAAAATCCAACAGTTTATGTCTGTTGCAACTAATGCTATACTTTCTCTTCATGCCGAGCTCAACAACTTTGTAACCGTAGGGATGCTAAATGCAGAATGGATTCCAGGACTTAAGAGGTTTCAATGTGCAGACTGATCTCATGAAGTGGCGTATGTATGACGCGTCAATTCGTATGCCATTATTGCCGTGTTATGAAGACGCATACTCGGTTTTTAGTGTGTTTATCAACTCCGTTTGGCCTCCATTGACTTACATTATAATGAAAGTCAATACGAACGCGTTATACCTTGCGATTGCGTTTCAAGTGACGCCGTAGCGAGTAATATGAAAGGGCAAAAATCTGCGTGGATGGGTAAAACACTGTCAGGATTCCTAAAGTCAACTGTCACTTTCTCCTTTTACTAAAGCCAACCCCGTTCTTCTTTTCCTAAACCCAACCCGTCCGCTGTATACAGCGCTCAAAATGCGTACAGATAACACGCCACTTGGCTTTAAATGAAGTTAACTGTTGACACAATATAGTAACGTGAGATATTTAAATGAGCTGATACATGGTTAAATCTCATTAGCTCTTACCAGTGTATCTCCGTGTGTACAATCCCACCAATCAGTCCCTAAACGTCCCAGTTAGAGAGGAAATGACCTCAACATATTCTTTGTAAATCTTTATAGTCATTCCCCGACATAACCAAGCCGGCCTTGTTGCACGGTCCAAATATTTGTCAAAACTTGACATTTTCAGTTAAACAGTTTGCGGTTCTTTGAAACCTCTAAAATGTTTCAGTAGTGTCATTTTGTAGTTGTGTTGATTAAAAAGCCCTGCAGTCACATATTTCAACCCCTGCTCCTCCAAAGTCCCGAAACAAACCTCTTTAATGCATCTTAAAACGTGCACGTGTTTACACCATCTTCACACACACACACACACACACACCTTTACACTCCACACACCCCGTATTCTTGCTCGCTAATGACACAGGCGTTAATTTCCTAATGCCTCCTGTCATCCCTGAGACACACACACACACACACACACACACACACAATGATTAATTCAGGTCTTCTAACGTCTGCCTCTATCTCTCGCGCTCACAAATCACACACACACTTTCTCTGTTTCACAACCAACTTTTCGAACTCTCTCTCTCACACACGCACACACACACACACACACACACACACACACACACACACACACACACACACACACACACACACACACTCAAACGTCTAGTTTACGCCTCGGTGTGAGTGATATCCCGACCATTATTTACACTGGCTTTACAAATGAGCCCTAATTACTGGGTCTTAATGATGTGGTCGGGCGAGCGACAAGCAAGGTAGCTTTGCAGAGAGATAACGAGAGAGAGAGAGAGAGGGGGGGGGGGCGTTTGCTTGGAGGGTTTTTTGTAAATGTCAAGAGCAGAGAGTTGATGGCTTCATCAATCCTTTATCCCTGCAAAACACCTGGAGGAGGAGAGAAGAGGGAGGGGAGGGAGATTAGTCAGGGGAGTGTAGGGGGAGGAGGTAGAGAGGGAGGGAGAAAGGAGGGTTACAGAGGGAGAGATATGAGCTGGAGGGGAGAGAAGAAAAGAGAGGGAGAGATCAGCCCAAGGGAGAAAGTTGTGAAGGATGAGAGATGGAAAAGGAGAGATGGAAAAGGAGAAAAGATGAGGCGAGGAGACAGGGAAGAGGGGAGATAAAGGGAGGAGATGGGGAGGGAAAGTTAAAGGGAGGAGAGTGTACGGGGAAGAGAGGAACCTAACCTCACCTCACCACCTCCGTCTCTATCCTCCTCCCTTCCCATTCTCTTCTTTTCATTGCTAGCTGTTAACGTTACCTATCCATTTGCGGAGGAAAGAAGGTTATATCATATTCCAAAGAGACGTGGCATACTGACCCGAACCCTTTTTTGATGTAACATTTGGGTGATTGTTGGCCTGGATGCCAGCCGATCTTAGCCCCGCCCACAACATTTGAGGTCGGGAAGTTTGATCTGGACTTGTTGTAGAGCAACTATGCTCGAACCAGAGCAGTTTGGACCAATCAAATTGTCAGGGCGGGCTTTGGACAGATGATCAACAGTAACGTAATCAACCACGTCACCAAAGAGCGCTTGGGTTGAATTTGTTTACAACAAAGATGGCTGCCGCTGGAGAATTGAGTTGTGTAGATTCTGCCATCGCGTCTGTTATAGAAGATATCGACAGCACTTTCATTTGAAAAGAGAAACAGAGAACCGCGTTCAAGGCATCTGTCGATCGGAAAGATGTTTTTGCCGTCCATCCTACGGGATTTGGCAAAAGTTTAATTTATCAGCTGCCCCGATGGTCGCTAAGAAGAAGGGGCGCTCTGATTGGTTGTAGGTCTATCCAGTTGAGTGCAGAGGCATTTTCACACCCCATAATCACAGCCCAAAGGAGCAGTATCAGACTCCTATTCTGACTAGAATCTGAGTATGACGACCTCAGGCTAGGTGATTGTGACAGCACATCTTATTATTGATTTGGACTAGTCTAAGCTAATGATTGCAGAATTTAATTCACACTTTGATTTCCCTTACCCCTTGCATTTCAGGGTCAACTTGATGCTTGCCCCGCCCATGTAACACCAATGAGGGCATGCCATTTTGATTCTGTGGTTTCACAGCCAGGGCTCAGCATAAAGCGTTTTTATTTGTATTCATCAGGGGAGAAAATAAGTCCTTTATAGTTATACTGTCTCATTTGACCTTATGTCCCAATCACCGTTAATTCATCCTAAGTAACATTTTTAATTATTGTATTTTTGTGGTATTAGTACTTTTACTTAAGGATCTGAATGCTGTGCTATTTGTTTAACAGCTGTTGCTCTTTCCTTTCCTCTCACGCTGTAATCCTCCCATCTCTGTCTCCTATCTCCGCTCTCTCTCTCTCTCTCTCTCTCTCTCTTTTAACATCTCCCTCTCAGCTCCATCTCTATCTCTCTCATTACAGATCCATTTCTTTCTTCGTATGCCTCTTTTTCCCCACTTATCTCTCTCTCTCTCTCTCTCTCTCTCTCTCTCTGCTGCTGTCGGTCCTCATCTCCCTCACCCCCTCCGCCCCCGTCTCTTGTCACCCCCCCCCCCCCCCCTCATCTCCCTCTCATCCTCTTTGGTGTAATGCAGGATAAAGACATTGGGATCACATATGGCCGAGTGGTAGTGGTGGCGCGCCACTTAAATCCACTCATTTAAGTGCAAATCGGTGTCATTCTGGAGCCGGCGAGCAGATGCTAGGCCCTGTCAGCATAACTGGATGTGACCACCGCTCTGTGTGTGTGTGTGTGTGTGTGTGTGTGTGTGTGTGTGTGTGTGTGTAACCCCTATGGATGGTGATACAAAGTGCCTGCTTTTTAAATGCAGAAAACCAATAAATTGATCGCCGATTATAAGGCGGGATTTGTGCACCCAGGTCTGTTTTTAAAGCTCTGTTATGTGCGCTTCTGTGCGTTTCATGCACCCTGAGTGCAACGGGGAAAGTGAAAGACAGAAATGTGTGTGTGCGTGCGTGCGTGCGTGCGTGCGTGTGAAAACCAATAAATTGATTGATGATTATAATGAGTTATTTGTGCACACGTGTCTGTGAAGTTTTATTTTTCTGCAATTTCTCCTGAAAACTTCACTTCAGTGTGTCAGCTGCTCAGGTACACACGGTAAAACCGCTCATTGTTATTCAGAGTCGGCGCGTGGGTCATATTTAAATCATAAATGTCATTACGGTTCACTTCTATCTATAATGAATCCAGCATCAGAGGAAGATTAGCCCACCGTGTCATCTGTGGTTTCTTCGGGCCGGCTCGTTATTAGCGGCGTGATAACGCTGTTTAATTGTAACCGTTATTTAGCCGCTCTCTCTCTCTCTCTCTCTCTCTCTCTCTCTCTCTCTCTCTCTCTCTCTCTCTCTCTGTATTATGAACAGCTGATAAAAGTTTAATGAAAGACGATTGTCATTTTGGGTTTTGTCCCATAATAACGCCTGACGCATCAAATCCACTTTTGCTTTTGGGTTTTTCTTCCCGTTAAACTTTTTCGTCAGGCTTTTTCCTCTACTGCACTGTAACTTTTATTCCTGTATTTTAATCCTTTTCATGTAAAGCACTTTAAATTGCCCTGTTGCTGAAATGTGCTATACAAATAAAGCTGCCTTGTCTTATTTATTTCCTACGTTTCCCAGAATGCCTCTCACCTTTTTTCTCAAATGTCAATCATAAATGTAAGAGGTATTCATAAACATAAAAAAAACTTTTTTTAACCTTTTTAATTCAATTTAGTCATGTTAACATTAAAAAACAGATTTGACAGACAGACAGACTAAAAGATAGCTACAGACAGACAGACAGACAGACAGTCAAAGCTTCAGACACACAGACAGACAGACAGACAGACAGACAGACAGACAGACAGACAGACAGACAGACAGACAGACAGACAGACAGACAGACAGACAGACAGACAGACAGACAGACAGACAGACAGACAGACAGACAGACAGACAGACAGACAGACAGACAGACAGACAGACAGTTCTTCATTGCTGAAGAATAAATGTCAGCTGAGACTCCAACCTTTTCTTTATGTCGATGAAAACTGAGCGACGTATTAACTTTGTTTCTGGTTGTGTGTGTGTGCGTGTGTGTGTGTGTGTGTGTGTGTGTGTGTGTGTGTGTGTGAGAGAGAGAGAGAGAGAGAGAGAGAGAGATGTCTGAGGCATCACTGCTCCATGATGGAGGGCAGCAGGTCCTCCATACGGCATCTATGCTATCCCAGCATGCACGGCACTTCTTGTTAGCGACCCCATCACCACCATCTCTCTCCCTGTCATTGTTTGTTTGATTCCGTTTAATAACTCCACTCGTGTTCCCTGTTTTCCCATCGTCCCTCCTCTCATCTGTTCTCCATCATGTTATGGTTCCTCTCTGCTTTAACTTTCCTGTCCATCCTTTTCTCCTTGATTCATTTCATAATTCAGTTCAATTGAAATCTGAGTGTAACAGAAAACCGGGAAGTAAAGCGGCATTGGATTGAGATGTGCTTCCTGTCGTATCAGCCAAGGGCGTAACTTTGGGTTCAACATTGGGGGGGTTGAGATCTCCAACTCTCTAGGGAGGTCCTGGGACAGTAATACGCTTGCAGCTCTGCTGAGCGCTACTTGGGCGGCGTGATACACTGCAGCTCTGCTCAGAGCTGCAGTGTATCACGCCGCCCAGGTAGCAGTGCTTCCCTTTCTGAGAATATAGTTCCCAGTTTGTATACAGTTAGAAGATGGCTGTGTCTCATGTGACCTTGTTATTTGTACACGCTGTGACTATACAAATCACAACATGTAAATAGGAACATGTTGCCGTTATTTTGTCACTTATTCGGAGCAGTAGGCCAGTTGGAGCCGGTTACCTCCAGGATCTGTGCTAGGCTAAGCTAACGGTGGAGCCGTCAGACAGAGTTACGACACGCACGGAGATGAGAAGGGTATGTATCGACTTGTCTAACTGTCGGGGTTACGGTGAATAAGCTAATGTCCCAATAAGTCGGCGTGTTCTTTTAAGGGTTACAAAGCACTGAGTTTACCGTTTGTTTGGTTTGTTGAATCAAACTTGGAATATAAAAATGGTTCAGTAACACATACATTGGGTATTCATAATTTCACAAAAACACAAAGTGACATTTTTCTTTCTTTCCTTTATCTGCACGGCTCGGCATCCTTTGACCGTTCATCACCTCACGTTACGTCGCCTCATCTCACAATTTATGTTTAAATAAATTGCATCTGTTTTGTGCGTACGCCTGTGTTTGCAACAGCCTGCATTGTTAATCCATCATACTCCACGTCATGGGCTCTTTGATCCTTCGTCATCATCTCTCACTGCTCGTAGGCCAGGAGGCAGGAAACGGCGGGGAGGCGAATGCAACGCACCCGGGTGGAGAGAATCAGAGTTTACACAACGGCGAGGCGGAGAAATTAAAGATGATTTTTATTTTCTTTATCTGGAGGAGAATTCATTACCTGGCAGAGGAGCAGGAGCTGAGCTCTGTCAGCCAAGAATAATAACTTGTCTAACTGATAGGGAGACACACACACACACACACACACACACACACACACACACAGAGAGAGACACACAAAGACACACACACACACACACATTCACATATACAAAGACAGTCATACACAACAAAACAAACACATTCAGGCTCTCACACACAATAAAAATGCATTTTCTATCTATACTTACACACAAACACACACACATATTTTCACCCCCAACTACACAACACATGCATTAACACACACAATAATAGACACACACACACCTTAGACAGTATATTTTATTGATATTAGCATACCACAGCTTTCATCTAAACATATGGATTAGTGCAGCTTTAAATGCTTGTATTTCTATTTCCAGCACACAACTTCTGTGTCTCAGAAGGAGATTCAGAGTTGTTTTGTTACGGTTACTTCCTGAACTTCGAAGTTTTACCAGATAGTTTGCGTTTCAAACTGCTGGTATGAAGTTTGAAAAGACCATTTACCGGACTGGTGACGTCGGAGTCAGCATTTATGTAGTCAGGGTCAACGGAAGTCCAGGATAAAGCCTGACATCCTTCCACTCTCTATGTGTTGCCGTTCACAACCTCCCTTCACTATACGGGAAACAAACACAAACTTCGAGCTAGTGAGCTACACGCTGAAAACGTCAAATTTTGAAGAAAATGTGGAACAAGGCAGGCCTGCTTGGTTCTTTCCAAAGACAGTATATAAAATGGACCCAGTGACTCCGCTGTTTTTGACGGAGACCAGTGAAGTCTATTAGAAGCACTTTTCCGGTGATGGCTGAGCGTTACTGAGCGTTACTGAGCGTTATTGCGCAGCTGCAAACTGAGCTTGCCTCTGTAGATGTGACGTGAGCAACGTCTCTGAACGTTGTAAGTCTTCTGGTAGCTGTGCCAAGAGAAATCTCAATCATTCCCAATCTTGCAGAGACGGAGAGCGTAGGTATATGTAAGGAGATAACATAGGCACAGGCTAATTATTGCTAACTAAAATGATAGTTAACATTAGTAATTAAACTAAACAGCTAATGTAAGTCCAAACTGCCTGCGAGCTTCTCCTGTACTATACGGTAATTCCTCTATGAGACAGTAAGTCTCGTGGTTATGACGCAATTGTTAGCCTGTTTTTATAAAAACGTCTGCTACGGAGCCATAACGTGAGGTACAAGGTAATGGAGCCTTTTATACATTGTTGTGTTTCTTTAGAAATAAACAATGGACAAATCAAGTCTTTAAACGCTTCAGATGTAAAGTTATTGGCTGTCAAAGTGACGCCAAAATGAATGGCAGTCAATGGAATGCTAACGGGGGTGATGGATCGGGTTAGCATAAAATGGCGCCATCGCGGCTTCGCTCTGAGGAGAGAAGCCTGCCCCCTTGGTTCTTTCAGGGAATGATTGTAAAGATTTACTAACAATATGTTGAGGTCATTTCCTCTCTAACTGGGACGTTTTGGGACTGATTGGTGGGATTGCTGTGGACCAAGTACACAAGGAGACACACTGGTAAGAGCCAGGGCTTGACATAAATTGAATATGTTAGTTGTGCAATACGTAGGCTATTTAGGTTGGGCAAAATGTTAGTTGTGCAATATCTCATTGTGCGAGGGCTGTGCTACGCTTATTGCGGAGAATGCAGCCGACAGGGTTGTTCAATTATAGAATGCCACTGAAAGGAGTTAATGTGCTTATTATATAGGTACCTGTCTAATGTATATGACAACATTACTATATAGGTACCTGTCTAATGTATATGACAACATTACTATATAGGTACCTGTCTAATGTATATGAGAGTATTACTATATAGGTACCTGTCTAATGTATATGAGAGTATTACTATATAGGTACCTGTCTAATGTATATGAGAGTATTACTATATAGGTACCTGTCTAATGTATATGACAACATTACTATATAGGTACCTGTCTAATGTATATGACAACATTACTATATAGGTACCTGTCTAATGTATATGACAACATTACTATATAGGTACCTGTCTAATGTATATGACAACATTACTATATAGGTACCTGTCTAATGTATATGACAACATTACTATATAGGTACCTGTCTAATGTATATGACAACATTACTATATAGGTACCTGTCTAATGTATATGACAACATTACTATATAGGTACCTGTCTAATGTATATGAGAGTATTACTATATAGGTACCTGTCTAATGTATATGAGAGTATTACTATATAGGTACCTGTCTAATGTATATGAGAGTATTACTATATAGGTACCTGTCTAATGTATATGAGAGTATTACTATATAGGTACCTGTCTAATGTATATGAGAGTATTACTATATAGGTACCTGTCTAATGTATATGAGAGTATTACTATATAGGTACCTGTCTAATGTATATGAGAGTATTACTATATAGGTACCTGTCTAATGTATATGAGAGCATTACTATATAGGTACCTGTCTAATGTATATGACAACATTACTATATAGGTACCTGTCTAATGTATATGAGAGTATTACTATATAGGTACCTGTCTAATGTATATGACAACATTACTATATAGGTACCTGTCTAATGTATATGACAACATTACTATATAGGTACCTGTCTAATGTATATGAGAGTATTACTATATAGGTACCTGTCTAATGTATATGAGAGTATTAGTATATAGGTACCTGTCTAATGTATATGACAACATTACTATATAGGTACCTGTCTAATGTATATGAGAGTATTAGTATATAGGTACCTGTCTAATGTATATGACAACATTACTATATAGGTACCTGTCTAATGTATATGACAACATTACTATATAGGTACCTGTCTAATGTATATGACAACATTACTATATAGGTACCTGTCTAATGTATATGAGAGTATTACTATATAGGTACCTGTCTAATGTATATGAGAGTATTACTATATAGGTACCTGTCTAATGTATATGAGAGTATTACTATATAGGTACCTGTCTAATGTATATGAGAGTATTACTATATAGGTACCTGTCTAATGTATATGAGAGTATTACTATATAGGTACCTGTCTAATGTATATGAGAGTATTACTATATAGGTACCTGTCTAATGTATATGAGAGCATTACTATATAGGTACCTGTCTAATGTATATGACAACATTACTATATAGGTACCTGTCTAATGTATATGAGAGTATTACTATATAGGTACCTGTCTAATGTATATGAGAGTATTAGTATATAGGTACCTGTCTAATGTATATGAGAGTATTAGTATATAGGTACCTGTCTAATGTATATGACAACATTACTATATAGGTACCTGTCTAATGTATATGAGAGTATTACTATATAGGTACCTGTCTAATGTATATGAGAGTATTACTATATAGGTACCTGTCTAATGTATATGAGAGTATTAGTATATAGGTACCTGTCTAATGTATATGAGAGTATTACTATTTAGGTACCTGTCTAATGTATATGAGAGTATTAATATATAGGTACCTGTCTAATGTATATGAGAGCATTACTATATAGGTACCTGTCTAATGTATATGACAGCATTACTATATAGGTACCTGTCTAATGTATATGAGAGTATTACTATATAGGGACCTGTCTAATGTATATGACAACATTACTATATAGGTACCTGTCTAATGTATATGACAACATTACTATATAGGTACCTGTCTAATGTATATGAGAGTATTACTATATAGGTACCTGTATAATGTATATGAGAGCATTACTATATAGGTACCTGTCTAATGTATATGAGAGCAATGAGAACATATGAGAACAAATTTCTCTTGGGGACAATAAAGTATATCTTATCTTATCTTATTATTTTTTTTGCTCACCAGACTCTGTGCATACCACAGAAGCTACTAGCCACTCAGCATCTTCACTAGCCGCTAGTTTGTGGGAAGTTACGTTTTATTTGAATAAAGTTGACTATGGTGTGCTACAATTAACTTGAAGAACCAGATTTACAACCCTTTTAAGTGTAAATGAGCACTGCAAACACCTAAATTAAGACCAAATAAAATATAACACTGCAGTCATCAAATATTCAGCTCTGATAATGTGTGTAAAGCTACTTTTTGTTTGAAAACATGCTACCGAATAAGACACAGACATAAACAGAGTAGCTTCTTATTGCATAGGCTAGGTGGTGCAGGGGGCAGAGGATTAGTTGAAAGTAGTTGAAAGTGTTTTGGAGCCCTCGGTGACAGGAAGCGGAGCACACAGGCCTCTGTACTTCTTCTGCAGACCTATACCTTATACAGTCTATGACCTGTCAGACGCAACCGTTGACTCGGCTGGCCATGAAGCTCTGGAGGATATTTCAACCCTCCTGTTGTCCTCGGGTCAAATTTGACCAAATTTCAACCAGATTTTCAAAGAAAAGTAATGTGGATGGTTCTCTACAAAGCTCTAGTAAAATAAATGATTAGTTCCCTACTTTCATTGAATTTGGTTGTTTTATTCAATTTAATAGCATTTAGAGAGATATAAATTGATAAAAGGACGTTGAAAAAAGTGACAAAAATGTCGGAAAAAGTGACAAAAACTGGGTGCCAGGGTGGCCTAGTGGTAGAGCGAGTGCCCATATAAAGAGGCTAAGTCCTTGACGTAGAAGTTGCGGGTTTGATTCCGACCTGCGGCACTTTCCTGCATGTCATTCCCACTCCATCTCCCCTTTTATGTCAATAAAGGCCTAAATGCCAGAAAAAAATCTTTACAAAAAAAAAAAAAAAAAAACGACAAAAGTGTCAAAAAAAGACCACCAGTTGGTGGACCCAGAAAAACAAAAAGTTGCTTGATGTTTGACAGGAAGAGAACACAAGGGTTAAGGAATCGCCGCAGCTTGCTGGTGTGATGTGCCGTACGGGCCGCCGTACTGCGGCACAGTGGCACAGTACTCCAGCAACCAGTGTTACAATATAAGGGCCACCTGCCAAAGTGGCGAGTGACAGTGTTAGACGCCACAGCCGAAATCCACCCGCATTTGGCGGGTTGGCGGGTGCTAATGTCCAGCCCCGGTAAGAGCAAATAACGTTTAACCACGTATGAGCTCATTTAAATATCTCACGTTACTGTAATGTGTTAACAGTTAACTTCATTTAATATTGGATGAGTATATATTGGAGTTTTCTTTTGCGGGGTGCAAATGTTCGACCAGAATAAGTTCCTTCCTGAGACTATTTAGCAGACACACACTTACCTGTCAACACACGTACACACACACACACACACACACACACACACACACACACACACAAACATTTTTCGTCGATGTGTCCGGAGCTTAGCATGCCCAAGACGACTGTGGTTGGTTCAAGGAAATGCAAACAACCCTGAGTGTTTTTTTTCCTCCTATCCCAAAATGCATCTGTGGTGTGAGACGAACATTTTTGAGCTTGTCCCATAGCAGGGACTTATTTTACAATTATTTTCTTTTCTAACTTCTTTCTTTCTTTCACAACTTTATGGAAATGCAATATTTAATAACTAGTATAGCACTTTGACAATATATTTCATATATTATATACACACCTCGACATAAAGACAGAGCTCATTTCCGCTGATCTACAGGACTTCAAGCATGCTGCAGGTTTCCAAATGTACACACACCTACGGTAGTGTCAATGACATGGTACATAAAACACTCTCCACGCAAACACACTCACTTACCTATCCACACACACACACACACACGCACACACACACTCACTTACCTATCCAAACACACACACGCACACACACACTCACTTACCTATCCACACACACACACACACACACACACACACTTACCTATCCAAATACACACACGCACACACACTCACTTACCTATCCACACACACACACACACACACACTCTTACCTGTCAACACACGTACACACACCCACACTCACTCACTTACCTATCCACACACACCCCCACGCACTCACTGTACTATCTACACACACACACACACACACACACACACACACACACACACACTTGTCTGCGTCTGTAATAACCTCTCTGTGCCCCTATCCAGAGGAAATCAGCTGGAATGTGAAATTGAAAACAAACAGTCATTTCAGATAGTGAAGCCTCTCCGTCAGCCAGCGTCTCCGTCTCTGTTTGAAGCCCACAGATTGTCCTCAGATCATATCCAGATATACAGTATAGCTCATGTTCCCTAAATCCCTATCTAATAGACAACTCATACATAATCAGACGAGCCGAGAGGCGGTGGGCGCTGCCGCTCCCCCGACTTGTTTTGCCGATACCGAGAAGCAGTGATCGAACTCTCCTCAGTGACAAAGGGTTTCAGCAAGATCATAATTTACTCATCCTCATCTATATTACCAGTTGTTTAACTGTACAGAGTACTGCATACTTAGTGTGAGTAGCAAAAGCGTTAGGAAAAAGAAAAGAGTCAAAAGTGTCTGGAAAAAAGGACAAAAATGTGAGAACAGCGTGGGAAAAAAAGCGATATTAAGTATATTAAAATACAGTATATATGTATATATATATATATATATATATATATATATCACCAGTTGTTTTACTGTACTGTGTATTACATACTAAGTGTAAAAAGCAACAAAAGCGCCAACAAAATAGTCAAAAATGTTGAAAAAGGCAAAAAGGTACCAAGTACATTGTAAAAGCAAGGAAAAACTGACAAATTGTTTAAAAAAACGTAAGTGTTGGAAAAAGCTAAGGAAATGTAGAAAAAAACCAAAGCGTTGAAGAAAGCTACCAAAGCACAAGCAAAGAGTGAGTAACGTGAAGTGAAAGAATACACAGACACAAGAAGAAGGGAAATAAATCACAGTGATTATTTGGGCCTAATTCCTCTAGGAAGGAAGGAAGGAAGGAAGGAAGGATGGATGGATGGATTACGGCAAGCTACAGAAAACAAACAATAGAGGAAGGTAGAAAGAAGAAAGGAAGGAAGGACGGAGGTTTTAAGAAAAGTTGAAAAAAAGAGCGAAAGAAAGGATATTAGTATACAGAAACACAGGGATAAACTGCAGACAAGAGACAGAAATGGAAGAGAGGGAGATGAAGCTAGAGACGGTGAAACAGAAGAAGAGACTGGGGAGGAGAAACAGAGCAAGAGATAGAGGTAGAGAAATATTAATGCAAGTTTAAAAAACAGACGGAGAGAGAGATGGAGGTAGAGAAACAGTTTGTGTTGTTCTTGTCAAGGTCACAGCAGCTGAATGCAGAGATCCTGAGGGAACACCACTGTGTGTGTGTGTGTGTGTGTGTGTGTGTGTGTGTGTGAGAGAGACACGGCTCAATGTTTTCCTATGTATTCCAGTGTGTCGTTTGTCTTTGTGTGCGTTTGTCTGCATTTAAAGCTGTGTAGGGGCTCACAACGGGCTGCAGCGACGCATTCCAATTGCTGCACAATTAATTGCCCTGTGGACACACACACACACACACACACACACACACACACACACACACACACACACACACACACACACACACACACACACACACACACACACACACACAGTTGTCCACAGAGTCCACAGAAAATTATCAACACAAGAGTAGCAGACAAACTCACACATTCCCATTTATAGGAAATTAAAGGCAAATAAAAAACAAAAAAAGACTGAAGATGAATCCTGCTGCAAACACATACACACAAAAGTACACACGCACACACACACGCACGCACACGCAAAAGCACACACACACACACACACGCAAAAGCGCACACACACACACACACACGCACGCATGCACACGCAAAAGCACACACACACACACACACGCAAAAGCGCACACACACACGCAAAAGCGCACACACACACACACAAACACACACACACACACACACACACACACACAGGTCCTTGTTCACTGACTTCTCTCATCTTTGATGCTGGAGATGTTTTAATAAGTCACGCACACACACACACAAACACGCACGCACGCGCACACACACACACACACACACTTCGCTGCAGTGTGAAAGTTGTCCGTCTTGTGTTTTTTAATCAGTGTGTGTGATGTTGAATTAATATTGATTCCTCTGCAGTCCGTTACAACAACTTGTTTTTCCCTCTCCTTTCTTCTTCTCCTTCGCTCCATCTGTGTGTCCTCGGCTGCTCACTCAGATCTTCCTCTTTGATTTGTGTATTCATCACATCACTTTTCTGAGACTCTTCATCCTTTCCATCTATTCAACCATGCAGGCTGTCATTTAGAGACATGCTTTTATTTTGTAATTTATCCATGGTTTCGTTGTTTTGGGTAAATCTTCATCATCATCTTTCTGTTTTCTCATCTCCTGTTTATCTGTAGATTATTTGTTGCAGCAACAATGAAGCTGTTTACTGTCTCTTCACTTCTCTTTAAAACTGTTGTTGTGAAAAGTCTCCTGGAAGTGTTGAGTTTCAGTATCAGCACCTTCACCTTGAGCAGACTGATCTCATGAAGTGGCGTATGTATGACACGCCAATTCGTATGCCATTATTGACGTGTTATCAAAATGCATACTACACTACATACTACTACATACATACATACTTTAGCGTGTTTATCAACGCCGTGCGATTACGTGTGAATTTACGCCGTAGCGAGTAGTATGAAAGGGCGAAAATCTGCGTAGGGATGTTGGGTCAGTCAGTGGGTCGATGGGTTCTTGTCCCACGTGTCACGTTTCCTATACTCAACCGTCGCTTTCTTCTTTTACTAAACAGAACCCCGTTCTTCTTTTTCTAAAACAAACCCGTCCGCTGTATACGGCACTCAAAATGCGTACAGATAACACGCCACTTGGCTTAAGAAAGTGGGCGTGTATGTTTACGCTAAGTCATGATGTCATGTTGCCTTAGGAGATCATTTTATAGTTTACACCTTCTCTTAATAACCTAAATGAACATTTGGGCCTATTTTTCTGAGACGCACTATTATTCAGATGCTTTTGTTTTGTAATTTCTCCTGGTTTATATCTGGTAATTGTTTCTGGTAAAACATCTTACAGTTTCCTTATCTTCCCCTTTTTCCTGTAGATTTTCTCGTTCCTGCTGCCCCTTTTTTTTTATTTTTAATTTTTATTGTGAAAAGAGTGTGGGAAGTTTAGAGTTTCTTTATCAGCAGCTTCACGTTGAGAGATCATTTTATGGTTTCCATCTTCTCTTGATATCTTAAATATTGGGCACAGCCTTTATTCCCCTCAGCTAATTATTATTATTTAAAGATGTGCTTTTTTGTATTTTGTAATTCCCCCTTGTTTATCTTTGATGTTTCTCTGGTAAGAAGTCATCATGTGTTCTCATTTGGTCCTATTAAACATGTTTAATTGTAGTTTTTTTTTTTTTTTTTAAATTCAACCATTTCCCCCAATTCTATTTCACATTAAGGGTCCTATCTTGCACCCGGTGCAGCGCAAAGCCCGACCCAAGTGTCTTTGCTAGTTTCAGACCAACGTAGTTGTCAATTTCCCGTCCAGCGCCCACGTCGTTTAAATAGCAAATGTACCTGCACCCATGGGTGTGCTGGTCTTACAGGGAGGTGTGTTTTATTGTATTTATATTATATTGGCAAGTTTCTTAACGTTATGAGGGAAATGTACTGTTTCCATGGCTTAGTTATCAGCGCGTTTTGGGCTGGATGTCGCGTAATGTGATGCCGTCATTATGAGCTTTACAACTTTATGACACGGAAGACAGAAGTCTTAGCTTTCTGCTGCAAAAAGAACGAACGCTGTAGCTGTTATGGTTTTTATTTTAGATTTATTTAAAGTGCTCATATTATGCTTTTTCGCGTTTTTCCCTTTCCTTTATTGTGTTATATATCTTTTTTGTGCATGTTAAAGGTTTACAAAGTGAAAAAGCCCAAAGTCCCCCCCAAAGGGACTTACCATCTCCACCAGAAAACACTGTTCACCAACTGCTCCAAACAGCTCTGTTGTAGTCCAGCCTTTACTTCAGAGACACACGTGGTCACTTTGGAACACATGTTATAATGCTCGCCTAGCTGCTAGCATGGCACGCCCTCATACTCTGCTTCTGACTGGCTAGTAGTCCTTACCTAGGTACTGTCAGGACACGCCCTCATACTCTGCTTCTGACTGGCTAGTAGTCCTTACCTAGGAACTGTCAGGGCACGCCCTCATACTCTGCTTCTGACTGGCTAGTAGTCCTTACCTAGGTACTGTCAGGACACGCCCTCATACTCTGCTTCTGACTGGCTAGTAGTCCTTACCTAGGTACTGTCAGGACACGCCCTCATACTCTGCTTCTGACTGGCTAGTAGTCCTTACCTAGGTACTGTCAGGACACGCCCTCATACTCTGCTTCTGACTGGATAGTAGTCCTTACCTAGCTACTGTCAGGGCACGCCCTCATACTCTGCTTCTGACTGGATAGTAGTCCTTACCTAGGTACTGAGCATGTGTGACTCCCAACAAAGATGGAACAGAAGTGAGATGCCTCACTCTGTAGCTAAAACAGAGAGCTCAACACACAGGGTGAAAAGAGGAGCTGCAGCAATGTGCAGTACAACAAAAATATGGTGTTTTTTGAAAATTTAAAACCATGTAAACGTGTTCTGATATAACCTCTAAATACATGAACCGGACACATGGTTTTTTATTTTAGATTGATTTAAACAGGATCATGTAAACAAGAGTGTAGGTCTGTTCTCTACAGTGTTGGTCATCTTACTTTAAAAAAGTAATTAGTTACATTTACAAATTACTTCTCCCAAAAACTAATTGAGTTACTCAGTTACCACATTGTAAAAGTAATTACTCATCAAAGTAACTGACGTTATTTGTTATGTTCTGTAACGCTATTACGTTCTATAACATTTTTAACATCAAAGATGTTTATATTACCTGATTGAAGAATAAAAACACTATATACAGTATTTTAGAACATTTGGTATTTATCTGAACTCAATAGATTGCAGCCTGCCATATGATATGCATAGAAATAAAATTCCAATCAATGTGTTCAGCGCTTGTTTTAACAGAGTGGGTCCGTCTCCTTGGCTGGAGCTCACGCTAGCTGCATTTGGGATGGGGTTATTATGGGGTTGAGGTTATTATGGGCTTGGGGTTATTATGGGGTTATTATGGGGTTGAGGTTATTATGGGGTTATTATGGGGTTGGGGTTATTATGGGGTTATTATGGGCTTGGGGTTATTATGGGGTTATTACGGGGTTGAGGTTATTATGGGTTTATTATGGCCTTGGGGTTATTATGGGGTTATTATGGGGTTGAGGTTATTATGGGGTTATTATGGGGTTGTGGTTATTATGGGGTTGAGGTTATTATGGGGTTATTATGGGGTTGTGGTTATTATGGGGTTGAGGTTATTATGGGGTTATTATGGGCTTGAGGTTATTATGGGGTTATTATAGGGTTATTATAGGGTTGAGGTTATTATGGGGTTATTATAGGGTTATTATGGGGTTGAGGTTATTATGGGGTTATTATGGGGTTGAGGTTATTATGGGGTTATTATGGGGTTGAGGTTATTATGGGGTTATTATAGGGTTATTATGGGGTTGAGGTTATTATGGGGTTATTATGGGGTTATTATGGGGTTATTATGGGGTTGAGGTTATTATGGGGTTATTATGGGGTTATTATGGGGTTATTATGGGGTTGAGGTTATTATGGGGTTGGGTTAGCAGCAGCAACAAGTGTCGTGTTAGCATGTGTTGATGTGAGGTGCTTCATAAGGTTGGAGTTGCTTGAGGCAGACGTGGATAAAGTCTTTTTTCCTGGGCATAGCGTGCATGCTACATAAACATCCTTGCCTTTAATTTCAATGAGCGAGAAGTAGTGCCGGTACTTCCAGTTCCAGAACGCTACCTTTGAACTTCCCTGGCTCGTTGCCATTGTCGCTGTCCTGTGTTTAGTGGTAGTCAGAGCGTGCAGTGAGACAGCGTGAGCAGGGCATCCACCCACCCAGCCAATCATCATCGCATTTGCAGCGGTGTCATCATCATCTAAGGGTTAACAGCAAACACAATAGAGATGAAAAATAATGGAGTGAATGAAGTGTGATCCTTCATCCATCTAAAACAACAGAGAAATACATTCACAGATTTCGCTATACATGTGTTTTTATGTCCAAAGTAAAGTCTGCTATGAAAGAGCGAGGAGCTCAGCGGGAATGTTTTACTTTCAGCTGCGTACGAGGACGATTAACCAACAGAGATGATTTCTGATTCTCTTTTCTCGGCCGACACACTTGAGATCCCCACGCTGCCTCGGTGTGAACGCGCTCCTTCAGATGAGAACTCTTCAGAGTGTTAAAATGGCTGCTTACTGCCGGCTGTAAACGCTGCTGGAGAAATGAATGGAAGATATTTATAATAAATATACTTTTATTATGGCTGCAGGCTCGTATATTAGTAGTAGTTTAGTGGAGAGAGGATCTTCTCTCTCTCTCTCTCTTTCTCTGTATGTCTTTCTCTCTTTCTCTCTCTTTCTCTGTCTCTGTCTCTCCCTCTGTCTGTCTCTCTCTCCTGTTCTTTTCCCTCTCAACTTCTCTCTTCCTCTTCTCTCTTTCTCTTCACAAACCTCGGGAAAACACTGTAATTTATTGAATCACACACACAAGCATTAAGCAAAGTGGCCTCAAGGTATGTGTGCGTGTGTGTGTGTCTGTGTGTTTGTGTGTGTGTGTGTGTGTGTGTGTGTGTGTGTGTGTGTGTGTGTGTGTGTGTGTGTGTGTGTGTGTGTGTGTGTGTGTGTGTGTGTGTGTGCCTTTTGCCCCAAGGACCTTGAGCATGCCTGATGGATGAGATTTAGCCTTGAGCATGTCCAACACACACACACACACACACACACACACACACACACACACACACACACACACACACTCCACCTGAAGCTCTGTGTGAGTTATTAACACACTAAACAAATGAAATCTTCTCAATAAAAAGGAATAAGCAGCAGCCAACGTATTAGCATGAGAAACACGATAAAAGTGCTCCTCCATTGTGTCCTTATCACAGTCCCATAATGCACTTGGAGGCAGGGATTGGCCCTGGCGTTTGGACGTTTCGACACTGGGCTTATCAGCGTCTGGGGACCCCACTCTAAACGTTCAAAGGCAGCCATTGTTGTGAGATTTGGGCAGAACAGAGGGGAGATTTTCACGGGTTTTTTGAGCACTCAGTGGATATTGTGAATGACAAAGAGAGGTGGAGAACGACGACTGATAAAACAGAAAGTGAAAGAGGGACAGAGCAGACAAATAAATGAGCTGGTTGTCTGCATCTGTATGTGTAGGCGACGTGTTGGTCCCAGACACAAATGGACAACGTGTGGCTGAGTGTTTTTTCTTTCCAA
>CM042444.1:28823426-29028426 GCA_023631565.1 Gymnocephalus cernua
TGGGACAGTATGGAAAACACAAATAAAAAAAGAAAGTAGTGATTTCTAAATGTACTTTGAATTGTATTTCATTACAACAGCACATATTTGAATGTGTTCCTCATGATTTCTATTGGGTTTTTTTTTTCAAAAAAACAAAATTCCTATTTTGGTTCTTGCAACACATTTCAAAAAAAGTTGGAACAGTAAAGCATTTACCACTTTGTAATGTTGCCATTCTTTTTCACAACACTTAAAAGACATTTAGGGACTGAAGACACCAAGTGAAGAAGTGTTTCAGGTGTAATTTTGTTCCATTCTTGCTGCAAACAAGTCTTAAGGTGGGCAACAATACGGGGTCTTCGTTGTCGCATTTTCCGCTTCAATATGCGCCACACATTCTCTATTGGAGACAGGTCGGTACTGCAGGCAGGCCAGTCAAGTACCCGTATCCTCTTCCTCCGCAGCCAGGACTTTGTAATGTGTGCAGAATGTGGTTTTGCATTATCTTGTTGAAATATGCATGGTCGTCCCTGGAAAAGATGTCTTCTTGAAGGAAGCATATTGTGCTCCAAAATCTCTATGTACTTTTCAGCATTAATGGTGCCATCACAGAAGTGCAAGTTACCTTTGCCAAGGGCACTGACACAACCCCATACCATGACAGACCCTGGCTTTTGGACTTGTTGCTGGTAACAGTCTGGATGATCCTTTTCTTCTTTGGTCCGGAGCACACGGTGTCCATTTCTCCCAAAAAATACCTGAAATACTGATTCATCTGACCACAGTACACGTTTCCACTGTGTGATGGTCCATCCCAGATACCTCCGAGCCCAGAGAAGTCGACGGCGCTTCTGGACACTGTTAACATAGGGCTTCCTTTTGGAACAGTACAGTTTTAACTGGCGTTTGTGGCTGTACCTACGTATTGTGGTACTTGACAAAGGTTTGCCAAAGTAGTCCTGAGCCCATGTGGTGATATCTCTTATAGATGAATGATGATTCTTGATGCAGTGCCGCCTGAGGGATCGGAGATCACGGTTGTTCAGCTTAGGCTTGCGCCCTTGTCCTTTACGCACTGAAATTCCTCCTCATTCCTTGAATCTTTTAATTATGTTATGCACTGTTGAAGGTGAAATAAGCAAATGTCTTCCTATCTTTCTTTGAGGAACATTGTTTTTAAACATTTCAATAATTTTCTCACATATTTGTTGGCAAACTGGCGATCCTCGGCCCATCTTTGCTCCTAAAGGACTAGACCTTTCTTGGATGCTGCTTTTGTACCAAATCATAATTACAATCACCTGTTGACATCACCTGTTTCAAATCACATCATTATTTAACCAATTTACCTGATTACTAGCCCTAAATTGCTCCTGTCCCAACCTTTTTTGGAATGTGTTGCAGGTCTGAATGACAGGAAAGGATGTATACTTACAAATGAAATTAAGTTGACCAGACAAAACATGAAATATTTTGTGTTCACATTGTCTGCAATGAAATGCAAGTCAAAGTACATTTATAAATCACTTCTTTCTTTTTTTATTTGCGTTTTTCATACTGTCCCAACTTTTTCTGATTTGGGGTTGTACAAGGCATGTTTAAGTTAATATGAAGTTTGTTCTCCGTTGGATTTTAATAAAAAAAAAAGATAAGGACACATGTTCTGATTGATAAGACCCAATCAGGGAGTAAACGTGGGTGCCTGCGTCATCGTTTGTGCCCGTCCAGACTCAAAGGTGCAGTAGGTACGCCTTATAAAACTAAATTTCTGTCCTATTAGCTTTGGTGGACACTGAACATATTGTTATTGTCATTTACGGTGGAGAGAAACAGAGTTTGTTCTTTCTCTTGTGTGTGGACTGTTCTGTTTTAAATAAAGGTTACACACAGCTGAACAGTAGTAGTTATATAACACTTACACTGCGGTAATTACAGCGGACAGCAGCCTCCTCCATCACACACACGCACACACACACACACACACACACACACACACACACACACACACACACACACACGCACACACTAACACAGACTCTCACTCACACACACATTCTCACTAACACACACACACACACACACACACACACACACACACACACACACACACACACACACACACACACACACACACACGTCCTAAAATATGGAGAAGTGACTGATAAGAGAGGAAGGACAGATATAAACACACACGCACACACAAACACACACACTCTCTCTCTCTCTCTCTCTCTCTCTCTCTCTCTCTCTCTCTCGCTCTCTCTCTCGCTCTCTCTCTCTCTCGCTCTCTCTCTCCCTCTGTTGGACATCATCATTCTTTATGTCTTTTGTCACTTGATGTCCTTGTCTCGGAGGGCGAGTGAAGCGATAAAGCCGCCGCGCGTCTCTGTTGTGTTTTAATAAGTTTTATCTGAAGACTCTAAACAGACAAACAAAGTCAAAACTCAACCTGAACTTGACAGGTTTTTCTACACCGAGGTCACCGTGGGGGCCGACGCCTCACTCCGGCTGTTCAGCTACAGATAGCAACAGTCAGTGCGTTTGTTATTATTTCATTATATTTGGGTTAAAGCAATACCCCGATTTCTCAAACGCCATGTAAACAGCTTACCCCGGTTAGAGTTCTCATAACCTGGTTAACAGACCTAACAGACCAACCTATGCAGGTATCCTTGCATGTATACACCTTAACTGGAGTATGATCGGGTTAAGCATGTGCGCATGCTTTAACTGCCCCTCCTCATTCCGCTGGAGTTGCGGCCGCTGGCTAACTTGAGCCAACGAAGTTAGTTTACTAAGTCCACCCGACACTGGGCAACACTAACAGATATAATGAGCCGAACAACTTGTCAGTCATCTGGTGAGAGCACCGTGCTTTCCTACGCTGAGATAAGAGTGTGTGAATAAAACTTTAAAGTGCTCATATTATGCTTTTTGGCTTTTTTCCCTTTCCTTTATTGTGTTATGTATCTTTTTTGTGCACGTTATAGGTTTACAAAGGTAAAAAGCCCAAAGTCCCCCCCAAAGGGACTTACCATCTTCAACAGAAAACTCTGTTCACCAACTGCTCCAAACAGCTCTGTTGTAGTCCAGCCTTTACTTCAGAGACACACGTGGTCACTTTGGAACACACGTTATAATGCTCGCCTAGCTGCTAGCATGGCACGCCCTCATACTCTGCTTCTGACTGGCTAGTAGTCCTTACCTAGGTACTGTCAGGACACGCCCTCATACTCTGCTTCTGACTGGCTAGTAGTCCTTACCTAGGTACTGTCAGGACACGCCCTCATACTCTGCTTCTGACTGGCTAGTAGTCCTTACCTAGGTACTGTCAGGGCACGCCCTCATACTCTGCTTCTGACTGGCTAGTAGTCCTTACCTAGGTACTGTCAGGACACGCCCTCACACTCTGCTTCTGACTGGCTAGTAGTCCTTACCTAGGTACTGTCAGGACACGCCCTCATACTCTGCTTCTGACTGGCTAGTAGTCCTTACCTAGGTACTGTCAGGGCACGCCCTCATACTCTGCTTCTGACTGGCTAGTAGTCCTTACCTAGGTACTGTCAGGGCACGCCCTCATACTCTGCTTCTGACTGGCTAGTAGTCCTTACCTAGGTACTGTCAGGACACGCCCTCATACTCTGCTTCTGACTGGCTAGTAGTCCTTACCTAGGTACTGTCAGGACACGCCCTCATACTCTGCTTCTGACTGGCTAGTAGTCCTTACCTAGGTACTGTCAGGACACGCCCTCATACTCTGCTTCTGACTGGCTAGTAGTCCTTACCTAGGTACTGTCAGGGCACGCCCTCATACTCTGCTTCTGACTGGCTAGTAGTCCTTACCTAGGTACTGTCAGGGCACGCTGTCAGTACACGATCTGTTCTGCCTGCACGATCCGTTCTTCGCATGCGCATAATTGCGTAGCAGAAAACCTGTGCGATTTGTACCACGCATGCGTTAAAAAACACTTGACGGCAACTGGCAGCATATTTTTCTTGTCATTGTTGTGTTGTTTATGTTGATAGTTTTACTCGTAATACTTCGTCTTGACCATAGACCATTAATTAATTATTAATATACCTGTCTATGGTCTTGATTAATAACGCAACGAAATTTAAACGTACAAAAGTGTCCTTTCAAAAACGGGATGACAGCTCTTCCAGCCACCACTGCTGTATACCACTATAGTAACTGAATGCTAACGGCAGTAAACATGTCATCTTGGCGGCCATTGTTGTTAAATTCTCCCCAATTCTGGGTCTCATTCCTGCTGAAACATGTTCGATTGGGTCGTGTTTGGTTCAGAAGCCTTTATCTGAGATTTCTGACGTTAGAAAGTGCTGCTTCGTTCCACTATCTAACGTTAGCATACTCCTAGCGGCTAACTATTATGTAGCATGCTAATGCGACATAGCTGTAATCTTGGCCAATGCTGGTAATTTCTCCCAAAATTCCGGTCACTTTAGTGCTGGGACATGTCCGGTTGTGTAGGATTTGGTTTAGAAGCCTTTATTGGTGATTGTTCGCGGTAGCAGCGGAGTATATAGCAGGACTTTACCGTGAAAAATCACCACCGTTGGCCAAGATAACAGATATGTTGCGTTAGCATGCAGCTACATAATAGTTAGCTAGGTAACGTAAGCACATGCGCAGAACGGACCGGTAATCGCGCAAGCGTAGAACCGATCAGGTAGGGTCGTAAAAGGATGAGCTTCTGCGCATGCGCAGATTTATGCACATCCGAAGAACGGATCGTGCAGGCGGAACGGATCGTGTACTGACACACGCCCTCATACTCTGCTTCTGACTGGCTAGTAGTCCTTACCTAGGTACTGTCAGGGCACGCCCTCATACTCTGCTTCTGACTGGCTAGTAGTCCTTACCTAGGTACTGTCAAGGCACGCCCTCATACTCTGCTTCTGACTGGCTAGTAGTCCTTACCTTGGTACTGTCAGGACACGCCCTCATACTCTGCTTCTGACTGGCTAGTAGTCCTTACCTAGGTACTGTCAGGACACGCCCTCATACTCTGCTTCTGACTGGCTAGTAGTCCTTACCTAGGTACTGTCAGGGCACGCCCTCATACTCTGCTTCTGACTGGCTAGTAGTCCTTACCTAGGTACTGTCAGAGCACGCCCTCATACTCTGCTTCTGACTGGCTAGTAGTCCTTACCTAGGTACTGTCAGGACACGCCCTCATACTCTGCTTCTGACTGGCTAGTAGTCCTTACCTAGGTACTGTCAGGACACGCCCTCATACTCTGCTTCTGACTGGCTAGTAGTCCTTACCTAGCTACTGAGCATGTGTGACTCCCAACAAAGATAGAACAGAAGTGAGATGCCTCACTCTGTAGCTAAAACAGAGAGCTCAACACACAGGGTGAAAAGAGGAGCTGCAGCAATGTGCAGTACAACAAAAATATGGTGTTTTTTGAAAATTAAACCACATAAAACTATTCTGGTACAACCTCTAAATACAATTATGAACCTGAAAATGAGCAGAATATGAGCACTTTAAGGTGTAATGGCCCATCAGTGTCATTTTGACTAAGGTCAACCGGATGTAATTGTCTCAAAGTTTAACCAACACAAGTTGTTCCTGTCTCCGACTGACTCATATGGGTGAATGTTTACGTAAACAGTCCCAATTCTTTAAATCCATGATCCGCATGCCCTTCAAGTTCAAAACAAGTGTCCTTCCAACATCTTTAGAATATTTGTCAATGTTGAACATAGATTTGAAAGCTGTCATCCTCTCTCTCTCTCTCTCTCTCTCTCTCTCTCTGGATGCTGTATTTTTTCTCACTCCGCTGTCTGCTGTCCCATAAAGACAAAAACAAAACATTGTAATGGTATTAAATCACTTGGCCAACCTCTGTGTAAAACGCTGGGAGGATAACTTGATGTATAGCAGTTGTGGTTGCCAAGGTTTCTGGCTGATTAAGACTCTCAGGTTGCCATACATCTTCAACACGTGTTCTGGTGAGAAACAGACTCTGGCACAAACTCTGTGTGTTCAATCAGAGACACTTTATTTGGTGTCGCTGCAGGATTATTGTTAGTATGTGTCCTTTCACATTGAAGTGTTTTCCTCGCTGTAAACACTCAACTGCTTTCACCCGTCACATCATTTAAGGGGCAAAGTCGGCCCAAACCAATTTGGTGCCTATATCAAAGATATCGGTTGTTTTTGTTGCTTGTTCTGACGTTTCATTCTGACGTTTTTGAGATTTTTTTTTCGACTTTTTTGGCGTCATCTTCTACTTTTTGTCCTTTTTTCAACCTTTTTGATGTTGTTGTTGATGTTTATGTCATTATTTATGTCATTTATTATTTATTTTTACCTTGACATTTCTTTTAGACTTTTTTGGCGTCATTTTCTAAGTTTCTGTCCCTTTTTTTAATTCACTTTTATTGTTCCTTTTTTCTCTGTGTTTTTCCAATGTTTTTGTTGTTGTTGCTTTTGGACATTTCTGGCGGGTGTTTTTTTTATTCTTCATTTTTGACATTTTTTTATTGATTTCTTTTTTTGGCATTATTTTCTATTTTTGTCCTTTTTTTCCAACCTTTTTGATGTTGTTGTCAATGTTTTTGTCGCCTATTTTTTTTACATTTTTTCAAAGTGTTTGAGGTTTTCAGTTTTGGTGTTTTTTTCTATGTTTTTGCCAATTATTCCGACTTTAAGTGGCGCGGGACACAGAGCCCGGTCTCCTGGAAAGGGAAGGTGCTGTGTTGGTTCGACCCCTCCATCACTCCTATAAACTATAAATTGATTAGACAATTAAACACATAGCTAACTGACAGAACTGTCTCCAAAATGTAAGGATTGTTCTGCAATGAGTACATTTTCCTCATGATACATACTCTTACATAAGTAACACTTTCAATGCAGGACTTTTACTTGTAACAGAGTATTTTTTACGGTGTGGTGTTAATACTTTTACTTCAAAAGGTTTTTTGTAAATTATAGAGTGTGGTCTAGACCTACTCTATCTGTAAAGTGTCTCGAGATAACTCCTGTTATGATTTGATACTATAAATACAAGTGAATTGAATTGAAACTTCAGTAAACTACTCTAGGACTTCATTTGCTTTCAGTGATTACACTTCAACCGACACTTCCAGCTCAAATTATCACCTTCACTTCGATTCCAACTCTTTCCGGTGCTTGAACTTCACTAAGCACTTACACATGTTGACATGTTGTTTGCTAACGAGTGGAACCTGAGCCGTTCTTCTCTCTCTCACAGCTGCGTCTGCACTTCACACCGCTGCACGCTAGCCTACAGTAATGTGCTTTTCCTCAGTCTTTTTGTGTGTTAATTACCTTAAAGTGTTGCTGCACTTGTAAGTGTCTGAATGTCTAGTTCCATGTCTGCGTTGTTCCCTCGGCGTAATTAGCTCCAGCAGTGACTTGCAAAACAGTTGTGCCGAGTTTTAATTGATTAAAAGTCGGCGTGTTATTGCGAGGAAGAACAATGTAGATCCAATTAGCACTGTAACGTGTAAACATGAACACTAACTCCCATGGTGCACCAGGGTCTGCGTGCCTCTGTATGTGTGTGTGTGTTTGTGTGATATTCAGTGATCAGACTCATTTCTTAATCATCACTTTCTGCTCCAGATGAGACTTTATGAGGGACTTAATTGCTTAAAAGGGATTTCTTATTAAAGGGATTACACCCATGTAATCCCCTTTGTCCCAGTGGACCCCCAAAAACCTCAACACACCACACACACACACACACACACACACACACACACACGCACACACACACACACACATGCGCACACACACACACACTCTTACAGTATGTAACCAGATTAGCATGTGGAAATAATTGTGCACATTGTTTTTGATATGCTTCAAATGAAAACATGCGTTAAATGACGAGCACATCCTCCACCTGATCCCGTTGAAAATTGTGCACTTAATTGTGAGTGTATATGTTAATTACGCCAAAAGTAAAAGTGTTTGTGTGTTTCTGTAACCTTGACATGCGTCTGTTTGTGTGTGGGGGGGTGCGTCTGTGTAGCGCAGCGCCGAGGTTTTTGGCGCCGCTCCCTACGTCTCATCCCCAATTAACGAAGACAAATCCGCTCGTATCGCCGCTAATGAGAGTCTTTAAGGTGAAGGGACTCTGTGTTTATTTAATAAGAAGAAGCTTATTCATTCCATTTCCATGGGAATGAAAAGCCGCCGTTCATTCACCGAGGGATGGATTAGGAAAGGAGGAGGGGGGAGAGGGAAGAAGCAGAAGAAAAGTTGTTAGAAGTAGAGTGAGAAGGAGCGCAGAGTAAAGTTTGAGAAGGAGGAAGACTTTGATAAGGTGGAAGATGGAGATGATGAAGAAGAGGGAGGAGTGAGAAAAAGCAGTAAAAAGAGAAAGAGGGAAGAAGAAGAGAGCGGTGTAGGGGGGGTATCTTAGCAAATTTTTAAAAGGTGTGGGAGGAAATAGAATAGAAATAGAAATAGAAACACTTTGCTGTTGGACAATACGACATACAAATTAGAATGTTTGAAGGATAACCCGGCCATTTACACTACTAAAGTTCCTGGACTTGAAACGAAATGTTCTGGTGAAAGCCAAGAAGGGTCGATGAACTCTTAATGTTTGTCCGATTTTTCCCATGAAATTACAAAATGATTTACGGCAGGTAGACGGCGCTACAGAGCTCACATTCTGATGGGTCACAGATTTTGGTGAAACACCGGAAAAGCCGGTGAATACCCAGCCAGGTAACGGGTAGCAGGAGATTTCTTTATACAGGACTGATCGTAGGCAGACTGGCAATCTGGTGAATGCCAGAAGGGCCGATGAACTCTTGGGCCGATTTGGGCCGCTGGAAAAAAGAAAAAAAAGCGGCAACACTGGCGTATCACACTAGTTTGACAAAAATATGTAAGGCTGTACGGCTGCAGCCTGAAGCCTCCAGTCTGGTGCTGCTGGGCTTCTACTTTTCAAAATAAAAGCTTGCATCTGGTCCGCTATGTCTTCGTACTTTAGTGTTTAAGTATGTTATAATATGTTTTAAATATGGAAGCTTCTCCATTCTATTCTAAGATGGTGCCATGGGAGTTTATTTGAAGGTGTCATGAATTGCTTCAGTGCAGTGTTTCTCAAAGTTTTTTCAATATTGTACCCCCTTTGAATTGTTTTTTTAAGCCATGTACCTCCTGACCAGCGCAAAACATTTTTGGTAGAAACAAAGAAGAAGTTTTCTTAAAAAAAAAAACAGTATATGTGTATACATACATGTACATGCATACATACATACACACAACAAAATAATAAGTAAATAAGAGAAAAAGTGGATATTCTAGACAGTAGTAGTCGGCCATATGCCTTCTGTGGTTATCACTACACAGGTTTTCTGAGGTCCCTGAGTCTCCAAGGAGGTACGAGCACTAACACAACAGGATTTATTCCTGCTTATTTTTTTTTTGTGGGAGGACTTCAAGATTCTCAAAATATATAGAGGGGCCCATGTATCATGGAATTTTTGGGTCGACCCTCTAATGCAATATTTTATGTTTTCTATCTTAAGGAATAGGATCAGGTCTTTCATCCAGGAGGAGGCTTTAGGTGGATGTGCTGATTTCCACTCCAACAGGATTCTTCTCTGGGCCAAGAGAGTGAAAAAGCAAGCACATTTTTAATTGTATTTGTCATTGATATACCCTCCCCTGGAACTCCAAATATAGGCTAGCCATTTCAGCACTGGGTTGAATATCTCTGCTAAAAGCTTCAGATAAAGTTTGAAATATTGTAGTCCAAAAATGATATAGTTTGTTACAGGCCCAGAACATATGGGCCAGGTCGACCTTAGCAACATGACAACGTTCACATGTTTCACTTACATTCAAATATATCTCAGCGAGTCTGACTCTACTATAATGGATTCGATGGAGAACCATGAACTGAATCAAGCCAAGGCGGGCACATGAGGTGGACCCATTTACTCTATATACTGCACCATCCCAAGTTGCATCTGAGATATTTATTCCAAGTTCTTTCACCCAATCTGCTCTGATCTTATTGAGCGATACTTTATTGAGTGGTGTGATACTATTATAGATTTTTGAGATGAGACCTCTATGGTGCATGGGAATTTGCAGAATGGTATCTATTACTTTTTTTGGAGGTAAATTAGGAAAGCATGGGCTAATGGTACAAACAAACTTAAGATAGCGGAACAGGTTAGAGCGCTGTAAGTTGCATTTGGAGGAAAGAGCATCAAATGTAGCGAAAGTTCCATCTATGTAGAGATCACTGAATTTACTTAATCCTGCCCTCTGCCACTGGACAGAGACAGGATCTAATTTGTCTGGAAGAAAGACATGATTATTGCAGATGGGATTATAAAGAGAAAAGTCCCTCAGATTGAGATTTTGTCTAAATTGTGACCCAATTTTTAAGGTGGAGATTACAATAGGACATGAGGAGTATTGTTTAGGAGAAAGGGGGAGCTTCGAGGTAACTAATGCAGGGAGTGATGATGATATACACGCTTCAATTTCTGGTTGGCACCAATCAGCGTCTGGTCTTTGAATCCAATAAACTATTTTTTGTAGGTTTGCTGCCCAGTAATAATACATCAGATTTTGTCATACAGACCAGAGAACGAACGGGTAACATTAATTCCCAAATATTTAAATCCTGATCTAGAGAAAGGGAAGGGCAGGTCTGTTTCTGCAATTTGGAGGGCTAAGTTAAAACATTCACTCTTTAAAAAATGTAATTTATATCCTGAAAACTTGCCAAATCTGTGTAGCATAATCACAATGTCAGAGGCAGATGACACTGGGTCTGAGATGTAAAGCAATAAGTCGGCCGCATATAAGGACACTCTATGTTCTAACTGCAAGGCTCCCTGATCCAGCGAATGATTGAACATTTCAAGTAACAGAGGCGCTAATTTGGATGAATTGCATTGCTGAAATAGAGCTAATAACTTGATGAAGTGTAATGGGCTTATCCAAATCTGTACTCTTATCAGGATTTATAGAAGGGGCATCTAAGTCATCTAAAAAATTGAGCATGTCCAAGTCATCCTCTGGGAATTCAGATGTGTATAAGTTTGAATAAAATGTCCTAAAAATATCACTTATTTCAGCAAGGTCAACTGTTAGCTCACCAGAAGACTTCTGGATCCGTGGTATGAGCTGGGCTGACGATCTACATTTAAGTTGGTGGGCCAAAAGACGGGCTGCCTTTTCATCATGCTCGTATATAAAACCTCGAGACCTGAGCAGATATTGTTCCGTTTCCTGTGTTGATATTAGGTTATATTGCATTTGTAAGTCTAGTCTTTCTTTATACAGTTCATGTGAGGGTGATGTGGAATATCTACGGTCTAAGTCAAGCATTGAATTTATGAGTTGTTCCTGCTTCCATTTCCTGGTTTTGTTGCATGTTGCTGTGTAAGATATTATTTCATCCCTAATTACCACTTTCAGTGTCTCCCACAATATAGACGGTGATACTGAGTCTGATTTATTTGCTGTAAGAAATTATCTATAGCAGTCAATATTATTTCATAATTTTTTTTATCTGCCACCAAAGTTGAGTCCAATCTCCATTTGGGGCGCTGAGCTTGATTAAGGGGAAAGCCTAAATCCAGCAATACTGGCGAGTGGTCTGACTCCACAATGGCCGAATACTCACATTTCTTAACGAAGGGAAGCAGGGTTTTATCGATAAAAAAATGATCAATTCTTGAATATGACTGATGTGCATGTGAAAAAAAAGAGAACTCTTTATTACGTGGAAAAAGAAAACGCCAAGGGTCTATACAGCCTGCCTCATTCATAAATGTAGACAGGGCATGAGCCATCTTGGATGGAGATATAGACTTGGGGTTAGATCGGTCCAAGGTCGGATCCATAACAGTTTGTCACCGCCAAAGATCAAACAGTGAGAGTTCATGTTGGGTAGAACAGAGATCAGCCTAGATACAAAACTGGCATCATCCCAATTAGGAGCATAAATACAAGCAAGTGTAACTGGAATATTAAAGAGGGAGCCGGTCACTATGACAAATCGGCCCTTTGGGTCTGATATGGACTCATTAAGATTAAACTGTACATTTTTGTGTATTAATATTGCTGTTCCTCTTGCCTTGGTATTGAATTGTGAATGGTATATGGTCTGATGTTACCAAAATGTGTTTTTCTTAATCTTTTAAGGTGGGTAAAGATTTTGGCCCGTTTCACCGGCCCTCTCATGAATTTTACATTCCAACTAGTAAAGCGGACTGCTGAACCTCTCACTCCAGCACTGCTACTTGATAAGTCATAGTTGTCCAGTTTTATGGCTGTAGTGACCCAGTGACCTCATCTGAAAGCCCTCCATATGAGAGCATGTTGTGTTATCCACAAAATCAAATACCATAAAATAAAAATAATTAAAAAAAATAAAATAAAAAACAAACACAGATGGATCAGATAACCTGATATGACAGCACTAAACCTTCACTTCCCGAACCGAAGCAAATTGCAGCTCCTTGGGTGGAGTGATATGCTGCAGCTCTCACAGCTGCAGCATATCACTCCACCCAAGTAGCAGTGATTCCCTTTCTGAGAATATAGTTCCCAGTTTGTATACAGTTAAAAGATGGCTGAAGATTGAAGATTTGAGAAACACTGCTTCAATGTATGTATTATGTAATTATGAAAGCCTCATGCTGCTGGTGCCATAATCTCACGTGGGCCTGGTTTATGCAATTATAAAGCAAATAATGTCCCCATCTGAAATTGGGCCGGTAAGGGACAGAATTGCCAGGGCCGAATTTTTGTCCCAGTCCGCCCCTGGGTACATCCCATGAGTAACATCTGTCATAAAACTCTCTTTCTTTCTTTCTCTGTGCAGGTGGAGCTGACGGGCAGCAGTGTCTTCGACTACATCCACCCCGGCGATCACGTGGAGACGGCCGAGCAGCTCGGCATGAAGCTCCCCCCGGGCCGAGGGATGTCTCTGTCCCAGGGAGCCGTCAACGAAGACGGGGCGTCTTCGGCTTCATCGTCCTCGCACTCGGAGACGCCCGAACCAGGTAGGAAATGAGAGAGGGGCGGCAAGAGGGAGTTTGTCCTTTTTCTCCACACAGGGCATCAAGGGTTCATTAACTAAAGGCCGGGACGAGATGCTTTTGTCCCGATTCACTTCTTTCCTGATACATGGATACCGATTGGATTTGTATTGCGATTTTCATTTATTGTGATTCTAGAAGTATTGCAATTCGATAGTATTGAGTGTTGCGATTTTCTTTTCCTTCTGTAACAAAAACTATAGTTGAATAATACATGTATTGAGACAATATATCATGAGACATTTCTAAAAATTGTTTTCTAAGAAAAGTGCACATCACATGTCAGTCAGTCAGTCTGACATTTATTTCATTTGTAAAGAGACGCGAGGAAGAGAAGCAAGTGAAGGTCTACCTTCACTGATGCCCCAATATCCCAGCATTCCCTGCTGTAAGTTGGTATGACATTAGTGCGCCCCGTTGTAAACCCGTCACTGCGTTGAACTGGGAAAGGACACGTCCCAATCCCAATAATTGGGATTCTTTGCGTTGCCCTTTTTTATGCCTCCATCTTTGTATCCCTCCATCCTCTCCTGCACTACAACATGTTCAATACTTTTTACCTTCCAAATGCTTTTCATTGTGCTTCTCTCTCTCAATTCAATTCAATTCAAATTGCTTTATTGGCATGAATGTCAGCAATAACAATATTGCCAAAGCATCAAGGATAGTGATGGGCCTTCCGGCTCTTTTTGGTGAGCCGGCTCGTTTGACTCAGCTCTCTGAAAAGAGCCGGCTCTTTTGGCTCACAAACGGCTGACTATGATAGGTGTGAAAAACAATTCTAATTAAATTATTAAATGAAATCATACTCACAATGTCTCACAATTTCTTTAAACATGCATTGATTTGTTATGAAAAAAGAATACTATTAAACCTTTGCATTTAAATTACAACTTTTTAATGTATAGAAACAACATTCAATACAAATACAATCTGAATCTGAACATCATAATAGAACCCATATTAAAGAAAAATAAATAACTGAAAGGATTAAACTGGTCCCTCTTTTTCTCTCTCCTTTATTGGGATGTTATAACAACATGAACTATCTTACTGGTTATGTTTTGTATAACTAGCATGAACACACACACACACACACACACACAATGCTGATCATATTTTTATTTTATGAGAGATTTAAGAAAACATTCAGAAATGTAAGCTGCCTCACTTTGGAGGGGCTGATGTGGTTTCTTCTCTCAGTAATAATTTGTCCTGTTTTCGAGAAGACCCTCTCAGAGTCTCTCTGTCATGACTTTAGTAAAAGAATGGAGTGTGTGTGTGTGTGTGTGTGTGTGTGTGTGTGTGTGTGTGTGTGTGTGTGTGTGTGTGTGTGTGTGTGTGTGTGTGTGTGTGTACGTGTGTACGTGTGTGTGTGTGTGTGTGCGTGATGGCTCGGCCCCTCCCTCCTCCCAATTGAATTAGTCAATTATTTTAAATAAAATAAAATTCACTCATTATTTCATTATTACATAATGATTTAATTTCTATATGCTATATTTTTAAAAAATAGAGTCGGCTCTTCGGATATGCGAGCCAGCTCCCGTCGTTCACCTATAAGAGCTCTTAGAGCCGACTCCTTCACGAACAACCATCACTAATCAAGGATAATCTGTCTCTCCCTCCCTCTGTTTCTCCCTCTCTGTCTGTCTCTCCTTCTGTTTCTCTCCCTCTTTCAATTTCATGTTGCTTTATTGGCATGACAACAAATGCATCTGTGTTTCCAAAGCATAAGAACAAACATACATATAAACAACAACAAGGAGTAAATACATCTGATATAATAATAATAATAATAATAATAATAATAATAATAATAATAAACAGGATAATTATGATATGAATGCAGATACTGTGCATGTCCCTCTAAGGGTTGAAACAACAATAATAAAAAAGAATAAAAAAGGAATACAAGTAAATAAAAGAATAGAACCAATAAAGCTGCTAATATCTACCATTCTCTATGTGTGTGGTCTTGTATTGAGGCAGGAGAAGACATATTTAGCTGCTAGCCGTGCCGTGCTTTGATCTTCTCCTAATAAAAAAGGAAGCTGTTTGTCCTCAGTGGAGGTAGTGAAGCCTGGTATATGGTTTTCACATTTTTGGAAATATTTGGTTCTTATGTCTTCATATTTGGGACATGTACATAGGAAATGTAATTCTGTGGCAGTGTGTGCAGACTCGTTCCTCTCGTGGTCTCCACACTTTTAAATGTCGACTTCTTTCAATTTCCAGCTCATGGTCACTGACTCTGGATTTTGTTAAAATCCGTATTTTTTGGGGATTTTTTTGTTTTGAGATATTCTCTATATAGAGACAGATATATCTCTCTGTCTCTCTCTCTATGTCTCCCTCTCTCTCTCTCTCTGTCTCTCTGTTCCCCCCCCCTCTCTCTCTCTCTCTCTGTCTGTCTCTCTCTCTCCATCTGTCTCTCTCCCTCTCTTTCCCCCTCTTTGTCTGTCTCCTTCTGTTTCTTCCTCTCTTTCTCCCTCTCTGTCTCCCCCTCTCTCTCTCTCTCTCTCTCTGTCTGTCTCTCTCTCTCCATCTGTCTCTCTCCCTCTCTTTCCCCCTCTTTGTCTGTCTCCTGTTTCTTCCTCTCTTTCTCCCTCTCTGTCTCCCCCTCTCTCTCTCTCTCTCTCTCCATCTCTCTCCGTCTCTCTTTCTGTGTTTCTCTCTCACATGCTGATGATAATTTAAGTATTAGGGGAAAATCCATTTATAAATTAAACAAAATGACTTGATATCCATCGAGTCCCTTAGTTCATCAGCCTGTTCAAACAAGGCGAGGGAAGATTGGCTTCGTGGCGGCCGCGGGTCTTCGGAGACGGCGCGGTAATTAGATCTGCCGCGGATTTATTCTGGGCTGATTGGTGCTGGTGATGGGTGAGGGGCAGCTTTAAATTAATTGGAGTTCCACGTTTGAGGTTTTTGTTCTTCTTCTCCTTCTTTTTTTCTTTCTTTGACTTTTGGCAAACCTCTAACCGAGCCTCCCCGCGCACCAAACTGGAGGCGGAAAGAGAGCGAGGACGGATGAGAGGACATCAACGTGTCCGTCAATGTCAATATGTCTGGAGAGAAAGATAAGAAGAAAGATCTAAAAACACGGACGGGTGTTTCCCAATGTGCCCCAAGGATAGAAAGATATGAAGACATTGAGGAAGAAGAAAAGGGGGATGGAGGTTTATATGAATGTCTCAGAGATTCCCAAAGTTAATTTGACCAGAGAGAGAAAAAAGAGCAAAAGAAAGAAGGGGAGGGGATGAGGACAAAGGTGTTTGTTCTACCATGTTAATTTGTCTAGAGAGCAAGAGTTGGAAAGGAAGAAAGAGACAGCAGGGGATGTAGGGACGTGTTTGAATGTGCATGAGTGCTTAGCAATGTTAATTTGTCCAAAGAAAGAGAGCGACGGGCGGGAGAGGTTTCAGACAGACATGTATGGATGTGAAGGAGTGATCCCTGATGATGATGTGAGCGGAGGGAGAGGAAGAGGGAGGATTAGGATTCATGTTATGTGTTCTTTCATGTTAATTTGTCTGGAGGAGGAGGAGGAGGAGGAGGAGGGCTGGTATGAATCTGTATGAGTGTCTCCCAGGAGGAGGCGGGGCTTATATCAGGTGTCCAGGGTAATCGGCGAAAATGTTCATTTGTGTTCAGAGACAATGTGAGGTGGCTTTCTGTCTGAGTTGTTAAACTCTTGGACGTACATAGAACTCTTTGGAACACCACTCCTCAGATACTGACGCTTGGTCAGAATCTCTCAGCGTCAGATACCGACGCAAAAATCACCCTTTAGCGTGATTATCCTATCTAGAAATCTATCTGGTTTAGATATGAGGTTTCCTGCCACGTCGTATTGGAAGGTAGGAACAAATGACCCAACTATTTGTTGGCATTTCATTGAATCAACATGGCATCCACATCACCACAACACAAGTATTAAAGTCCAATGGTGTTGTAGAAGCAGAAAACCTTTCATCTTATCCCGCTTGAATAGTGAATGCAAAGCTACATTTGTAGCAAAAAACTAAATATAGAAACAGGTACATGTTGCTTTACTCCTGTTTATACATAAGATTTGGCTTTCAATTTCCTCAAGACAACACAAGTAAACTAACTTACTGCAGAGAAAAGAATTGGAATGGTGTTGCTATAAACACAACCTTGTGTGAGGCCTTTTGTTAGTTAGTTTAAACTCCTTTCTTGAACATTAAATTCCCAGCATCCTCCCCTCCAGACGCTGAGTAATGCATTTCCACAGGCGCCTCCGTCATTAGTTTCCATCCCAGTCGATACCTGGCCAACGCCACGCCTGCTAACGTGTCCGGGCTGAGCTTTGCCATTTGTTTACATTGTTTTTTTCCCTCCTTCTCCTCCACCTTGAGGCGTCTTTGTTTCTTTCTTTTCGTCCTCTCACCGGCATTCTCTCCGTTCATCACCCGCCTCTTCCTCCGTGCACCAGGGGGAGTCTCCGATCGATCGCTGCACACTTTGTTTCTGTGTGAGGTTTCACACTGCGGGCACCACTTCATCCTTCCATATGCTAATAATGCTCTATAGTGCGGGCTGTTTTGGTTGTGTTTCTCTACCTGGAGACTTCATCTGGAGGACATACAGCCATTCACTGAGTGTTGGATTATTTCTATTCAGCAGAAGTACCTTTCAAGGATAGTTACCTAACATCTTACCTTCCACTCTCCAGGCCCTATTTTAACGATCTGAGGTCACGGCGTAAAGCGCCTGGTGCAGGTGCGTTTAGAGCGTGTCCAAATCTACTTTTGCTAGATAGGCTACTTAACTAGAAAAAGTTCTCAGATTAGGGGGCAGTTCACTGAGTGATGGTTAAAGTCTTTGATTACTGAAACGTTGTTGTAGTATGCAGCGTCCTGATTGGTGGAAAATGTTTGCAGAAAGAAAGGCCTGTTGTCAGGTAAAAATGTCACTGTCAAAGAGCCAATCACACCTACAATATTTCTTTCAGGACTGATAAGCACGCTAGCATTAATCATGTATGCCTTATTTGAAATAAGACAATGCTGTTGCAAAAGAATACAACTGGCAACATCATCAAGAATGAAGAACGCGGACATAACGATCACGTAATTCACGTGCATATTAAGTAGCCACATGTATATGTTTTGGTCTTATAATACATCCACAGGTTACTGCTCCAGCGGAGAGGACGGTTCGTTAAGACAGCAGCTAAGTTTACAAGAGTTTGTCCAAAGTTCAAGATAAACAGACTACAACCTGACATCTTTCATTTTAGCTTGTTTTTAAAAAGTCGAGTAGAGCTGTGTCGCACAGTGAGTGGACAGCCAGACAGAGCAGACTGAAACATGTTGATGCCTGTAGAACAGGTAGGTGGGTATATTGATAAGTATTGACTTTTTAATCATGGAGGTTTTATTGTAGGCTACTTACAGTAACGACTGTAGCGTTAGTTCATCTGTGCCAGTGGCAGTAAATAATCCTCTGTATCGTTTCCAGTCAGTTATGTGCTGCGAGAAGTAACGCACACACCTGGCTCTGCTGTGCTTGTGTGTGAGAGTGTTTGTGTGTGAGTGTGTGTGTGTGTGTGTGTGTGAGAGTGTGTGTGCGCGCAGCGCGGACATCGCTCTTCACAATCCCGTCTATCTTCTAAAATGCAACGCTTGTATCCAAATGAATTGTGTTTGAAGCTGCGTGGCATTTTGTTGGTTTGGCTGGTCGGCTTTTGTTGGAAATTGCCGGCAAACGAAACCGTCGGCCTACATGCCGTGATCGCCTTTCTCCACCCAGGTGTAGCTGCTGTGTTTTCCATGAAACTAAGAATGCCCTCTTTCTCTCATTAGCTTCATAGTTCTTTGACTGAGGTGAAAATATGAAATGTTAGTTAACATACACTAGCTTCGCTCAGTATGACGTTTGCTGATGCAGCAGACAGAGACACTGTCACTGGCCCGTGCGGGCCAGTAACTGGCCAATCAACTAGCCCGAAATACTCTTTTACTGGCCCCGGGCCATCGGGCCATTGCTTATGTCGAGCCCTGGTAATGCCTATGGCTGTGTCTGGAGCTTAGCGCCGCCCAAGACGATTGTGATTGGTTTAAAGAAATGCAACCAACCCAGAGCATTTCTTTTTCTCCTATCCCAGAATGCATCAGTGCCGTAGCCAGACCGTACTCCGCAGCGCTGTGGAGATAGAGCTGGACATGCTAGACTACATTACTTCAAACTCAAAAGGTCTACAAGTAGCTCAACATTTGGACTTAAGTACAGTACTTGAGTAAATGTATTTAGTTCCTTTCCACCACTGCCTGTATGGAACTATAAGCCCCACCCATCTGGGTCACGCAGCTTAAAACAAGCATAAAGTGTCTTTCTTTGTTTCAAAGTTATTAACTGGGCTCACCTCGCTGGCTGGCTGCTCCGTCATAATAAATCAGACAGCTGACCCCATCCTTTTTAATTACAGTCACGCTCATAAAGTATTGAAATTGGAGTTAAAATATGAGATGACCTTGGTGGAGAGAGATCTTCTTTTGAAGCTCTGCACCGCTACTTTTTTTCTCCCAACACCCTCTTGCAGTTAAAGAGAGTCATCTTGAAAAGCGCATGACGCAATTTGACTAATATCAGTCAAACTGAGGCAGAGAGGCTCAGCGTGCTGAAAGCAGCTGAAGGGTTGGGAGTTATTACCCACAAGTGTATTTAAAGAGTCTCGGTGAGAGGAGGAAGAACTCTCCCGGCGGCTCTTATTTTCTCTCACTTCAGCGTCTTCATTACATGTCATCAGGGTCGCAGGAACGTTGATATCCTCTCTGATTGGATGTCTGCTGGCTGTTGACTTTAACCTTTGACTTGTGATTGTGAAAGGACTGAAGATAGTTTTACTTTTGAACGGATACATAGACGCTCTGAGTCAGAGGATTCCTGCCCTGGAAACTGTTGTTACATGCAGGGCTGGCCCATGGCTTAGGCAGTATATAGGCAAATACTAGGGGCGGCCGTCCAAACGAGTGAAGATAATAAGAATGAAAGGACAAAAACATCAGGAAAGCGGTGAATGTTTAAAAAAGCGTCCAAAAACATCAGAAAAAAGCATCAAAAACATCTTAAAAAGGTGGCAAAAACATAGACAATATATAAATGTTGAAAAAGCTACAAAACTGGCACAAAAAACTAAACATAAATGTTGAAAAAGCAACAAAAATATAGAAAAAGCTACAAAAATGTCACAAAAAATGACATAAATGTTGAAAAATGTGACAAAACTCTACACGGTGAAAAGAAAAGAAGAACTTCGGGGGTTTCTCCTTAATATTGTGATGATTCATTACATTTAGAAAATGAAAATCTCTGATGTCAAAGGGACTTTTGAACACACGATGATGACACCTGTGATAGAAGTCTTCATCACATCCTTTGTCCCTTATTATCTAAGCTCAGGCTTTTGTTCTTTGCTGCTCTAAATATGTGTTTTATCTCATTTGTTTTGACATTTTTGTTGAATTCTTTCTATATTTTTGCCCATTTTTTCAATGTTTTTCAACACTTTTGACGTTTTTTTCTTGCTTTTTTCTTCATTTTTGTCCCTTGTTTCAGCGTTTTTGTCTCTTTTATCAGCGAACGGTGTGAGGGAATTGCACCTGTGTGACTAATGTAACTAAGTACATCTACTCCAGTACTGTACTTCAGTCCAAATGTTGAGGTACTTGTACTTTACTTGAGTCTTTTCTTTTCATGCCACTTTCTACTTCTACTTTAGTTACTAGTTACTTTACACATTCAGATTCCTGCACACAAAACACATTTTATTTATTTTTTACAGTTTATTAAGTTTTATTCTATAGTAAACTAGCCAATAATATAACGCTATAAGTCCAGCTGAGATGATCAGACCATTAAACACTTACTTACTTACTTACTTAAGTCCTTCTGGAAGTCTACGAGTAATTCTGCCCTCCAGGAAAACACCATAAGTTCTCCGTTATTAGCTCCTCGCGGTCTAATTGTCCGCGGCGTCGCCTTGTTTCAATATCATAAGTCTTTGATTATTGTTGCTAATTACGCTATTAGCACAATGGAGAGGAATAATTCCTCATAATTGCTCACATTCATCATAATTACCCAAGTTTACAGTCACCTACGTTTAATGTCATGTACAGCGGCCATCGGCCCAAGGACGAACTCTGTGTGTGTGTGTGTGTGTGTGTGTGTGTGTGTGTGTGTGTGTGTGTGTGTGTGTGTGTGTGTGTGTGTGTGTGTGTGTGTGTGTGTGTGTGTGAGTGAAGCATGTTTGTATTTGCATTTGAAATGTCACTTGGACTCCAGGACAGAAGGCAAAGGTCAAATCTGACAGGATGCACACACACACACACACACACACACACACACACACACATAGACATGCATTAACACACACACACACACACACGCACACATGCACACACACACACACAGACATACACACACACACACACACACACATAGACTTACATTAACACACACACACACACACATACATAGACTCACATTAACACACACACACACACAGACACACACACATAAATCTCTTTTACAGTTTTTCAGTCACTTTGCTACTAATTTCAGAACCTTGACGTCATTTTTCAAAACTCTAGACACAAAACTCACAGCGATCATCTCTTGTAACACAGGCTGTCCAATGTTCAAAACATTGTATTGTGCATTCATATATTTAAATAAATCTGGCACAATCATTGGTTCAAAAAACAAATTTATAGTGAAATACCATTGAAACGTTACTTTAGATCACCCACACACAAGCTACCCATAGATTCACTGGGTCATCGTTAGTTAGTCATTAAATATTGTACATTACATTACATGTCATTTAGCTGACACTTTTATCCAAAGCGACTTACAATTGTTATGTATGTCAGAGGTCACACGCCTCTGGAGCAACTAGGGGTTAAGTGTCTTGCTCAGAGACACTTTGGTTGATGTATCTCAGTGGGAATCAAACCCGGGTCTCCCACACTAAAGGCACGTGTCATGTCCACTGCGCCATTACCACCCCCATTCTAGTACGAAATAGGTGATACATGTTTCATTATGGTACTAGATGTAAATACATCCCTGTAAAAGTACTGCAGTAGTAGAGAGAATACTACAGACACAGTGGAATCATTGAACAAAACCTGACAACATAGGTTTATTAGAATCAAAGCAAAATAATTAGCTAGGAAATAGAAAAGAAAAGACAGTACTGTAAAACATCAAATGCAGTGTTCCTCAACTTGCTTGTACTGTAAAAAGCAAAACAAAGAAGTGATTACTGTACTTCTACATATTTATCAACTCTGTCTTGTAGATTTGGCCGCAGGTTCTCATCTACATCAAAATGGATGTTTTCATTATCTTTGGTCATGGTGAACAATGTGGTACGAGTATATATGTATGTATACAGTATATATATATATATATATATATATATATATATATATATATATATATATATATACATACAGTTCAGTAACTGTCAATACTGTAAATAGTCTGAAAGGTGGTACATGGGACCATAGAAACAGTGTCTGATAAACAGTAGTACATCACAGTAAAGGTAGTACTTGGGAGCATAGAAACAGTGTCTGATAAACAGTAGTACATTACAGTAAAGGTAGTACTTGGAGCATAGAAACAGTGTCTGATAGACAGTAGTACATTACAGTAAAGGTGGTAGAAACAGTGTCTGATAGACAGTAGTACATTACAGTAAAGGTAGTACTTGGAGCACAGAAACAGTGTCTGATAAACAGTAGTACATCACAGTAAAGATGGTAGAAACAGTTTCTGATAAACAGTAGTACATTACAGTAAAGGTGGTAGAAACAGTGTCTGATAAACAGTAGTACATTACAGTAAAGGTGGTAGAAACAGTGTCTGATAAACAGTAGTACATTACAGTAAAGAATGATGATGAAATATTACATCCATAGATAATGTAGTCTGATTGGTTCATGCTCCACACTAATTGGTGACAATGAATCTTATTATTTTTAAACTTTCATGATCTAAACATGGAACATTGTTTGTCTGTTTCCATACAATTATGCATTAAGAGTAATGCAACAGTTACTTATTATTTTGAGTAGTTGTATCGATTGATAGTTAGATCATTGGAATGAATTGAATAGACAATCTGAAATGTAATGTGTGAATTGCTTTTTGAAATAGTAGTACTTTAATGTTAAAGGGATACTTCACCGATTTAGCATTCAGCTTTGTATCAGTAGAAACCCGGTAGTATTTCTGAATGACCGTGCTTCCCTCCCTCATGTCCCCCTGAGAGGGGAGATCTCTGCGTTGGGGGTCTGGAAATCATTCCTCCAATGACGCAAAATGACGATTTTTACGTCATTGGAGGAATGGAAGGCCAGAGGCAAAGAACTACAAACAGTAGCAGGAGCTACTTCCGCATGTTTTCAACCCGCCCATCACCCGAAGCAAGCCGATCTCAGCCGAAAAAAAACAAAATGTCAGCCATCTTGAATTCTCGCTAAGCAGGGCTCTCTCTTCTCAGCAGCACAATTTTACAAACTACCGCACGTGTACCACCGGGATACATCGGTACAGATCGGAGAATATTCAGGGAACGTTATTACAGACGGAATAATCAGCACACTAGGAGAGCTTCGCCTGCACAGAGACCAGCACGGAGACCAGCACGGAGACCAGCACGGAGACCAGCACGGAGACCAGCACGGAGACCAGCGGTCTCGTTGAAGCCCCGAGCCGGGGAAGTGGACATCCTCATCGGCCAAGTGGGAGGCTAACGCTAGCCGGGGAAAAGGCACATCCAGAGCGAGCTAACGCTAGCCGGCCACCAATCAATCCTGATTGAAAGTGTCCGTTCATTAAACAACAAACTGGACTACATCCAACTTCAACGAAACTCCCAACGCGAGTTCAGAGACTTTTTCGTGGAAACATGGCTGAACAACAGAGTACCGGACTGTCCAGCTACCAGGCCTGCTAGCCTTCCAACGATCCGAGCTAGAGATGCTCTGTATGAAGGTGAGCTGTGTTAACACGGACTGGTGCAGAAATGTGGTGATTTGTATCCAACTAACTGCTAACTGCTGGAGTTTGTGACTGTTACATGGCGACCATTCGACATCCCACGCTAATTCACGGCTGTGTTTATACTCGGTGTTTACAGCCCACCAAGCCTAATGCTGGTATGCTTAGCTGAACGTTACGGAGCCTATAATGTGTGTGCACTAAAGGTAGCCTGTTTCGTATGTCGTTTTTATTTCTCGGCCTAGAAGGCACCAATTGAATTTTTTTTTTCTTATTTCTGCTACGTAAGTGACCCAATTTAAAGATATATTCAGCTTTCCAGCAGTGAAGTATCCCTTTAAGTTGTGTCGTATTGAACAGGTGATCTTTGTTAAATGAACAAATGATCTTTGGTTTATGTGGATTGTATCCAAGCAATTGAAAAAAGTGTTAGAGTTTTGAAAAAAATTGTATTTTGATCATTGGTTGTGAGTTTTGTGGCTAGAGTTTTGAAAAATGACGTCAAGGTTCTGAAATTAGTAGCAAAGTGATTGTAAACAACTGTAGAACACCTTCCCCTCCAGTCTTCTTTCACTTCACTTCATTTTCCTCTTTTATCTCCTATTGTAATTTTGACTTGCTTCCTCCAGTCTGTAGTCCTCCAATTTAGATTTAGAGTCAGTAACCGAGCCTGCATGTCTTGAAGAAACCCTCGCTGACACGGAGGGGGGGGGGGCTCAATAACGTAACACAAATGGGCCGTTTAACACCCAACCCCTGCGGTGAATCAGATCACTGTCTGTGGTCTGAACACGCCATAATTGTTGCAGACCTTTAATAATGTAACTCCTCTCTAAGCTGTATTCCCTTGGCCATGGAGAGAGCACACAGGAAACAGTCAGCGGTGTTTCTGTACAGGAGTTAACGTGCAGCTGCAGGATTTTTGCCCGACCTGGCGAATGGTTTCTACACACAGCAGACCCTCTGAACTCCGCACTCAAGGGCTGAATTAGTCACAAAGGACTCAGTAAAAGTGCCCCAAATTAGTGTCATGAGTGTGTTTTAGAAGAAAAGCAATAAAACCACTAGAGGCAAACAAAGAAACTTTTTCAGAAGCGGAGGATTATTACTTAAACAAAATGATCCGTTTGGTTAAGTTTTATTAAACCGCCACCCTGCTCGCCGCCGCTCTAAATGGAATCTTTAGAGTACACAATAGCCAATCACGGGCTATTATTATTAGAGTTTTCTAATTAGGCTCGGTAACGAGGAAGGGGCTGTTTACAATGGGAGCCGCAGCCGCTGAGATAATGACAGCAGAGGACAGGACGGCTCCGGGTGGCAAATAAAGCGCTCCTCTCCGCTATCAGTCTGTCACAGTGGCGGCGATAACACTGGAACTTCTCAAGGTCCAAGACTCAACTTTTAATTTGTGGACAGCCAGAGAGTGTGTGTGTGTGTGTGTGTGTGTGTGTTTAGAGAAGATGGAAAGGAAAGAGGGAGAGAGAGAGAGAGAGAGAGAGAGAGAGGAAGTTATTGGATGATTAAAGACGGACGAATGATAGAACAGAGGAGCAAAACAAAAGCAAAGGAAATGAAATTAAAGATTGATTTTCAGTGTTGGAATTTAATTAGGCACTTGTATTAACTGAAATAAAGAAAGAAAAAAAGAAAGTACCAGGGTATCAAATATGAATATAAAAAAGGAAGAAAAAAAGAATGCATAAAGAGAAAAGAAGGAAACAGAGAAAGAGGTTTTAAGTCAAGATGATGAAGACAGGAAGGAAGGAAGACAGAAGAAACAAAGATAGAGAGGAAGGTAGAAGGAATGAAGGACTGAGGTTTCAAATGAAGATGAAAGAAGGAAACAGGTAGAAGAAAAGAAGTAAAGCAAATAGAAAAAAGAAAGAAAGAAAACGGAAAGAAATATAAGGGAGAAAAGAGAGACTGAGGTTTCAAGTGAAAATGATGGAGGGACAGAAAGTAAGGGTACGTTTCCATCGCTACGTTTTGGTTTAAAAAGTAATATCTTCTGCTCCGTTTCCCCCTGTCATTCCCCCTGCTCTGGTGTCCCCCGCCCCCCCCCCCCCCCCCCCCTCATTCCCCCTGCTCTGGCGTTTCCCCCTCTCATTCCCCCCGCTCTGGCGTTTCCCCCTCTCATTCCGCCTGCTCTGGCGTGTCGCCCTCCCATTCCCCCTGCTCTGGAGTTTCCCCCTCCCATTCCCCCTGCTCTGGTGTCCCCACCCCCCCCCCCCCCCCCCCCTCATTCCCCCTGCTCTGGTGTTTCCCCCTCTCATTCCCCCTGCTCTGGAGTTTCCCCCTCCCATTCCCCCTGCTCTGGCGTTTCCCCCTCTCATTCCCCCTGCTCTGGCGTCTCCCCCTCCCATTCCCCCTGCTCTGGCGTTTCCGAGCCCCTAAACCAGAGACATTTGGAAACACTTCTGACCCGTTGTGGTTCGGAATCTGCAGGGTTGTGTTGCAGTCTCAACGGCTGCAAACGGAGACCCCAACGTTTCTCCTCCTGATTGGGTCTTATGGGTCACGACGTCTCGTTCTCTGAGACTTAAATCTATTAACGTTACCATGGCAACTACCAGCAGTGGGTGGAGTCTCCACGCTGCCTCCTGTTTATGTCCAGTATACCAGAATGTTGATGAGATGTGAGGTTTGGGCGTGTTAGTTTAAACTGAGATCAGTTCTTCTACTGGAGATAAAAACACACACAGAGATCACTTTGGGCTCAAAACTTAATGCTTAAAAACCAAAACGTAGCAATGTAAATGTAGCCTGAGGCATGAAGGAAGGACAAACAGCAGCAGAATGGAGGGAAAGAAAACAGAGAAGAAGAGAAACAGAGTCAGAGTGAGAACATCCTCAGGGCTGAACTGCTGGCTGCAGACAGCACAGCAGGGGGAGGTCAAAGGTCTCAGCTCTACAGACACACAGACACACACACACACACACACAGACACACAGACACACAGACACACACGCGCGCACACACACACAGACAGACACACACACGCACGCACGCACACAAATACACACACACACCGTGCGCATCAGCGGTCTGACTGGTCACTCATCACCGCTATCATGTGATGTAAAACTTGGAGATATAAAGAGAGACAAAATATGATTTGCGTTGTACAAGCAATTGGGCAATTATGACCCATATTAATGTTTCCAGTGGCGGCGCCCTCTAGTGCCGGTTGGTCCGGATGTGGGCCCTAGTCCAGACTTTGAGAACCCCCTGCCATATAATATTAGAAAAGTTTTGATGAAAGGTTTGACTCCCGGCTGCAGCCGTTTACTGTTCTGATCAGAGCTGGACCTTCTCCAAGGGTTCTGTGAAAGTATTATCATGTAAAACAACACGTGCGTGTGCGTCCGTTTCATCTGATCAGAGACAATAAGTCGTAGTTTGTGTTCATCAACAATTGGAGCAGCTCTTCACAGGCGCGTTTGTAAAAACCCAGTTAGCAGCTCGATGAACACGGCAGCCATCACTACTGCGTCTATTCCTCCTCACGCCTTCCTCTGATTACGGATGCTAATCTGTTCAGTCCATCCATATGTCCCTCTCTCTCTCTCTCTCTCTCTCTCTCTCTCTCTCTCCGCTGCCTGGATTCAATTACACCAAACACACACTTCTCGCTCTTTTATCCTCGCCCTCTCTGTTTCCTCTCCTTCTTCCTCGCCCTTGTCTATTCATCTCCTCGTGTTTTCTCTTCTACTTCCCTCCCTTTCTTGTTTGGTCGCCAAACAGGAACAGAAGGCTGAGGAGAGAGAGAAATTAAAAGAGAGGAAATCAAGACAGAAGGACGAGGAAGACACAAAGGAAGAAAGAGACGAGTTAGTTATGGAGATGAAAATGAAATGTGTCGGTGAGCAGGCTGTTCTCATGAAGCATTCGTACAAAAACTACGTAATGCACTGTAGTTGGTATGTATTCCACGTATTTATTACTGTCAGCAGCCCGTTGACTGCTGCTGTATAAGAGCATGAAGATCCTCATAGGGAGGAGGGGATGTTTGGCTCCTAAAACACAGATCTTTAAACAGGGGGAGCAGAGTTCATGTCCTGAAGAAGTTAAGGAGAAAACACAAGACTTTCACCCAGGAAACATGTGTTCATGTCCTGAAGAAGTTAAGGAGAAAACACAAGACTTTCACCCAGGAAACAGGTGGTCATGTCCTGGGAGAGTTAACCCAAACCAATTTATTTTTCCTAAACCTTACTAGTCGTTTCAGTGTCGTTGACGCATGACGCTAATTTTTTGTCACCTAAACTTAAAGCTACAGTGTGTAGTTTCTGTCTCCCCCATGAGGAATTCTAAGTAATGACAAGAAAACTGTTGGCGCGTCCACATGATACAAACCTTCTGTGATCGTGCACTAAACTCAGAATCAGAAAAGGATTTATTGCCAAGTAGGCCTAAACTTTAAACTGTTGGGTAACCGGTTTGCTAAACTGTGCACGTGACAGGTCGGCTGTTGCTGTAATTTTGTAGATTTGTTGTGCATATTGTGATGTGCAGGACAGAACGGACCCAAACGCTAGGCTCACAGAAAAAGATTTTATTGGACAAGCACTGAGGCTGGAGCGGGGAAGTGGGGAGGCAGACGCCAGGGACAGAACGGGGCCGAGGGCAGAGGCAGAGAGCCGAGGAGCGCAGGAGAACCGAGGCTGAGAGAGAAGTGGCACTGGGGCCCGGGGAGCGGAGGAGGGGAGGAGGGGAAGGCTGGAGACGGGAGCGGAGGGAGATTGGAGCGGTGAGCCGAGAGGAGGGGACTGGATGGCGCAGCCAGCTGACTGGAAGCAACGGAGAGGAGTGGAGGGAATGGCTACAAAAGACAAAACACAAAGGAAAGTTAGAACAGGCACCGGACAGAAGCAGGTAAGCAAAATAGAATTTTCAGGAGCTTGTAGACTGTGTCACCCATGTAGGTGAGGCAACGATCAAGCGAAGGGTTTATATACTGGGCCTATTGTAGTTGATGTCTGGCAGGTGTGTACAGCTGGAGAGGTGATGTTGGAATGACAAGCAGGTGTGCGCAGTCAGCTGGCAGGTGAAGGCAGGAGGAGGAGGAGGGAAAACACAGGAGACACTCACTACGTTTACATGCAGCCAATAACCCGTTCAAAACCCAAATATTAGCAATAACCCGGTCGCGTACGGCCATGTAAACACCGGCAAAAACCCGAATATGACCTCTGGGTTACCCCTTTTCTAACCCGAATATTTGGTCATGTAAATGCGTATCGGCATATCCCCATCAGAAGGAACATTGACTACGTTTACAAGCAGCCAATATTCAGGTTATGGTCGGGTTAAGGTCACTATTCAGGTTTCTGAAACATTCGGAATAACCCGTTTACATGCGTGAGCAGAGAGAGTTTCTCCTGTATACGTGGAGTTTGTAATCAATTGGCAATATCCCGATGTAAACGGCGACGCACGGTTAGCGTCTGGACGTACGGACAACCTTAAGACGCATTATGCGTCATTTCAACAAACACAACATCAACAAAAGACATCATATTCATGGTTTTCACCACACTAATAAAGAAATTGGTTTCATCCTCGTTCCAAAAGTGTGGTGCTGTCTGTGTCTCGCCATGTTTACCTCTACTTCTTGTTTACTTCCGGTATACTGCACGCAGGTTTTTGTATGCGCCACACGGCACATACAAAAAGTTCCTCTACTCAAAAGACCAAGATTCATTGTGAATAGAACATGCGCAGAACACAAATCAATGTTCCTTTTGATGGGGATATGCCGATACGCGTTTACATGACCAAATATTCGGGTTAGAAAAGGGGTAACCCAGGGGTCATATTCAGGTTTTTAAAAACCTGAATATGAGCATATTCAGGTTTTTGTTTAGATGGCCGTGCGCGACCGGGTTATTGCTAATATTCCGGTTTTGAACGGTTTATTGGCTGCTTGTAAACGTAGTCAGAGAGAAGCAGGGCCAACAGAGAAACTGACAGGAGGACACAGTGGGAAACAAAATGAAGTATAAAACAAAACAGAAACTCACAGCCAACCAACCCCAACCATCAGGTTTTCATACAATATCACACATACACACGCACACACACGCACACACACACACACACACACACACACACACACACACACACACACACACACACACACACATACACTCGCACACACACATGCACACACACACAAACACACACACACACAAACACACACACACACGCACATGCACAGACACACACACACACACACACACAAACACACACACACACACACACACACACAGTGTCCATCAGCAGTGATGGACTGTGATTCACTGATTCAAGTCTGAAAACCGACTGCAGCAATCTTGTTCCAAAGTTTTATTTTATTTGAATTTGATTTGAATCGAAGATGCTTCTCACCACTAAACCACTAACTCCCGTTCCTTCCAAACATCCAGAAATACTCATTCTGAATTCAAATGAATATTTGAGATGTTTAGCGTATCCCACTCAAAGCAGTTAAAACATGAAGTGCTCCCTCTTGACTTGTCCTGACTGTGTTTTTTCCCCCAGATGATATGACAGTTAGCATCCGGATGTTTCGAGAGGCTGAGCTTGTGTTTGTGTAACAACAGTAGCGGAGCAGTGATTGTTGTCATGTGATGTATTTGTCCTGTGGCCGAGGTGTTTTCAGTGTAAATGCCACAAGAGGAGCGGCTGGACGTTTAGGCAACCGTCCTCTCTGTGGGAAATCTGATATTTGTGCCGTTTGTTTATATTTGCTTGTTTCATTATTTCTCTCTGATGTATCGGAGACGGGGAGCTGTGGATTCATCTCCATGTTCTTTATTTGACACGGGGTGTGTGTGTGTGTGTGTGTGTGTGTGTGTGTGTGTGTGTGTGTGTGTGTGTGTGTGTGTGTGTGTGTGTGTGTGTGTGTGTGTGTGTGTGTGTGTGTGTGTGTGTGTGTGTGCGTGCGTGTGTGGCAACCGGCGACCTGTCACGTGCAAATATTAGCCAACCAAAAGCCGAGGAAAAGGTGACTGTGATGTAATGGGAAAAAAATGCCATTAAGGACAAAAGCTTAGGTCACATCACAGGGGCCTATAGGGCACTAACCCGATTCCACAAAAACACATCTTTCTAAAGGCCATAATGACTATAATGTTATATTAAAATGTTAATGTTGAAAGATTTCGGATGCATCTGTTTCAGCCGCATTTATGCCCATTGAAAATGAACGCATTTTAGTACAATTCAAACACATTAAAGAATATGTGTACTACTGAGCATTGTTTCATGAGCGGAAGTAATGATGAATAGTTATAAGTATTGTAATGGTGCAAAAAGGCATGGAGGCATGTTATCAATAGCCTTTAATGGAATGTAATGTACATCCAGCTTAGCTGCAGGAATCTGTGAGGGCAACGGATGTAAGATAACAAAACGGGACAAGAAAATTGCCGGTGCTTGGTGGGACATTTCGCTACATACGTCTGCTATTTCTTTGTGTGATGTGATTTGTGTCATGTGCAGGTGCGATAGATCACATACAAACCAATAGGGTGTCGGAATGGTATGTGTATATATTTCTCATCCAACCACAATCAAACTCACTCTATCCGGATGGCGCGATTTATCTGGGTAGGTTTTTGTTTTTTTGTGTGCTTTTGAAATAGGAGTAACGAGGCTATTTCTATAATGTAAGGAGTAGAAAGTACAGACAATTGCGTGGAAATGTAAGGAGTAGAAGTAAAAAGTATGCTGTAAAATAATTACTCCAGTAAAGTATAGATACCCAAAATTTCTACTTAAGTAAGGTAACAAAGTATTTGTACTTTGTTACTTGACACCTCTGCTCTTTGTGTTTCTTTGTCTCCAAAAGTCTCCTTCTCCTCTCTCACTCCCTCCCTCCCCTCCCTCCCCTCTGTCCCCTCACTTTTTTATTTATTTCTACACCTCCCTCTCTTTTTTCTTTACATTTTCTGTCAATTTTTCACATTTCTCTCTCTCACTCTCTCTCTCTCTCTCTCTCTGTCTCTCTGGAAGTAATTATGCAGGTTGCAGATACAGACAATTACTTATTATCTCTCCATTGTATGTGTGTGAGCGTGTGACCTCTGACCTCGTTCAAAACAAAGATGAGCTACAGTCAGTCTCGTCATCCATATCACAGAAAACCCCCCACCCCCCTTCATCATCTCTTCACTTAGCTGCCAAAAATATGTGGACAAACTTTACTAGTCATTTTGGTGCCTAATTTTAACTGTTGTCACCGCATGACGCTCACTTTTTGTTGCCTAAACTGAACCATGTCGGCCGAAACGACCGGCAGCTCGCGGTGCCCTGTCCCCGGCTCAAAACCCCCTATTCTCGGGTAACTCAACTACTAACTGCCGCTGATACGACGGCACACGTCTTGTTTCTCACCTTTAAAACCTCAGATTCCTCTGAAACCATGGGTCCCTTCTCTTTCTGCCTCCACTCTCTATCTCTCCTTACTTTGTGTACCTCACTCGTCTTTCTCCTCTCCTCTTTATCTCCTGTCTTTCAACTTCCTCTCTCTTCCTCTGCCTCCTTTCCTTCCTCTGCATCGCTTCCCCGTCTGTCTTCATCCATTTCTCTCCGTCTTTCTCTTTCCCTCCTCCTTCCTTTCATAGGTAGATCCGCTCCCAAAAGAGGAAGAGGAGAGCCTAAAGACAGCTTAGAAAAGCCTTAAGAGTCCCGTCACAGGGAGATCACTGAGGAGGAGAAGGGGGGATGAAGGGGAGGATGGGAAAAGGGGGTAGGTGTCTCTGTGGAGGAAAAGACAGGAGCGAAGAAGAGAAAAAGAAAGAAAGACAAAGCCAGGATCAAGGCGTCTCCAGACTATTAGAGCGCTGTTTGATTTGAGCTCACTGTCCTGATAAGACTGTCAAAATAAAAGCCTCCTTTTTTTTTATCACCGCAAAGAGGAAGTGAGGAGGAGGAGGATGGGAGGGAAAGGGAAGAAAGGAGATGAAGAGAGAGAGAGGAAGGAAAGTTGGGAAAAGGAACGGAGGGGGGAGAGGGAGGGAGGGATGAAGTGAGAAAGAGGAAATTGAGGAAGAAGATGACTGGTTTTACCTTTCTTTACTTTTTGGTTCCCAGACTTTTGTATTGTGGGAAACGCTCTTTAAGGAAATCTACTGTCACACGCACGCATTCACACCACACACACACACACACACACACACACACACACACACACACACACACACACACACACACACACACACACACACCACACACACACACACTCACACCACATACACACACACACACACACACACACACACACACACACACACCACACACACACTCACACCACATGCACACACACACACACACCACACACACAGAGACACACACACACTCACACCACACACACACACACACCACACACACACACACACACCACACACACACACACACACACACACACACACACACACACACCACACACACACACACACACACTCACACCACATACACACACACACACACACCACACACACAGAGACACACACACACTCACACCACACACACACACACACACCACACACACACACACACACACCACACACACACACACACACACACACACCACACACACACTCACACCACACACACACACACACACACTCACACCACACACACACACACACACACTCACACCACACACACACACACACACACACACACCACACACACAGAGACACACACACACACAGAGACACACACACACCACACACACACACACACACACACACCACACACACACACACACTCCACACACACTCACACCACACACACACACACTCACACCACACACACACACACACACACTCACACCACACACACACACACACACACACACTCACACCACACACACACACACACACACACCACACACACAGAGACACACACACACCACACACACACACACACACACACACACACACACACACACACACACACCACACACACACACACACACACCACACACAGAGACACACACACACACACACACATACACAGAGACACACACACACACACGCTCACACACACACATACACACACACACACACACACACACACACAGACGCACACACAGAGATACACACAGACACACACACACACACACACACATACACACACAGAGACACACACACATACGCACACACACACACACACACACACACACACACACAATGAAGTATGATGTCACAAACTGTTTAGTTTTTAATTTTTATTCATTTTATTTAATTGGAAATTTCACTTGACATAGACTGCAACAAGACTGCAACTCCGCTTCCTCCTCTTTTTCCTCAATCGTCACCTCTCCTTTCCTCTTCCTCTATTTTCCTCCTTTCTCATCCCGTTTTCCTCCTCCTCTTCCCTTCCTTATCTTTTTCATAATTGTCCTCTTCCTCTGTCACATTCGCTTCATACTTTTCTCCTCCCTCCTTCCATCTTCGTCCTCATTTTATCCTCTCCACATTCCTCCTCTTCTCCTTCCTCTTCCTCCTCCTCTCTTCCACCTCTCTGCACCTATACCCTCCTCGTCCTCATCCGTTTTTCTCCCTCTTATCCTCCTCTTTTCCCTTTTTATGTCATCATCTTCTCTCTCTCTCTCTCTCTCTCTCTCTCTCCCTTCCTTCCTTCACCCCTCTTTTTTCAACCTGTCCTTCCTGCTATATTGTTCTTTTTTCTTCTCATCTTCCCCTCCTTCTCTTCCTTCTTCTCCTTCCCATTTGTGTCTTTTTGATCCCTCTCCTCCCACTCTTGCCCCCCCTTCCTCCCCCTAACTGTGCCTCCCCCCCTTTTCTCCCCTTTCCTCCCCCAACCTGTACCTCCCCCTCTTTCCCCTTCTTTCCTTTCTATCCTCCACCTTAAGCAAACCGAGAAATGATCACTCAGGCTTTTCTTCCTGACACGATTTGTCAAATCCTGCCTGATAGGAAACACATTCAATTCATGAGGCAAGTCTTGCCTCCTCCCCTCTCTTCCTCCATCCCTCTCTTCGTCCATCGCTCCCCCCCCCTCCTCCTCCCCCCATCCTTGACGGTAGCAATTCAATTACAGCCGTGGAGGCGATAGTGAGCCGGAGAGGCAGGAATATGACAGGACAGTTACAGAGTGTTTACACAATTAAACTTTCACTGACAATACTCTCCGCCTGCATGCTCGCAGCGCGCGCGGGTGTGTGTGTGTGTGTGTGAGAGAGAGAGAGAGCGTCTGTCAGGATTGCCTCTCGCCCACCACCTCTCTGATGTCCCTCGGCTCTTGCTGTTGCATTGTGGGTAAGAAGAGGAAGCGAGAGAGGAAGCAACGGCGAAAGAGAGAGGGAGAAAAGGAGGAAAATTATGGTGGGAAAAAACAGGATGAGAAATGATGATAAAAACGGATGAGTTGGCGTGTGTGAGATCATTGGGTTGTTGCCGTGTTAAAGGAACAGTACAAACATTTTGAGGAATACACAATGAGTTCATCAGAATGTGGCAGATGCTAGATCGGATCCGCTAGACGTGTCAACATTTTGAACACATTTTGAAGCGTTTTGGCTTTTAGACAATTTAGAAATCTGGGTTTTAAACCTGCAAACTTCTGCTTGTAATTGCTTTACATAAGTGTACTTACTTTAAAGCAAATAACCCATGACCTAAGCTTTTTATAAGCCGCCTGAGCTTTTATGGAGACAAAAGTGGAAACAGACGTGAGGAATCAGCAGGGAGACAGTGGGATCCTGACACTAAACTAACGTTGTGTCCGAACAGCTAGCCTGGCACTGTCCAAAGTTAACCCTGGTGTTGTCTTCCCCGACCATGCAACTTTTAGTTGTCGAGGTTTTGTTACTTTTTTTGAAGTTTTTGTCACTTTTCCTGATGTTCTTTATCACTTTTCATGATGTCTCTGTCGATTTCTTTTGCGCTTTTGCTTTTGTCGACTTTTTTGTCACTTTCAACGTTCTTTCATCAATTTTCTTCTTCAAATGCTATAACACCCAAATTCAATGAAATTAGAGAACTTTGTTGAGTGTTGTACGGAACCATCCATGTTATTTTTTTTTTTGAAAATGTGGTTAAAAGAAACCCAAATGTCTGCTATAGAAACTTTTTGAAAATGGGTCACATTTGACCTGAGGACAACAGGAGGGTTAAAAAAAAAGAAAGAAAAGATTGCTTGTTCTTCTTGTAGTATTGTGTACACACACACACACACACACACACACACACACACACACACACACACACACACACACACACACACACACACACACACAAAGCAGAAAAAAACCTTTTGAAGAAACTTTGGATGGTGCAACAAGGCAGGTCTGCTCGGTTCTTTCAGGGAATGATAGTAAAGATTTACAAGTATGTTAAGGGCATTTCCTCTCTCAAACAACCCAGAGCTTTTTTTTTTATCCTATCCCAGAATGCATCTGTGGTGTTGCCAGACTTTACTCCACAACGCTGTGGAGTAAAGTCTGGACATGAGAGACTGATTCTTTAAAACTCTGGGATTAAAAACAGGATGTGTTGAAATATTCTGCTATATTCTCTTCAGTTGTTCCTCTCTTCTGTTTGTTCTCAGCCACTTAATGTGCTACATGTGTCTGGTGGAGGTCGCGGTGACCTTGCAGTAGCTGGCTTTGTGTCGGTTTGCCGCTACGTTAGCGTTAGCGTTGGACACAATGGGCTCTCTGGACCAGGCAGCGCTGTTAGACTGTCTGACAATGATACACGGTCCCACCGAGAAACACACACACACACACACACACACACACACACACACACACACACACACACAGAAACAGAAACCCTCGGCACTCTGGGTATTGTCCGAACATCACAGGCGTGGGTGAGTTGTTCTTTTTAATTAATCATTTGTCCTTCAAACGGGGGGAAAGTTTTCGGCGCCGTAGATAATTAGGTCCCAGAGTCGCGCGGCGCCAGCAGACACCTGCTGCCTTTGTAGCCCTAATCTTTGTCTTGTAGGAGCGCTGTCCCCAAAGACGCCGCGGCAACAAGCGCTGCACGAGCAGAATGAGAAAACACCTCTGAATCCCCACATGGTCCCCCTCCTCTTTCTCCTCCTCCTTTTCTGTTCTTCTGTTCATTCCCTCTTTTCATCCTCATCCTCCTCTTCCTCTGTTTACCTCTTTTCATAACCTCTATTCCTCCTCTTTCTCCCCTCTTTCTTGCTCTTTATTTTCCTTGTTTTCTTCCTCACCTTCATTCTGTTCTGTCCATCTTTTTCTTCCTTTCTTCCCACTCATCTTCCTCTTTTATGCCTTTCTATTTTACTTTTAATTTCTTTTCCTCATTCATCTATGCCCCACTCATCCTCCTCCTCCTTTTCTTCTTTTTTTGTTCCTTTCTCTCTTCTAACTCCTCCTCCTCCTATTCGTCTTCCTCTTTTCCTCCTGTGTCTGTTCTCCCTTCACTTCATTCAGGCAGAAATTGTTTAATTGTACAAGAACACACACTCACACACACACACACACTCATACACACACACGCACACTCACACACACACACACTCATACACACACACGCACACACTCACACACACGCACACTCACACACACACACACGCACACACTCACATACACACACACACACACACACACACACACACACACACACACACGAGAGAGATATCACTTACATTGTCACGCACACTCTTCCCTTTCATTTTTGCCAAGGCTGCATGCACTGTGTGTGTGTGTGTGTGTGTGTGTGTGTGTGTGTGTGTGTGTGTGTGTGTGTGTGTGTGTGTGTGTGTGTGTGTGTGTGTGTGTGTGTGTGTGTGTGTGTGTGTGTAAATGAATCCCATTAATTCAAAGCGAATAACAAAGAGAGGGTCCTGTTCCCCTGTCGACCGCTCATCCTCCCTCTCTTCTGTTTCCTCCCTCCCTCCCTCTCTCTCTCTCTCTCTCTCCCTCTTCCATCATTATTATTCCTCCGTCAGATCGGCGGATGATTTCCTCGAGGACTGACAGAGAGCAGGCCGCCTGATGGAGGGAGGGATGGAGGGATGGAGGAGAGAGAATTGTAGCTCCTCCTAGGAGGCCTATATTTTCCTCTTTTCCTCCTACTCCTAGTTCCCTCTCGCCTATACTTTCTCTCTGTCACTGTCACACATTCACTTTCCTTTCCTCTTTTTGTCTTTCCATTCTCCCTCTCTCACTCTCTTCAACTCTTCCTCCCCCGTTTATCTTGTCTCCTTGCCTCTCTTCTTCCTTTTTTTCGTCTTTCACCTTCTTTTCTCCTTCTCCTCCTAGTTTCCTCTTTCTTTCCCTCTCTCCTTTTTTCTCTCTGTCACTCTTTCTTTCTCCTTATTTTGTCTTACTGATTTCCCTCTCTCGCGCTCTTTTACTCCTCCTCCACCCTCCGTTTGTCTTATCTCCTTGCCTCCTTTTCTCTGTCCCATCTTCCTCTTCCAAGTTTTCTCTTTCATTCTTTCTCTATGTCACTCTTTTATACATTCACTTTCCTTTCCTCTCTTTTTGTCTTCCCATTTCCCCTTTACCCTTCCTCCCTCCATTTATCTTACTGTATGTCTTTTCCTCTTCCTAGTTTTCTTTTTCCTTCATTCTCTCTCTCACTATTTCAGTGCTTTCCTTTTTGCTTTTTTTGTCTTCTCTTTTTCCCTCTTTCACCCTTTTTACACTCTTCCTCGACTCTGGGACCTAAGTTGTTCCTTCTTATCCTTCCCTCACTTGTTCCCGCTCTTCTTCTATCTCCACCTTTAGTTTCTTTTTCTCCATCCTTCACTTGATTTTGTTTTGTTGTTATTTTTTTCACTTTCTACACCTTTCTCCTTCATTCTCTTTCCCTCCCCTTTCCATTTTCCCTCTTTTTCATTTGGTCTTTGTTGTTCATCCCAAACTACTTGTATCTCCTCACGTGTCCACCTCTTTCCTTTGCTTTATTCTCTGTTCTTTCTTTCTTCTTTTTCTTTTGCCTTATCCTCATTTATGTTTGTCTTTTGCTTCCTCCACTTTATTCTCTCTTCTCTCTCTCCCTCCCTCCCTCCCTCCCTGTCTCTCTTCTCTCACTCTCTTCAAGGACATTTATATTATAAAGGATGAATTTGCATATTAATTCATTTCTTTCAATTTTTCAGATTAGACGTTGTCAACACGTATCAGCGCTGATCAAACCGCCGCGTCCACCAGAGACATGTGTGTGTGTGTGTGTGTGTGTGTGTGTGTGTGTGTGTGTGTGTGTGTGTGTGTGTGTGTGTGTGTGTGTGTGTTTGTGTGTGTGTGTGTGTGTGTGTGTGTGTGTTAGGGGAGTTGTAAAGGAGGTTAAACAACCAGCCACACAATGTTCACAACACACATTAAATTCAAACACGTTTATTTTTCAAACACGGTTACTATGAGTTGCTGTCGGTCAAACTCAACGCTTGCTGCACAGATGTTTCCCATTAAAAGCCTCCCAGCAGCTCAAAACAAATAATAGGCATGTATGAAGTTATTTAAAGGCCATTTCAAAAGCATCGCACATATCCCAACAACAGAAGCGACGAGAAACGTACACAGTCCTTTATTTACAATGTTACAATACTGTAGCTGTCAATCAAGGTAGGCTCTAGACTGCAAGAAGGTCTGTGTGGGTGTTTGTGTTGAAAGTGACCAATCATAAAAGGGCCAGAGCTTCCTTTGGTTTCCGCCCCCAAAGTACAGAAGTCAGGGACATTCGCACAGGCAGAAATGCCCCTTCGAGAGAGTTACCTGTAACCCTTCAGCACTCGCGGAGCAGAGGCTCTCACGTGTGTCATGGCTGCTCTGTGCGCTCGCTGCCGATTTTCATCCACCCAGGACGGTGCCATTCTTTGCCTCTCCCTGTGTTTTGTTTCTGACTCGCAGCTGCCTAAACAACTCTCGGTGTGGGTGGCAGTTTATTTGTTGATTAATTTGTTCGTGAGTATGCTGTATCACACTTGCGACTTATGACTTCTTATGACTTATGAATCTGACGCCATACATCATGGCCCTAATTATTGACTAATTACTGATAGAAATGAGGGACAACAACCTCACAAAAAAACACAAAAAGAAGACCCAAATTGTATAGTGTAAATTTGAAATTCCCCCTAACGTTAGGTTAAGGGTTGGCGAGTGCCTTACATCAACATAATATAACCTGTATAGTTGTCCAGAATGTGTGTGTGCGTGTGTGCGTGTGTGTGTGCATGATGAGATGTTTTCGCGGCTGTCTCTCCTCCTATCACTCCCTCTGATGGATGGAGAAGTTATGAATATGCAGTTGATTTCTGGCTGACAAATGGAGCATCTCACCTTCAGGAAACTTCCTGATTGGACGCTGCTCGTTGGTCGGTCGGGGGGTGGGGGGTGGGGTGGTTTGGCGAGGACGGTGAAAAATGTACTTCCTGTAGTGTGGGATCTTGTTTTTTGAAGGATGAGCCCGTTACCGTCGGGTTCAAGCACAAATCCTAAGAGACGCTTGATTTTATCTTGTAAGGTTCTTTCCTCCATCGTTCCTTCACTTGTTCACGCTGATTTTTCAAAATCGTTTTTATTCCCTTAATTCCTTTTTTGTGTCCTCATTTTTCCTCACTCTCTCAAATTCAAATTCAAATTGCTTTATTGGCATGAATGTCAGGAGAACAATATTGGTAACATGTCAAGGATAATGCAATTCAATAATAATAGGATGAGAAAAAAAGTATATAGTATATTTATATATGTTTACTATATATATATATATGAAAACTAAAATATATTCATTTTGAAAAAATGTGTGTGTGTGTGTGTGTGTGTCTCTGTCAATAAAGAAACACATTTACAAACACATTTCACTCTCAGTCTATATTTTCTTTCTCCATCATTTTCTCCACTTTTCACATTTGCTCACTTCCACTTTTCTTTCCATCTCTCTCTTTTTGTCTCTCAGAAGATTACACCTTTCAGTCACAACTTTTTAATTTGTGCCTAAACATCCAGTTGATCCTGTTTTTCTCTCCTCTGGATCCTGACGTGTTTTGACATTTTCCCCCAAACCGCGTTCAGATGATTGACAGTTTGACAGCCGCTGTGATTGGCCGATGGGTCCTGCTGACAGAACGGATGTATTTATTTGTTTTACACCGATTAAAATCAATCGGCTCACTTTATATACAGGCACTTGTTGTTTCTATACAGTGAATACTGTTTAGAAATCGTTTCCTTTTTTCAAATGCTACAAAATTGAAGAAAACACTCAGAATGTAATGGAAGTATAGTGATCATGAATTGTACTTGTGAAGAGCGTTGTAGGGAACCATCCATGTTATTTTGGGGTTATTTTGTTAAAAATAGGGCTGTCAAAATAACGCGTTAATTTCGATTAATTAATCTGAGAAAAAAACGCGTTAAAAAAAATAACGCAGATTAATCCATTCCATATTGACCGTTCTAGCCACCGGAGGCTATAAAATGACGGAGGCTAGCTAGCAGCCGGATTAAACACAATTAAAATGCTGACAGCTAACACTAAACGGTGTAAAGTTTGACTGTGTATCACTCACTGTAGAGGATTCCAACACTTCTGCAGCTGCAGCCGTTGGAAAAACACAGACGGAGAGCTACAGCCTCGTGGTGCATTCAAAGTTATTGTAAAATACCATTTTCCCATCTGGTGGATGTTTTTTTGTTCAACAGCAATTTACTAGTGAAATCACCCTATTACTGAAGCACTTTTGAATTTATTTCCTCAGCATATTAGGTCATATTGTTGATTGTTATGGTCATTGTTTGAACAGTGAAAATAATAATAAAAAGAGCTTTTTTAACTTTAATGTCACTCATGCTGATTATTCATTGATTCATTTGAATTGAAATATTTGAAATACTTTCACAGCAAAAATGATGTATACGATTAATTTAGATTAATTAATCACTGAGTCTGTAATTAATTAGAGTACATGTTTTAATCGATTGACAGCCCTATTTAAAAACAAACCCATATTTCTGATATAGACATTTTGATAATGGGTAAAATGTGACCCAAGGACAACATGAAGGTTAAAGACATGTTTGTAATATATGTGTTTGTGTGTGTTTGTTTCCTCAGTGGAGTCCAGCAGTCCCAGTCTTCTGCCCAACGATAACATCTTGGAACGATCCTTCTTCATCCGGATGAAGTCAACGCTCACAAAGAGAGGAGTGCACATCAAGTCCTCGGGATATAAGGTGACATGATGACCGCTTTTCACATCTATAGTTCAGTTCATTTGGTAGGCTATCAGTCCAGATGGTTACTTGACTTTACAGTTTATGTTTTTACTTAAGAAGTCATAAATAATGATGAACCGGTACAGGGTGAAAAATGTAAATATGTAGCTGCATGGTGTCCACGCACACACACACACACACACACACACACGGTGTGTGTGTGTGTGTGTGTCTGTCTGTCTGTCTGTGTGCTTCTGTGTGTGTGTGTGTGTGTGTGTGTGTGTGTGTGTGTGTGTGTGTGTGTGTGTGTGTGTGTGTGTGTGTGTGTGTGTGTGTGTGTGTGTGTGTTGTATACCATGTTCCACCTGGCAGACTCAGATCACATGCAAATCACAGCGGAGGCAGAGACGCACATAAATATTCATCCACACGCATGCATATATTACTACACACATTTGTAATCACTGCAACACTAACACACACACACACACACACACACTCACATATATAATACAGCGTTACAGTTAGTCGTTTTAAAGCTGTTGTGTTGCAGCAGAGACCTGGAGGTGGATGAAGCTTCCTCGCTGTAGAGAAATCTGCTTGTTTACAGTTTTAGTCACTCAAGAAGGTTGTGGAAGCTCGGTGACATACTGCAGTCTTGTCTCTGAGGAACTATGTTTATATACTTCTAATTTGTACCAGATAAATGTATGTATGTATATATATACATATCAGGGGTGGAACGGTACACAGAAGTCACGGTTTGGTTCATACCTCGGTTCAGACATCACGGTTCGGTACAATGGAGGGAAAGGCAAAACAAAAATGCAGAAGGCAATTTTTTTTTTTTAATGTCTCAGGCTATACCACCTAGTGCCATCCAGTCTCTCCTCTGAGCTAGTAGTCTCAGGCTGTACCACCTAGTGTCATCCAGTCTCTCCTCTGAGCTAGTAGTCTCAGGCTGTACCACCTAGTGTCATCCAGTCTCTCCTCTGAGCTAGTAGTCTCAGGCTGTACCACCTAGTGTCATCCAGTCTCTCCCCTGAGCTAGTAGTCTCAGGCTGTACCACCTAGTGTCATCCAGTCTCTCCCCTGAGCTAGTAGTCTCAGGCTGTACCACCTAGTGTCCTCCAGTCTCTCCCCTGAGCTAGTAGTCTTAGGCTGTACCACCTAGTGTCATCCAGTCTCTCCCCTGAGCTAGTAGTCTCAGGTTGTACCACCTAGTGTCATCCAGTCTCTCCTCTGAGCTAGTAGTCTCAGGCTGTACCACCTAGTGTCATCCAGTCTCTCCCCTGAGCTAGTAGTCTCAGGCTGTACCACCTAGTGTCCTCCAGTCTCTCCCCTGAGCTAGTAGTCTCAGGCTGTACCACCTAGTGTCATCCAGTCTCTCCCCTGAGCTAGTAGTCTCAGGCTGTACCACCTAGTGTCATCCAGTCTCTCCCCTGAGCTAGTAGTCTCAGGCTGGACCACCTAGTGTCATCCAGTCTCTCCCCTGAGCAAGTAGTCTCAGGCTGTACCACCTAGTGTCACCCAGTCTCTCCCCTGAGCTAGTAGTCTCAGGCTGTACCACCTAGTGTCATCCAGTCTCTCCCCTGAGCTAGTAGTCTCAGGCTGGACCACCTAGTGTCATCCAGTCTCTCCCCTGAGCAAGTAGTCTCAGGCTGTACCACCTAGTGTCACCCAGTCTCTCCCCTGAGCTAGTAGTCTCAGGCTGTACCACCTAGTGTCATCCAGTCTCTCCCCTGAGCTAGTAGTCTCAGGCTGGACCACCTAGTGTCATCCAGTCTCTCCCCTGAGCTAGCTGCAACAGCCTGAAGTATGTAAAGTAAGATGTAAACAGTAAACTATAAGTACCCCACATCATCTCCAGAATCCATCTGGAACTTGTATACAAAATAAGACAATCAGCTATAAAACTGAAAATACAGCATCTCTTATCTGTGCTATTAAGTGTGACAGGCATACCTTTACCAACTGGCCACAACCTCCTGTAGCTTCTCAGCTAGGTGAGTGCTTGTGTGCTGCTCATACAGGGGCCGCGTCTATAGAACTGACGCTTTCATTTCCCACTCAGTCAATAAAATGAGCAGTGACCGTGATATAGCTTTCCTTAGCACGAGAAGGGAGGAGAAGTTGGACAGTTTTTTTGTCTCTCGTTCCAGTGATTGGCACATCTGGGTGATGGAGTTGGAAATGCGTTAATGTGTCAGATGTATTTTCTCTCACATACACGACAACTGCTGAACAACGGCGACACACAGTCCTCGTTTTATCCACCACTCTCTCGCCTGTACTACTGGAACTGACCCGAAGACCGAAGTTTTCCCACACTTGCAATCTTAAAGAGGCCGGCGGGTCCTCTAACTGTTGTGGGTCGCCACCACTCGCCATAGGCTAGGCTACTCTGGACCGTCAACATGTAGGCGGAGCTCGGGAGCTTCAGCCAAGGTGGGGCTACAGATTAGGTGTCCCTAAAGAAACGCGTATCTAACAGAAGTTCCGCATTAAATTAATTAATTTGCATGCAACTTTTATTTATTTTTATACCGTGTATTCTCCGTGTAAATTCATGTACCGAACCGAGATGCCCATACCGTTTCGGTTCAATACGAATACATGTACCATATATATATACCCAAAAATCCCTCTTTAGTCTACAACAGTAGAGAGTAGTGTTGTGGAAGTTATCTCGGTTTAACACGGTGTAAGTAAATAAAAGGTTTAAAGCTTGTAGTGAAACAAATGAAGACCATTGAGCAGAAATCAAAGTCTGGTTATTGAGTGTTTATTCTCATTGATCAATGGAGAAACGCTGTAACACATCCACCTCGGTGGCTGTGCAAGAGCGCTCTAATTCACCTTCCAACAGACAGTCACAATACAGAAGAAAACAGATGGTCACTCTCAAACCCCCCTCCCTGGCTTCCTTCAGAAGCCCATCTTACACAAAACAAAAGCATAGAGTCATGTCAAGCCCTTTGGCCTAGTTGACAGGAGAAGACATAACACTTTCGCAGTCTCATCTGTTGAAGAAAATAAACTGTGTCTATGCGAAAGTTTATGGCGCCTCTGTCCCCTTATCAAGGGTTGTTTGGATAAACAGATGATCGGAGGCCTCTGAGAAAGGCCTCAAAGTTCTTTCTCAGCCAAGGCTTTATACATTCAGCTATACGTTTAAACCATAATCTAAACACACTAACTTAACAGTGTTAAATGTAATTTGCCATCACAGTAGTATGTAGAGAGACAACAGTAGAGAGTAGTATGTAGAGAGACAACAGTAGAGAGTAGTATGTAGAGAGACAACAGTAGAGAGTAGTATGTAGAGAGACAACAGTAGAGAGTAGTATGTAGAGAGACAACAGTAGAGAGTAGTATGTAGAGAGACAACAGTAGAGAGTAGTATGTAGAGAGACAACAGTAGAGAGTAGTATGTAGAGAGACAACAGTAGAGAGTAGTATGTAGAGAGACAACAGTAGAGAGTAGTATGTAGAGAGACAACAGTAGAGAGTAGTATGTAGAGAGACAACAGTAGAGAGTAGTATGTAGAGAGACAACAGTAGAGAGTAGTATGTAGAGAGACAACAGTAGAGAGTAGTATGTAGAGAGACAGCAGTAGAGAGTAGTATGTAGAGAGACACCAGTAGAGAGTAGTATGTAGAGACAACAGTAGAGAGTAGTATGTAGAGAGACAACAGTAGAGAGTAGTATGTAGAGAGACAACGGTAGAGAGTAATATGTAGAGAGACAACAGTAGAGAGTACTATGTAGAGAGACAGCAGTAGAGAGTAGTATGTAGAGAGACAACAGTAGAGAGTAGTATGTAGAGAGACAACAGTAGAGAGTAGTATGTAGAGAGACAACAGTAGAGAGTAGTATGTAGAGAGACAGCAGTAGAGAGTAGTATGTAGAGAGACAACAGTAGAGAGTAGTATGTAGAGAGACAACAGTAGAGAGTAGTATGTAGAGAGACAACAGTAGAGAGTAGTATGTAGAGAGACAACAGTAGAGAGTAGTATGTAGAGAGACGACAGTAGAGAGTAGTATGTAGAGAGACGACAGTAGAGAGTAGTATGAAAGACTGAAATTTTCACCCAGGAGACCGGGGTTTGTGTCCCGTTCTTGTCCCGCGTGTCCCTAAAATGTAAATTTTTTTAACCCCCCCACCATCTTTTCCTAAACCTAACTGTCCCGTTCTTCTGCCGCATGTCAGTTAAATGTATGTCCCGACCCAGAGCGTCAAAAAGTGACGGCAACAGTCCCGAACACGCGCGTCTAAAGGAGACTAAATGCTTCAATAACAAACGTGACATGTCAAGTTACAAACTCTCTCTCTGACTTTGGATCCTCATATCTCTCTTCCTGTTGATATTAATCTTTCTCCTCTTACCCCCCACTCTGTCTGTGATCTCCCGGTCAGGTGATCCATGTCACGGGGCGTCTGCGCTTGAGGATGGCTCTGACGCACAGCCGCTCGGTGCCCCATCAGATCATGGGGATGGTGGTAGTGGCTCACGCCCTCCCGCCGCCGACCATCAACGAGGTTCGCATCGACTGCCAGATGTTTGTCACCCGAGTCAACATGGACCTCAAGTTCATCTACTGCGAGAACAGGTAGGAAGGGAAACTACGGAAGGCCAAAGTGTACAAGAATGTCATAAGGTGAAACTAATGGGGCCCTATTTTAACGATCTTAGCGCACGTGGAATACATACTACAATGCTTTACTTTTGTAGCTATATGTACGGATGCTTCATGAGGTCAGTTTGATAATCACAATCACAGGATTATAGTTTTTGTGTTCTGAAGAAAAATAAACTTGTTTAAAAATCTGAGATGTGTGCAAAACCGTAGTTACTGCATCTTATTTAAAGCTCTTACTGTGTCTTTCCAGATCTGCAGATCTTGTACGACATCTAAAAAAGTAATTTTTTCTTGCAAAAAACATGAAAACAAAATGTCATGAAGTCCCATGTCCTTTCGTACGTCTGTATGAAATGAACTTTTTTAGATGAAGCTCTTGATACAGTGTTGCTCTCGTGTTTTTTCGATCATTTTGTTTTGAGAAACAGATTCTAAATATCCAATTTTTGGAGCACTATAGTGTCAAACATAAAACTCCATTTTACCGTTTCTGCATTCATGTTTCATAACCGCTTCCGTTGTCGGGGCTTCTTATTCATGAGGAAAGTCTGACCCAATCCTGCCTGGTTTAACAGTGAAATACGCCGCTGATGGATCTCGCTCCTTCGCTCTGTCCAGATAAAGCAGATAGGCATCAGGATCTCGCTCAGGAGTTAACCGGCCAACCGGCGGAGAGAGATTCATATCAGACGGAGAAAGAAAAAAAAAAACCTTCATCTTCCTGTTTTATCATAAAAAAGAGGGAGAAATGATAGTAGACAGATTGCTTTTTTTGTGTGTGTGGAAAAAAGGGAGACACAATGCTAGGCAGATGATGATATTCAATGCGGAGCGACTTAAAGCGTCTCTGCGGCAGCGAATAGACAAGCGTTGCTCCCATTACAGACCCATTTTGAGGATGAGTTTCTAAGAGAATGAGAAAATGGGAGGATGGGTTTTTTTAAGGAACAGAGTGTGCTGTTATCAGCCTGCCAGACATTAGTCTTCCCCCAACCCTTCCACCCCATCAGAATGACACGTAACTGATGTGGGTTACCTAGTTAGCAGACAGACGTCTCTGTCGTTGAGTAATTAGCATTCTTGTCCTATGTCTTTTTAATCGTTGAGTACGGAGTTTCTCTGTGGAGAGAAAACTGTCACTAGCACCAGTATTTACACCACCAACGCCAGTATTTACACTTTTTTTATGCAGTAGCTAACGTAGCTTTTAATGTGCTCATGTGTCCCAGGATCAGTGACTACATGGACCTGACGCCGGCGGACATCGTGGGGAAACGGTGCTACCAGGTCATTCATGCCGAAGACGTGGAGGCGATCAGAGAGTGTCACCTGGACTGTGAGTATACCGCCATACCCGTGTTTTCCCTCGCTTTGTGAAAGACTTAAAGGGTAACTACCGTTTTTTTCAACCTGGACCCTATTTTCCTATGTTTTTGTGTCTAAGTGACTGATGGGAACAACAATCTTTGAAATTGGCCCAGTATTGAGCGTGAACACTGTAACTGACAGCCACAGACCGGCCTGCAATGCAACCCTATGGGGCAAATGTTCAGCGTCAGTTAGCATCCACAAAAAGTCCTGTTTTTGCTGCTGACAGGCTCAGATTAATCGAAAGGATCCCTACTGATATAGACCTATAAGACATCTTTAAGACCTTTCTGTTTAACCAGAAACAGCTCTGAAGTCATTAGCACTAAACCCACCAGACTCCATTTAAAAGAGCAATACTTTTAGCGTGTATAGAACCAACATATGTTCGCATGTAAATCGGTAAACTATGTGTTTATTTCAACCAAAACTACATTTGTGATGTTTGGAAATATGGAAAGACGATCCAAAGCAGCTGTTCATAGTTTTATTTTATTTCTGTCGACTTTGAATGAAGTGTGTTTTACGATGCTAAAAGTATTGTTTATTTACATGGAGTCTGGTAGGTTTAGCGAACGCAATTTTACGGATGTTTTTATGTAAAAAAGGATCTTACTCTTTAACAGAAATGTCCACCTCCTTAGGAATCCTTTCCATAATGTTGGCAGACTCTTAGAATATTAATATGAGCCTGTCAGCGGCAAAATGAGCACTTTTGTGAAGGTAAATACAAGCTGGACAATTGCCCTATTAACTCACATTGTAGCTTGTTTCTGTAAAACTGTAGTTACCCTTTAAGTGCACTTATTCGGCAGGGGGGATTAGGGTTCCTCCCTCAAGAATATGAATATGAAAAACGTATGCAATTTTGGACCATTATTCTCATATCTGTGTCTAAAACGTTGGAAAAGCTAGAGCAGATAATAGATTTAAAAAAAAAACCATTAAAACAACTTAGAGACAAAACTTGCTTAAGAAGTCCGTCTACTGTCATTAGATCTGAGAAAAGTCTTTTAATTTCATTCATTTGGCTCTGGTGCTGCACTTAACCCTTATAATGGCAGGAAAACCCTGAATGCTCTGCAGTTGTACAGTCGTATCTACCAGACAGATTGGCAACGCAGACTTCGGTGCCTCATTCAGAATGTTTGCTCTCCTGTATCTTTGGAAAAGTTTCCTCACAGCAGCAACTCAACAATCTTATTACCCTTGTCAGGAGGCATAATACACTCTGCCTCTCCGACATCCACACAAACACACACACACACACACACTCACACCCACACCCAGAGGCAGAGGATCGGCGTCCTTGTTTAGTGGCTGTCTGGATGATTTGCGGCGTGCTGTTTGTTGCTGCAGTCGGATCTTTAGTGTGGTGGTAAAAGCCGAGGAGGCGTTCAGAGCTGCACAGCGTTTCACGGCGTGTCGGAGGCAGTGAAAGGCGTTTAGGCGGAACGCCAAATAACAACGACCGCACAGCAAGGACAACATGGCTAATGGGATCAAATACTGTCAGATACAGTCAGCAATACGGCCATTGTTTTTAAGCTCTGGGTGCTCTCTGTTGCCTTAAAGCTCAGTTCAGACCAAGACAGACAAGACGAGTTGAAACTTGACACTCTGCAACAAATTTGGCGAATGTTGATCACTAGGGAGCGCTATAAAATGTATATCTCATGAACAGCTCATCCAATTCTTACAAAATTTAAAGGGCACCATCCAGGGCCACTCCCGAGGCCACTCCTCCTATTGGAATCACATTCTGATTCAACTTTTATACTCAGCCGTAAGCCTCTCAGTGAAAATGTTCCACATGATGACATTTCGTTGGTTGTGTAAAAGCAATAAAACAGCAGCCATACAGAATAAACCAAAAAAGTGTTATTTTATAAAGTTTTTCTGAAAAATAATTTAGGTTTTGCGTGTCTTATTGTTTTAATTCCAACAACCTGACGGGCCTTTTTTGGGACAACGCATTCTCATGAACGGGTTCATATGATATCGTACGAAAAGTTATGCACACTCAAACATATGATATCATACGAAAATTAGGAGACCGCCGGCTGGTCACGTGACATCGGCTACAGGGCTCAGTGACGCGGAGCAGCAGTTGCTAGCTGTTTAAGCCACTACAGAGCTCTGAGACACCGGCTCTGGTGCTCCGCATGGTGCTCCATCAGGTCAGCGGTAGTTGGTGGTTCAGATACCCGTGAATAGGTGACTGTGAGCCGGGTACAGAGCACCGCAAGCGAAAATTTTCATGGTTTGGATTAAAACATTATCAAGGAAGACATTTCGTGGGTGAAAGGCTTTAGTTTTCCCCAGGAAGTGAACTCCGCTCCCTGGCTTGAAAGTCCTGTATGTTAACGCCCACCCATCCCCCCGAGCTCCTCCCTACGCGGCCAGCAGCGTTCCTATACAGCAGCGCTCAATGTGGTGCACACAGCAACAACAACAAAAACTTGGAAATCATACAAATTAGATACGTATTTATCTTTTCTTAGCTTTTCAAATGCATGGTTAATGAGAACAGGCAGTTTTTTGGAAGAGTAAGGCTGTCTTTGTTGTGCAACGTTGTTACCTGTTGTAACAACGCTTCATACTTTGATATGATTTCAGTTTAAAACATTTGACCTGGCTGCAGATCTTGTTCACTTCTCCCCGCTGACTCAGCTACCGTAACGCCTGACCAAACTAAAAACATGTCACACACGTCGACAGAAAAAAAAAGAAAAGCATGAAGCTCCCTGAAACTTTTTCAATTACCTTCCTGCAATAGTTCATGCGCTCTGAACATCCAGAGTGGCAATCAGGAAGTGACTCAACGGCGGCCCCGGCAGGGTCAGACGGAAACAAGGAGAAGGGAGGTTAGGATGTGTAAAACACGAGAGAGAAAAAAAGAAGTGAAATATGTAGGGAGATTATTCGTCTCTGTCTGCTGAGAGAGGATGGGAGGTCAGGGAGGCGAGCCGCCAGCCAGCGGTTTAAATGACTTGGTTTTAGTCAAGCGTAGTCTAATACGGCACCTTCTGTCACCCCGGCTGCTCGTTTTATTCTCCCTCTTTCAAAATTAATTTCCTCTCTGAAAGGGGGGCTTTCAGAAAATAGATGGCAACGTGTCGCTGGAGGTGCTCCGTGTCTTTTCTTCTTCTCTTCATCCTCTCGCCGTCAGATTGTTCTGAAATCTGCCTTTCTTTGGGGCGGTTTAATTTCGCTGGCTTCATGAACTCGCCGCTGATTGTGTGGAAGCTGATTTTCAGAGCGGCGAGCTGATGATTCTCCACTGTGTTAGCAGATGAAAGGGGGACGCTTTCTGCCTAATTGGACGGTGACAAATCAGGTTTTGGGGTGATGGGTTCTAGGCGTGGTTTGGTTCAGACAGAAAAAAAAAGGTTCTGTTTGTCTTTTAGTTATCTTCGATTGCTAATATCCTTCTAAACGCATACATACTGGGAACTAGATTCTCAGAAGGCGAAGCACTGCTACTTCTCTGCTCCTCACCACGGAGCTTCTCAGGTGCTGCGAGCAAATCACTCCGCCCAAGTAGCAGAAGTAGCAGTGCTTCACCTTCTGAGAATATAGTTCCCAGTTTGTATACAGTTAGAAGATGGCTGTGAAGCCGAATCGAGGATTGGGTGCATCCCTGAAAGATACTTACATTAGAACGCGTCGGCGATGCCGCTCCGACACATAGGATTGTGGGTACTTTGGGAACGCGGAGAATACACACATGCATCCTTGGAAATTCTTTGAACAAAGGACTCAGTCCTCGGCATTGGAATAATGCCTCGAAATTCAGCCGATGAAGGATCCTTCCTTGACTGCCTGTAGTAGTTTTGCACATGTGGCTCCAGATGTGTCTGTCACTGTAAAAAAGACTGTAAACTCTTGTCTGTTTCAGTTGGTTTTGTGTGAAGTATTTTTACTCCAAAACAAGCAGTCATCTTCGTGCTCGTTTGGTTTGAACGGATTAATTATCGTAATAATTTCAGAGCATCACTTAATTTAGTTCACTGAATTGTTTTAACAGTTTGTCACTTTTCAGCCACCCAACAAATAACTTCTCGGACTGACAGTTTGAACGGTTGTGTGACAACTTAAACAAATTCATTTCCGGGTATCTTTTTTTGTCTTCTGCCTGAGTCAGGCCACTCTAAGGGTCCTATCTTGCACCTGGCGCAGCACGGCTCAAAGCCCGACCCAAGTGTCTTTACTAGTTTAAGACCGACGTAGTTGTCAGTTTCCCGTCCAGCATCCACGTTGTTTAAATAGCAAATGTACCTGCACCCATCTGTGGCCCATGGGCGTGCTGGTCTTACAGGGAGGTGTGTTCAGATGCATTCTATGCGTGCTGGTCTTACAGGGAGGTGTGTTCAGGTGCATTCTGGGCGTGCTGGTCTTACAGGGAGGTGTGTTCAGGTGCATTCTGGGCGTGCTGGTCTTACAGGGAGGTGTGTTCAGGTGCATTCTGGACGTGCTAGTCTTACAGGGAGGTGTGTTCAGGTGCATTCTGGGCGTATTGCTATCTTGAGGCAGCAGGAAGTGATGGCGCCATTGACCAACAAAAACCTGGTCTAAAGTCAATAACGCAGCATTTCATTGTTATTTTAACAGCACATTAGTAAAATGCTCCTCGGCTCGTGCACAGCACGTGCACACTATGCTTGTTACACACACAGGGACGCACAGCAGCACACACACATGAAGAAGATTACTAATAAACATATTAGGGTGTAAATCCTCCATCATAACAGCAATGCTCCAAGGTCCAAACGCGCCTGGCTTTTAAAGGGAATGGGAGACGACTCTCTGATTGGTTGATTGCATGTTACGCCCAAAACACACCTATGATTAATGAAGACACTAAGTACAACCCTTTAGAACCATGCACCGTGCACGGACACTTTTTTCTGCCGTCAAACTAGCAAAAGTGGATTTGGACACGCACCTGCGCCAGGCGCTTCACGCCGTGCGCTTAGATCGTTAAAATAGGGCCACTTTCTTTCTTTTGTCATGTGTTCTTTTGTAATTTCGGTAACACTTTACAATAAGGTACACAAAAAAATAGGTAGTTAATGATTAGGTACTGTTTTTGAAAGGGTAGTTAAGCTTTTTCAGAAGGGTAACTAATCATTATTTCCCTTTTCAAAAAGCTTAACTACCCTTTCAAAAACAGTACCTAATCATTAACTACCTATTTTTTTGTGTACCTTATTGTAAAGAGTTACCGTAATTTCCTATCAAATCTGCCGTAGGGTCCATTTACTGTGTGAGTGAAGTACATCTCTTTAGAAGATAAGTTCAGTAAGTTCGGCTTCAGTTCAGGAAAAGTTCCCACGCGCCAAAACAAGTTCCCCTGCACGATAACGGGCCATCATATTCTTTCTTAGCGTTCTGTCTGATTGCATGCTGAATTTTCAGATGAAAAGACTTCTCGTTGTTGTCCAACAGCTGCAGATTTTCCGCTGAGAATTTTTTTTTTGTCTTTTGCTGTTTCTGCAGAACAGAAGCAACTCGCAGGCTCTGATTTTTTTGTGGGATTTATTTCCACGCCTGCTCTCGGTTCCCCCGCTGCTGCAAGAGTCTGATGGTTAGGGAATCGATCAAGGTGTATTTTAGAGGGATAGCCTGTTCTCTCAACAGGGATCTAAATTTTAAAAGGCTTCTTTTTAAGTCGAGGACGAGGCGTGATCCCTCTCTGTGAAAAAGGCGTCACTCTCTAAGTCTCTATCATTACCTGCTGACAGCCGGTCTTAGCTCGGGTCAGATCTCAAAGTCAATCTGTCCTCGTTTCCACTCCAAGAACAGAGAGAAAGAGAGTGAAGAAAGGAAAGGGAATGGGGAAAGAGTGATTTGTAGGCAGAGAGAGAGGTTGAAGCCGAGAAATACTTGGCACATGGGATGAAGAGATGGATTCGTCTTTTCTCAAAGAAAGGCTGAGAAATGGGCAACGAGTGATTTGCAAAAGATAGAAGAAAGAAAGAACAGAGGACAGAATGCTCATTTTCTCAAAGAAGAGACAGGTGAAGGACGAAAAGAAAGAGGCAGGAAGAATGAGAAAATGTGAAGTAGAGAGAGGAAAAATACCCACCTTTTCACAGAGAGAGAGAGGGATCAGAAAATGTAGTACAAGGCAGAGAAAGGAGAGAAATAAGATGCTGCTCTAGTTGGAAAGAAGTGTAAAGGGTACTTGGTAAAAGAAGAGGATATGTGAGGACAGAGGAAAGAGGGTTCTCTTGATTTTAGAGAGAGAGAGATGTACTGTAGAGTGAATGATAGGGAAAAATGTGCAGAGGACAGGATATTCTCATCTTTTCACAATAAAAGCAGAGGATTGTGTTACAGCTGACTCAAGCAGTGAACCATCAGTCAGGGAAGAAACAATGGAGGCTGAACCCAAGAGCCAACCATCTTGGCTGCAAAGGCCAAAATGAATACCATTTTTGGGCTTCAAACCTTCAGAACAAATCAACAGCAAATGTTCAAAGCTTCAGCGGGACTGATCAGGACACAAGGCATGTTCAGACCAACAAAGGCGGGGTTGTGGCTACATTCACACTGCTGCGTTTTCGTTTTAAAATGCATATATTTTGCTATACAATTACCCCTGCGGTACACTCTACTCCGGCGTTTCAGAACCCTAAAAATGAAACGTTTGGAAGCGTGTTTTCTACCGCTCTCTGGCAATTCTCCGCAGGGTTGTGCGGTGTCTGTGTCACTGAAACGGCCCGTTTGTGTGACATCCTGTTATGTTTTTTAACCCCCCCAGTGTAACCCAAGTAGACTTTATATTTCACAGTTAATGTTTTCCGTCAGATTTATAGATCTCGAATTTTCTGACCATACTTGAAGGCAGCTTCATTTCCCGGAGAAAGAGAGAAAGAAAAGAGACAGAGGGACTGAGGAAACAGTCAGCTGTTCCTCAAACTCCCGGCCAGTTCAGAGCTTGTGTTTGGTGGTTTAAAACTTTCTTGTGGGAGAGATAGAGGCAGTGATGTTTCCTGTTTCCTGTACGGGACTCTCACACGGTCTGATCTACGGTTACATGATTGGACACTGCAGCGTGACACAGGGTGGAGTTTCTCCAAAAGTTGAATCTGTCTCAACTTTATGACAGTATTAAAGAAAAAGAAAAAAACGAAAGTTTGAATCTAAAAATTTAAAAATCAAATACCTACCAAACAAACAACTATCCAAATAGTCGAATATTCAGACCCAGCTCTACAAACATTTCTTACCCTTTGTCTACTTTCCTGTGGCAACGAGAGTTAAGTTTAGACACCAAACTTAACTCGGTGGGTTCAATACACCAGTCCCTTTAAGTAGTACTTCCAGGACATGAACACCTGTTTCCTGGGTGAAAGTCTTGTGTTTTCTCCTTAACTTCTTCAGGACATGAACACCTGTTTCCTGGGTGAAAGTCTTGTGTTTTCTCCTCAACTTCTTCAGGACATGAACACCTGTTTCCTGGGTGAAAGTGTTGTGTTTTCTCCTTAACTTCTTCAGGACATGAACACCTGTTTCCTGGGTGAAAGTCTTGTGTTTTCTCCTTAACTTCTTCAGGACATGAACACCTGTTTCCTGGGTGAAAGTCTTGTGTTTTCTCCTTAACTTCTTCAGGACATGAACACCTGTTTCCTGGGTGAAAGTCTTGTGTTTTCTCCTTAACTTCTTCAGGACATGAACACCTGTTTCCTGGGTGAAAGTCTTGTGTTTTCTCCTTAACTTCTTCAGGACATGAGCTCTGCTCCCCCTCTTTAAAGCTCTGTGTTTTAGTAGCCAAACATCCCCCCCGACCTCCTCCCTATGAGGATCCTTACACTCTTATACAGCAGCAGTCATTGTGCTGTTGACAGTAAATACATAGAATACATACCAATTTCAGTGCATTACTTTTCGTAGTGATATATTCGAATAGTTCGTGAGAACAGGCTGCCTGAAAAGAGAGAAGCAAAAGTTCATTAGATTAGTTCCAAAGAGTGATGAAGTCAAAGACAATTCTCCACACTCTAGACAATAACGTTTCTAACTAACTTACTTAGTGTCATTGGGAAATTATTTGGAAACTGCAGACCTGTAAATTAAAGTATCATCCATGAACTCACAGAGCCAAAAAAAAAGATTTTGTCATTTATGAAAGGCAGGTTCAGGTAACTTTTCTACAGGTCTTTTTCGAATTGGATCCAAAGTGTTGGAACAAATATGAGCAAAAGTGAAAGAAAGAGGATACACTCGACTTCTTAGAAAAAGGGAAGAGGAGATTTTCCACTCTGGTTTCTTTGGGAGAAAGCAGGGAGACGAACAAGGACATGAGGGTTAGGGCTAATCCACTTAATGACAAAAAAAACGAGATTTTCACTTTTTTACAAAGAAATAATCCGAAAGAAAAATAATATTTTGTTTTTTTAAGAGCAAAACGCAGAGTTAAACAGGAGAAAGGAGAGACATTTGGATGTTCAGAGCAAGGAAAAAGACTGGGAATTACCAGCGGAGAAGACGACAGAAAAGAGGAAGAGAGAGGGGGGGAGAGGGAGAGAGAGAGAGAGAGAGAGAGAGAGAGACACATTAAAGTACAATGGGAAATAAAAGAGAGTGAGACACTAGCACAGCAGTGAAAGCTCGGTGGATTTAAGCCTGCAGGCGTTTTAGCAGAGCTCGTCTCTCTGGACTACCACCGCCTTTAATGAATACACACACACACACACACACACACACACACACACACACACACACACACACACACACACACACACACACACACACACACACACACACACACACACAAAAACTAACTCCACTATCCACACAGGTATAAAACACAAAAATAAGCCTGTCGGAATGAGCAGAAACATGGACATCCTCAATGACATGAAACACAAAAACAAACTGTAGGAAACAGTGACCGACACTTCATCTGCTGACTTTTTGTTGACACATTTTGATTGTCCAAACCACATCTGGATACTTTGCACATCTACAATGTGAGACAGGTAGAGGGATGAGTAGGTCAAAAGTTGCAAAGAAACTCCCGATTACTGTCTAACTTGCAAAGATATCTTCACAGTTAGACAGTGTGCAGGAATTTCTTTGCATCAATTCATAATTTCACAATCAACATCTTAAAATGTTTTGTGCTATAGTTTTCAATGAGAGACTCATTTCAAGACTGTCCTTTCCTCGAAAAACGCCCACTCAAGTCTCATAAGCACAGGACTTTTCACCCAAGTTTTATTTTTCACTTTTGGAAACAAACAGAGCTACGTCATGTTCTGCGTCACTGCGAGACTGAAGAGGAGTCCAGCAGATTAAAGAGAAGGAAATCCAGGATTTGGCTTCAGATCCGGCTGAATATTGGGCTTTTTTTCCCCACCGAACCGAACCCTACGCCTGCACTAGGCGCGCTACGCTGGTCGATGTAATGACGGCGCCGTTGATTACAGGAAGGTGTTTACGTAGGTGGAGCGTTCAATGCAGTCGGCTGTGAGAAAGTGAAAATGGAACTGGTGAGCAGAACAAGTGTTGTTTGGCAGAACTTTCAGTCAAAAGAAGGCCATTCAAGTCAGGCTACATGTTCAATTTACAACGGCGATTTGTCTCGTGGTGACGAGGAGCCTAAACAACACACAACATGGCCGCTGTTACAACATTTGGTATGAAAGATCTGAAAGAATACGAGTTGTGCAACGTTTACTTCATGAATGTGTTGACTGTGTTAATGGACTGAGGATGGGACGAGGATTCAGTTTCGGATTCAGCAGAATCTTAACCAGAGGATTTGGTATTTGAATTTGGATTCAGAGCATCCCTAAAAAATCAGTGAAGGGATGGATGTAAAGGGGGAGGAAGATGGAGTGAAAAAGGAGAAGTAAACACAGAGGGAGAGACAACGAGAGTGTGACATTGACTGAAAGAGAAAGAGAGCGACGGAGGAAACAAGGAGAAAAAAAGTGAAGCGGAGAGGCTTTAAAAGGGAATAGGACTCCTTTAATCTATCGGGCTCTCTCCTGCAGCCTCGGGCGAGCCTCCAGCACTCTCTCTTTCTCTTGCTTTCTCTCTCCTGTCTTTCGTTAGTGGGCGATCAGAGAGTGGGGGATTTAATGGAGCATTAAGAGCAGACGGTTAAACATATAAAGCTCACCTGCAAGAGAAAAGGGAGGAAGATGGAGGCAGAGGCAAAGAGCAGGATGGATAGAGTCAGCCCTGTTTTGTTGTGGTCTTATGCAAACGTCTTCTAAAGCGGTTCCACTGTCGCAGACTAATTTCCGATATGGGAATGAAACCCTGGGAGTCTTGCTAGAGTTGTGTGTGTGTGGGGGGGGGGGGGGGGTCTCTCTGGGGGGTCTCCCTTCGTCTCCATCGTTTGGTGTAAGGTCATAAAACTCAGTCCCAGTCAGTCTTTCTCCCGTCTGGACGTTCAGACAAAATCAAACATGTTTGATATTATGAAGTCTTGGTAGTGAAGTTAAATCATGTGAACATTTTCAACAACCAATGGGTGCTCTCCCTCCAGCACCTAACAGGAAGCAGCAACCGGCTAGAGCCAGGGTTGTTTATGGTTGCTATAGCACCGCGCTAAGCCAAAGCGATTTTCAACCTGTTAGGATAATTATTTATCAAGGAATAGACAGAATCACTGAAATTATCTCAAAGTTCGTTTACTTGCAAGTAGAGTCAGTTTTACAGCACTCACAGCACACAACCCTTCTGAAGAGAGTCATCCAACAGGAGTTTTACCGGCGAAAAAACGCAGACCTCCGGGTACTGGAGACATTCATCTGCATGTAGAAAAATCTGAAAACTTTCTCTTAAGTTACCAATGCTAATGCTAGCGGGAGCTAGCTACCTTGGTTAAATTTTTCTAAACAAATCTAGTTGCACCTGAACAATCCCAGAAATGAGACGTTGTCGATGTAGACTATAGCTCTCCGCTAACTTGAATGGGCTTAAATTGATTTAATCGTGTGGCTCTTCTAGACTTTTCTAAATGTTATCAGACCGAATGGATCAAACTCTGATAGTGAGTGTTTCACAGTGATTGTGACGCGGTTGGGGGTGGTTGGGGGTGGCAATAGCTCAGTCAGTAGGGAGTTGGGTTGCTGGTTCAAATCCCCACAAGTATGGTGGTGGACTGGTAGCTGCAGAGGTGCCAGTTCACCTCCTGGGCACTGCCAAGGTGCTCTTGAGCAAGGCACCAAACCCCCAACTGCTCAGGGTGCCTGTCCATGGGCAGCCCCCCCTCACTCTGATATCTCTCCATTAGTGCATGTAGAGGTACTGAGCATGTGTGTGTAATCCAGGCCTGTGTGTAATGTGTATAATAATAACAACAGAGTGAAACCATTGTACTTTCTCTTGCGGGATTAATAAAGTATAAATTCTGTTATTATTATCAAAAAATTTATCTGATTCACAGACGTTTCTTTCTTCATGTAAGTCTAGGAAAAGTTGCCCGATGGCATCACGTGACAAGCATCCACTGTTTGGAGCCCTGCTCACTTCCTCGGGCCTGCGTGTAATGTTTATTTTCCATTGTGTGTCTTTGCCAGTGACGGAAGAATTAGTTAAAGTACAAAAGTGTCAGCATCATAATAAACTTACCAAAAGTACTTATTCTGCAGAATAATATAGAATGATTGCTGCATTAATGTGTTTATCACTTTAATGTTGCTGCTGGTAAAGGTGGAGCTCGGTTAATGACTTTATAACCTGCTGGGCAGTTTAGTCTATAATGATACATCATCATTTATTAAATGACTATATTGTGTTGTTAATAGTCTGAATCTATAACTAAAGCTATTAAATAAATGTGGTGCATTAAAAGTACAGTATTTCCCTCTGAGATGTAGTAGAGTAGAAGTAAAAAAATAGCAGAAAACACAGGACTGTATTTCTTTTAAGCCAAACCACAATCTTCTGGTGAATCGTTTTGGTGCCTAAACTTAATGGTCACGTAACGGTGACCGGTCACCGTTTCACAGCGTTAAATAATCTGTCGTATTTCGTAAGATATCATTTAAACCTGTCGATGAGAAACAGTTGAACAACCGGGCGTCATTTAACTATAAATTGAGGAGTGTGTGTGTGCGTGTGTGTGTGTGTGTGTGTGTGTGTGTGTGTGCGTGCGTGCGTGCGTGCGTGCGTGCGTGCGTGCGTGCGTGCGTGTGCGCACTTGTGTGTTTGTCCGAAGTCATTACTCCCTTCCTTTTTCTATCCCACTTGAAACTTTTAGTTATTCATACTTTATAATAATACTTCTTCCACCTCTGTTATGAACACAATCAGCTTCAGAATAAAAGGTCCAAAATAGCCAGAATAAGTCAATATCAGTATTGATTATGTAGTGAACTTCAGCTCATGTGTTTCATGTGTGAAACAGCACAGTGTGCAGAATGTTAGGAGTTATACAGCCTTGTCTGGATGTGTGTGTGTGCGTGTGTGTGTGTGTGTGTGTGTGTGTGCATGCGTGCGTGCGTGCGTGTGTGCGTGCGTGCGTGTGTGTGCATGCGTGTGTGCATGTGCATGCACGTGCGTGCGTGTGTCTTCATTGTGTCGTTATTTACTTTGCTGTACAAACAAAGCAAGGTCACATTCAAGGTGGCGTGATCTCACAATCTCTGCCTTAACATGCAAACAAGTTATTTTCCCCTCCATCTCTCTCTCTCTCTCTCTTTCTCCCTCTCCTCTCCTCTCTGCCTCCCTCTCTCTCTCTCTTTCTCTCTCTCTCTCTCTCCCCCCCTCTCTCTCCCTCCCTCTCTCCCTCACTCTCTCTCTCTCTCTGTCTCTCTCTCTCTGAATATCCAAATTGAGAACGAATGAAATGAGCGCCGGCTGCCCGACCAAAGTCAATTACAGCGGCCCTGGGGATGTCGTCTTAAACAATGCTATTAGTTTCTAATAGTTTTTAATTACTGGCCTTCTTTTTATATAAATCACCGCTCCACTTTCTCTCTCTTTCTTCTCTGTCACGGAGAAAGCTATTTGTGTCGTAATTAAATGGAGGAGAGGGATATGAATTTAGTGGCCCGCTCGCTTCTGGTCTCCGACTGTTTCTGTTTGAACGGCTCCTGATTAATGCCAATACATATTGCTTGAGATAACCATTTAGTGGTTAATTTAGACAAATGTATTGCCTGCGTGCCGTCGCAGGGCGGAGCAAGTTGGAGGGTAAAGGGAGGAGTGTGAGTGTGTGTGTGTGTGTGTGTGTGTGTGTGTGTGTGTGTGGGGGGGGGGGGGGGGGGGGGGGGTGCCACCTCCGGAGGCCATGGGGCGCTGCCACAGTGACACAGCGCCATTTGGTGGAGAGTGACAAGTACTGCTGTGTTGTGAAAAGCTTATTCATTGGTATATATGTGGATATAAATATATATATATATATTTATGCATCTTTTTATTTGTAAAAAAGAACAGTAATTGCTTACAGACATTTGGCAACAAACATTTAGTTTTTTGCTCCCTCCCATCCCCCACATACTGCCTATGCAAATAATAGTTATACGGAAAAAAAAAAAAATATATATATATATATATATATATATATATATATATATTTATTTATTTATTTCCAACATATATACAGGGTATGTACTATGTAGGCAATAAAATAAATAAACACACATAAAATAAAAAAGTATATAAAAATAAAGTAACAATTTAAAAAAATATATATTTAGAGGTACGAATAAAGGAAGTTTGTGAAAATAAAAGTATTTAAGCCTATCATAATACTCCATTGTGCTGAGAGCTCAAACAGTGGAGCAGGGTTAGTTATGCAGTACCTACTTAATTGTCTGGAAGAGTCTTGAGCCTTTCAAAATAAAACACCAAAGCGTCCCATCTCTTATAGAATTTGTGGATCGACCCTCTAATGCAAGGGTCTCCAATAAGTAGCTCTGGAGCTACCCGTAGCTCGCCAATAGGTTGACAAACTGAGACCCAAAATGACCACGATATTAAAAGTGAGGTAGCTAACTTTGTGGGCCATAGATGTGTTAAGTGGTCATGTTTTCTTGGAGCCTGATGGGAATATTTTCAGTAATGTAGCTAACTATGTGGGCTAAAAGAAGAATGAAATAGGCATGAACCTTGACACGAAGTGAAGATTTTTCATAAGCTGTGGGTATTGCAATTTCATACGTGTACAAACAGTAGCTTAATTCAGCTTATGTGTGTTATGTAAATAAATTAAGGCGATGTGATGCAAGTAGCTCTTGCCACTTTAGTTTTTTTAAACTAGCCCTTAGATAAAGAAAGGTTGGAGATCCCTGCTCTAATGGAATATTTAATCTTTTCTAACTTAAGAAATAGCATCAGGTCGTTCATCCAAGCTGAAGCTTTGGGTGGATGATTTTGTTAGAGTGGCAATTGGAACATCCACTATATATATATATATATATATATATATATATATATATATATATATATATATATATATATATATATATATATATATATTAGTGCTGATTAATCGCATTAATTAATGTCATAGTTAACTCATGATTAATCGCAATTAATCGCACATTTTTATCTATTCTAAATGTCCCTTGATTTCTTTTTGTCCCATTATATTTTCTCATTTTAATGCTCTTATCAATATGGAAAAGTAGATCGGCTGCTTTGTGCAAATGTTTTTTTTTTTATTGAAAACAACACTGGCATATACGTAGTGTTCAATTTCACACTAACATTCACACTTGGAGCTAATAATCTGTAACACAATGTAACACTGTTACCTCCATTTTCCATTGCAGATAGTACTGCCTCATGCCTGAGGCGAGCGTGGCTGGTCGTCATAGCGACTATGGTTTCCCCCGACTCATCTCCTGGTTCTCCTTCTCCATAAACAACGTAAAATCAAGAAGAGGGTTAACTTTTCCTGATCCAGGTTTCCCACCGTGGTCAATTCAATTCAATTCAATTCAATTCAATTTTATTTATAGTATCAAATCATAACAGGAGTTATCTCAAGACACTTTACAGATAGAGTAGGTCTAGACCACACTATAATTTACAAAAAACCCAACAAGTCCCCCCAAGAGCAAGCACTAGTGCAACAGTGGCAAGGAAAAACTCCCTTTTAGGAAGAAACCTCGGACAGACCCAGGCTCTTGGTAGGAGGTGTCTGCTGGCCGTTGGGGTGCATCACAGTATAGTAAATAAACAGTGGTTAGAAAAAGTGGGTGTAGTAGTGCAGGGAGCAGCACGGCATAGCAGGGTATTTCTCAGCAGAACCACGGCAACAGCTGGAACCAAGATTTTGGTGCCATCCTAATCCCAGGATTTCATCCTGGGTGAAAAAGAAACAGAAAGACTCCGGGGAGCAAGCTCCCCAGAGCTAGGTTAGTAACAAGCATTTCTAGGACAGAGAAGCAGGTGGGCCGGGCTTGGCAGATACTACAACTCCTCACTCCCTAACCATAAGCTTTATCAAAGAGGAGAGTTTTAAGTTTACTCTTAAATGTGGTGACAGTATCTGCCTCCCGGACCCAGACTGGGAGCTGGTTCCACAGGAGTGGAGCCTGATAGCTAAAGGCTCTGGCTCCCATTCTACTTTTAGAGACTCTAGGAACCACTAGTAACTCAGCATTCTGGGAGCGCAGTGCTCTAGTGGGACAGTAAGGTACTATGAGCTCTTTGAGATACGATGGTGCTTGACCATTTAGAGCTTTGTAGGTCAGGAGGAGGATTTTAAATTCAATCCTGGATTTTACAGGGAGCCAATGCAGAGAAGCTAATACGGGAGTAATATGATCTCTTTTCTTAGTTCTTGTCAGTACACGAGCTGCAGCATTCTGGATCAGCTGGAGAGTCTTAAGTGACTTGTTTGAGCATCCTGATAATAAGGAATTACAATAGTCCAGCCTGGAAGTAACGAAGGCATGGACTAGTTTTTCAGCATCATTCTGAGACAGGATGTTCCTTATTTTGGCAATGTTACGAAGATGAAAAAAGGCTGTTCTTGAGGTTTGTTTTAAGTGGGCATTAAAGGATATATCCTGGTCAAAAATAACTCCTAGATTTCTGACAGTAGTGCTGGAGGCCAGGGCAATACCATCCAAGGTAGCTATATCTTTGGATATTGAGGATCGGAGGTGTTTAGTACCCAGCACAATCACCTCAGTTTTGCTTGAGTTTAGCATCAGAAAGTTGTAGGTCATCCATGATTTTATATCTGTAATACATGCTTGAAGTTTAGCTAATTGACTGATTTCATCTGGTTTGATTGATAAGTATAATTGGGTGTCATCTGCATAACAGTGAAAGTTTATTGAGTGTTTCCTAATAATATTACCTAGAGGAAGCATATATAAGGAGAATAGAATTGGTCCAAGCACTGAGCCTTGTGGAACGCCATGGTTAACTTTAGCGTACTTGGAGGATTTGTCATTAACATTAACAAATTGAGATCGATCAGAGAAATAGGACTTAAACCAGCTCAGTGCGATTCCTGTAATACCAGCTAAGTGTTCCAGTCTCTGTAACAGGATGGTATGGTCAATAGTGTCAAAGGCAGCACTAAGATCTAGTAAGACAAGTATGGAAACAAGTCCTTTGTCTGAAGCAATTAGAAGGTCGTTAGTAATTTTCACCAGTGCCGTCTCTGTGCTATGATGCTTTCTAAATCCTGACTGAAAGTCCTCAAATACACTATTGCTATGTAGGAAATCACATAACTGATTAGCAACTACCTTCTCAAGGATTTTGGAGAGGAAGGGAAGATTAGATATTGGTCTATAGTTAGCCAAGACCTCAGGATCGAGGGTGGGTTTTTTCAGAATAGGTTTAATCACAGCTACTTTAAATGACTGTGGTACATAACCTGTTAATAAGGACATATTAATCATATCTAATAATGAAATGTTAACCAGTGGTAGCGCTTCTTTAAGTAACCTCGTTGGGATGGGGTCTAAGAGACAGGTAGATGGCTTAGCTGAAGAGACTCTTAGCATTAATTGTTGAAGGTTTATAGGGTAAAAGCAGTCTAAGTATATGTCAGGTCTTGTTGTTCCTTCTAGCAGTCCTGCATTTGAAAGTGAACTGTTAGAAGTTGAGGGCAAGAGGTGATTAATTTTATCTCTAATTGTTATAATTTTATCATCAAAGAAGCTCATGAAGTCGTCACTACTCAGAGCTATAGGAATAGATGGCTCAGTAGAGCTGTGACTGTCTGTCAGCCTGGCTACAGTGCTGAAAAGAAACCTTGGGTTGTTCTTATTTTCTTCTATTATTGATGAGTAATAGTCTGATCTGGCATTTCTGAGGGCCTTCCTATAGGTTTTCAGACTGTCTTGCCAATCTAAACGAGATTCTTCCAGTTTGGTGGAACGCCATTTACTTTCCAGTTTTCGCGAGATTTGTTTTAGTTTGCGAGTTTGGGAGTTATACCAAGGTGCTAGTTTCCTTTGCTTCCTCGTCTTCTTTTTGAGGGGAGCAACAGAGTCTAAAGTCGTCCGTAGGCAGGCCGTAGCACTGTCTACAAAATTATCAATTTGGGAAGGACTGAAGTTAACAAAAAGGTCCTCTGTTATATTAAAGCATGACATTGAGTTAAATGCTGTTGGAATATCTTCCTTAAATTTAGCTATAGCACTGTCAGATAGGCATCTAGTGTAGAAGCTTTTATCTAATTTCATATAGTCGGGTAGTAAGAATTCAAAAGTTATTAAAAAATGGTCTGATAATAAACGATTCTGCGGAAATACAATTAAATCTTCAATTTCGATGCCGTATGCCAGCACAAGGTCGAGGGTGTGGTTAAAACAGTGAGTGGCCTTATGCACACTCTGACTGAAACCAATTGAATCTAATAGTGAGTTGAAAGCAATACTAAGGCTGTCGTTGTCAATGTCCATGTGAATATTAAAATCACCTACAATAAGTACTTTGTCTGATTTTAGGACTAAACATGATAAAAACTCTGAGAATTCAGATAAAAATTCTGAATACGGACCTGGAGCTCGGTAAACAACAACAAATATAATTGGCTGTACAGTTTTCCATGTTGGATGTTGAAGATTAAGAACTAGGCTTTCAAACGAGTTATAATTTAGTTTAGGTTTAGGATTAATTAACAGGCTTGAATCAAATATCGCTGCAACTCCCCCTCCTCGGCCTGATCCTCTAGGAATTTGAGTATTATTATGGCTGGGAGGAGTGGCTTCATTTAAACTAACATATTCTTCATTGCACAGCCAGGTTTCGGTAAGACAGAATAGATCAATTTGATTATCTGATATCAATTCATTTATTAATACTGCTTTAGAAGACAAAGATCTAATATTTAATAGTCCACATCTGATTTTCCTATTCTGTTCCATCATTGCAGATGTTGTTTTAATTCCAATTAGGTTGTTAAGTATAGCTCCTCTTTTGTTAACCTTTGATTTAACCGATCTAAGTCGGGGGACAAACACCGTGGTTATTAGGCTATGAGAGGGCGGCTGCTCTAACGGAGGCACAGAGGAGCACGTTGCACTGCACCTCTGATTACTGATGTCTAACTTGGGTTGTCATGGTTTACGACCGCTAATAAACTCGGTCAGATTTTTTGATATGAGAGCGGCTCCATCCCAAGTGGGATGAATGCCATCCCTCTTAATCAGACTAGGCTTTCCCCAGAACGCCTTCCAGTTATCTATGTAGCCCACATCATTAGCTGGGCACCATTCCTTCAACCAGCGGTTGAAGGATGACATGCGGCTGTATTTTTCATCGCTGATCAGGTTTGGCAGGGGTCCAGAGAAAACTACTGAGTCCGACATAGTCTTTGCATATGCACAAAGTGACTCAACATTAATTTTAGTGATCTCCGATTTACATAATCGGGTATCATTGCCACCTACGTGGAGTATGATCTTACTGTATTTACTGTTATTTTTATTTTTATTTTTAGCCAGCAGCTTTAGATTAGATTCTATATCGCCCGCTCTGGCCCCAGGGACGCACACGACCGCGGCCTCTGGAGCCGACATCCTAACGTTTCTCAGTATAGAACTGCCAATAACCAGAATTGGCTTCTCAGCGGTTGTATCACTGAGTGGGGAGAACCGGTTAGAAAGTTGAGGATGCCCCGATTTGGAGTGACCACTGCTATGTGCACCCCCCGGATTACAGTTAGTGCTATGCTTCCTTCGGACAGTCACCCACCCGCCCGACTGCTTTGGGTCTGCCGGCGGACTGCTAGCAGAAGCTACATGTTGCCCCGCACCAGCTACGCTAAGCTGGCTAGCTACGGAAACATACGACTTTGATTCCATAGTGTGGAGCCGTGCTTCAAACTCACTAAGCCTCGCCTCCAGAACAGCGAATAAACTACATTTATTACAAGTGTCATTATCACTGAAGGAGGCAGATGAATAGCTGAACATTTGACACACAGAGCAAGAGAGAGCAGGAGATGGAGAGGAATTGGCCATTGCTAATGGCTAAGCTAAAGTAGCTAACAGCGTTTTAATCGTGAGATCAGCGAGGCAGTCGCTGTAAGGGAAGATAGCTACAGATACGTGCTTGAGTGCAACTGGTGTAGTCCAAATGCAATTTGAGAAAGATACCCGTTAAATTAAACAGATGCTATGCTTATGCCCCGTTGATGCGGGCTCTAAGCAAGCAAGTGTAGGCCTAGCTAGCCAGTTTAAGTGCAATCCAGGCAAATAACCGCTAAATTAAACAAATTGAGTTTAGCTATGCTTATGCCCCGTTGATGCGGGCTCTAAGCAAGCATGGTTTGTTTTAAATTAATGTAATCCAGGCAAATAGCCGCTAAATTAGACAATAAAGCAGAGTTGAGTAGCTAAGTTTTGTTTGAGCAGCAAACAAGCGACCATAGCACAACACGGAAACACCGGAAATGAGGCAATACGCTTACCGTCAACGTCAGCACCCCTCAGAAAGAACAGGGGAGACACTTTGTTTCTCTAACTGACTGTAGAGTCACTACTCGCTCCGAAGCTAATCGCCGTGACGAGCCTACTAGCTACGCGGCTCGCAAGCCCAAACAAGTGTGTGCGGCCGCTGCGTGCCCGGGTGTGTTTGTTTTGTTTCCGGTCTAGCTAGATCCGAAACAACGGTAATCTCGCGATAAAAAAATTGATGGCATTAAAATGGATTTGCGTTAACGGCGTTAATAACGTGTTAAACTGACAGCCCTAATATATATATAGGCTGTGAAAGAATATATATATACAGATATATATATATATTCTTTCACAGCCTCTTACTTCAGTGTATCTCCCCCCCCGCCATCAAAATGAATGAACTTTGGCTGCAGATCACCACTCATAAGTGGATTATGCACCCCAACATGCTACTTCCAGCTAATGTCGCGTGAGTGATACGAGGCAACGATTCACTTTCTGCTTTCTGTCTGAGCACAAAGTAGCACTGGTCCTCCTCATCAGGCATGCTAATGTGCTAACTGCTTAACTTTCAGACCGTTCAACTTACATAGATGCTAACACATTAGCTCAAAACATATCATGGTGATATTGTTTTAAAAGTGCATATGGGGACACATGTCATGTCATGGTGGGTTTGTCTCAGGCCAATCAGAAACACACAGGAACTTGAACAGACAGCTACACACACACACACACACACACAGAGGCTGGCAGTGTGTGTTGGTCTGATTAATGACGGCAGCAACAGAGCAGTTCTCAGCCAGCTGTCACAAGACATCTGATGACTCTGTCTCTCTTGCTCTCTCTCTCTCTCTTGGTCTCTTGCTCTCTCTCTCTCTCTCTCTCTCTGTCCAACCCTTCCTCTTTTCTCTCTTGTGTGATGATCAAGCTGCTCGGTCAGTCTGATGTCCAGTCAATCAGTTTGAGAACAGACAGACTATCAAACAAAATACACCATGACATAACAAACCTCTCTCCCTCCCTCCCTCACTCTCTCTCTCTCTCGCAGTGATAAATAAGGGTCAGTGTGTGTCGAAGTACTACCGGTGGATCCAGAAGAACAGCGGTTACATCTGGATACAGTCGAGCGCCACCATCGCCATCAACGCCAAGAACGCCAATGAGAAGAACGTCATCTGGGTCAACTACGTCCTCAGGTCAGAGGCACAGTTATCATATCAAGTATCTGTATTTATTTAGTCTTTTTGGTTTAGATTTATTTAGTTCTTAGTTAGTTTTATTTTGAGGAAGTTTTCATTCAGTTATTATATCAAGTATTATCAGGAAAGCCTTTATTTATAGTCGCTATATTATTCTCAATCTGTGGATTATTTTCTGGATTATCAACTAAATGTTCGGTCTCTAAAATGTCAGAAAATGGTGAAAAATGTGGATCAGTGTTTCCCGAAAAAACCCAAATGTCTTGTTTTGTCTACAACTCAAAGATATTCAGTTTACTGTCACAGTACTGAATAACAGAAGAACAGTACTGTTCACATTTAACCCTCATGTTTAACCCTCATGTTGTCCTCGGGTATATATACATATACAACCCCCCCAAAAAAAGTTGGGACAGTATGAAAAACACAAATAAAAAAAGAAGGTAGTGATTTCTAATTGTACTTTGACTTTTATTTCATTGCAGACAATGTGAACACAAAATATTTCATGTTTTGTCCAGTCAACTTAATTTCATTTTCTAAATATACATCCTTTCCTGTCATTCATACCTGCAACACATTCCAAAAAAGGTTGGGACAGGAGCAATTAAGGGCTAGTAATCAGGTAAATTGGTTAAATAATGAGGTGATTTGAAACAGGTGATGTCAACAGGTGATTGTAATTATGATTTGGTACAAAAGCAGCATCCAAGAAAGGTCTAGTCCTTTAGGAGCAAAGATGGGCCGAGGATCACCAGTTTGCCAACAAATACGTGAGAAAATTATTGAAATGTTTAAAAACAATGTTCCTCAAAGAAAGATAGGAAGACATTTGCTTATTTCACCTTCAACAGTGCATAACATAATTAAAAGATTCAAGGAATGAGGAGGAATTTCAGTGCGTAAAGGACAAGGGCGCAAGCCTAAGCTGAACAACCGTGATCTCCGATCCCTCAGGCAGCACTGCATCAAGAATCATCATCCATCTATAAGTGATATCACCAAATGGGCTCAGGACTACATATCACCAAATGGGCTCAGGACATAGTGGAAATGTGTACTGTGGTCAGATGAATCAGTATTTCAGGTATTTTTTGGGAGAAATGGACGCCGTGTGCTCCAGACCAATGAAGAAAAGGACATCCAGACTGTTACCAGCAACAAGTCCAAAAGCCAGGATCTGTCATGGTATGGGGTTGTGTCAGTGCCCTTGGAAAAGGTAACTTGCACTTCTGTGATGGCACCATTAATTCTGAAAAGAACATAGAGATTTTGGAGCACAATATGCTGCCTTCAAGAAGGCATCTTTTCCAGGGACGTCCATGCATATTTCAACAAGATAATGCAAAACCACATTCTGCACACATTACAAAGTCCTGGCTGCAGAAGAAGAGGATACGGGTACTTGACTGGCCTGCCTGCAGTCCCGACCTGTCTCCAATAGAGAATGTGTGGCGCATTTTGAAGCGCAAAATGCGACAACGAAGACCCCATACTGTTGCCCACCTTAAGACTTGTTTGCAGCAAGAATGGGACAAAATTACACCTGAACCACTTCATCACTTGGTGTCTTCAGTCCCTAAACGTTGTTTAAGTGTTGTGAAAAGAAATGGCAACATTACAAAGTGGTAAATGCTTTACTGTTCCAACTTTTTTTGAAATGTGTTGCAAGAACCAAAATAGGAATTTTGTTTTTTTGAAAAAAAAAAAAAAAAATCATGAGGAACACATTAAATTATGTGCTGTTGTATTGTCTGCAATGAGATACAAGTCAAAGTACATTTAGAAATCACTACTTCCTTTTTTATTTGTGTTTTCCATACTGTCCCAACTTTTTCCGATTTGGGGTTGTATATCAGAAATATGGACGTCAAAATAAGCGTCAACATTTTTAAATTTTTTAAAGTGCTCATATTGTGCTCATTTTCAGGTTCATAATTGTATTTAGAGGTTATATCAGAATAGGTTTACATGGTTTAATTCTCAAAAACACCATATTTTTGTTGTACTGCACATTGCTGCCGCTCCTCTTTTCAGCTCTGTTCAGGTCTCTGTTTCAGCTACAGAGTGAGACATCTCACCTCTATACCATCTTTGTAGGGATTCACACATGCTCACTAGCTAGGTAAGATCACATCAGCTAGCTAGCTTTTTTCTCTAACTTCAAGGCAGGATTAGCAGGGAGACTTCTAAACAGGGCACACTTCCAACTTTACGTGGAATACCTGCAGAACAGGGACATGTAAGTACTTCTTTTGTAGATTATGGTGAACTAGTGTGTGTTGTAGCAGTGTTTTGCCATTGAGAATGAGCTAGCATGCTAGCACTAGCATGCTACGGTTAGCCACCTCGTCTCCGAAAAGAAAAGCCCTGCCAATTTTGACCAGCTCACCCGGAAACTGAAGGCAGGAATCATTCAGAAACCGTATCTCACTCAGAACAGCATGGATGTTATTTTCCAAGTTTGCAGAGCCGATCCGCCCTATACGCTCACTACGCAAGCTGTGTAGGGCCCCGCAAATTACTCGAGGTCCCGCCTCAACCTTGTGTCATAGCGCGTCAATTAATGTTTACAACATCCATGACAAAATGAAGCGAAACTAGCCTTCTGGTCACGAAAAGAGGAAAAAAAAAACACAATGAGAGTGAATTGCGGGAACAACAATCAGGTAAACTTGTGTTCTCTCCTCTCCAAGTTTGATGTTAGCAAAGTAAAGTTACGTTTATGTGCATTTCTATTGTGTTTTTTTTTCGGTCTTGCTAACCTAGCTGGGCAGGCAGGCAGTACATCTCTGGTCTAGCTGCTAACGCCAGTCACTTCCAGGGTTGTGTTTTGTGACTTTGTGCCTGACAAAAGTGAGAGTAAAATACAATCATTTATTACATTTGATAAACGACAAAGTGCAACGGTGTTTGTTTACTGCAGCTCGGAAAAGATAACCGCGGCGGGTGTGTTATCATGCGTTAGGCGCGTACATGAAGTGAAACACGCATTTTTCAAGCAGAAATATATGTGAAGACCAGACAGACTGTAGGCTACAATATATGGGCGTGAATGATGCCACTCCTCATCAAAGTACACATTATACATACTTTTAAGACACTGATTATCTAGTCTCAGACAATGTGTAGTTAAAAACTCTAAACAACTGCACTAATTATGCAAGATGGAAAGCAATGTATTGACAATTTGACATTGATTTATAGGCTATATTGAATTTAAAATGTTGATTAGCTGGACATACTGGTCAATATGAATGCACATCCCTCAGTAAATAATAACCATAAATCAAGAATTGCTTCAGCATGCATAATACTAAATAATTACAAACTTTAACATGCTATGGCAAGCCATTTTAGCTTTTATTCATTCACAGTTTATGCATTTTTGATATCAAGAATTCGATTTTTTTACTATTTGCAAAGTGAATTCTTGATTATATTTACTAGTAGGGCCCCTTAGTTAATTTTTACCTACCAATGTCTATTTTTGATATCAGGAATTACATGTTCACTTGTACAAAAGTTAATTCTTGATATCACTCACAGGGATTATTGATATCTGCATCAGTTCACTATTGAAATATTACAAGAAAGTTCAGAAAAGGAATATTTTGATGGTAAGATTTTAATTCAAACAGTTTACACATTTGTAACATGTAACGAGTAGTGTAAATGACTGCTTAACTAACTATGTGATATTCTTCTCAGTTTATTCTAGACAGTCCAAATAGTCTGGTGGTGCCCATACTGATGCCGAAAATGCCCAGGCTGTAGAGAGAACCAAAGTTAATCCCAAAAGCCAAAGTTCAGGGTTATAATTTATTATTTTCTTCTTATTTATGTTTACGTTAATATTCACTTATTTAAAAATATTCACTTGTTAAGAAAAGTAACATTAACATAAAGAAAATACTTTATTCAATAAATATTGTTTGTTTGAACCTCATTCTGTTCTATATTGTTGTACTTATTCTTTGACTGTTTTGTTTAAAGGAGGGAGGATTGTATTAGGAGCACTGAAGTGTCAGGTGTGACTGTGTGGCAAATGGTTTACATAGCTCACGGCATCATGGGTCAGGTAGAGGGCCCCTTAGCAGAATTTTGCTTAGGGCCCCAGGGAGGTCAGGATCGGCACTGCAAGTTTGTATGCGTGTGGAAGCACCAGAGACACAAAATAACACCAGTACATGCAAATCCCAGAAAAAGTGATTTCTTTCATAAAATGGGCACTTTAAATGTGACCAAAATGTTGAAAAAAGTGACAAAAAAATTTGATCTTCATTTGTGTCTATCCTACTGTCTACGTTATTCCCTTATAATGCCCATATTTAATGCTGTCTTTTTTTTTACTTTATCTTTGCACTGCTATAGTTTTTACATTACTATGTCTACATTATTCTCTTATATTGTCCATATTTAATGCTGTTCTCTAGACTCTATCCTTGCACTATTGGACTTATTTGCACTACCACCATGACACCCCCTCTCATAGAGCACCTTACCATGCAGACGGAATCACGGGGTCAGTCCCTGCCCTGTCACTGCAAGCCTCTCCTGCTTATCCCTTAGTACATTCATTTGGATTTCTTTTCTTTTATTGTTCATATTATTCATGTGGATTTGTTATTTTATCATCCTGTTTATGATGTATTTATGTTGTGTGTGATGTCTTCAAGCTACTGGGACCTTGAATGTCCCCTTGGGGATCAATGTTAATGCTTTGGATAACAAAATGTCTTGTGCTGCTCTATTCATTGACTTATCTAAAGCATTCAACACCGTTGACCATCATCTTCTTCTGCAGAGATTGCAAAGCATAGGTTTTAGTAGCACTGTGCGAAATTGGTTTTCTAATTACCTGAGTGGTAGAACTCTGTGTGTGGCATTAGATAACTGTACCTCATCCTTGCTAGAAATAAAAATGGGTGTCCCCCAAGGATCAGTTTTGGGTCCTATTTTATTTTCTATTTATACAAATAATTTAGGTTTGGATCTGAATCAAACAAAGGCTCATTTTTATGAAGATTATACTATTTTGTACACCTCTGCTATGTCATTGAAGGAAGCAATTCATCATTTACAGTCTGCCTTTAGTTGAAAGCCTTTTAAAAAAACTTAGACCCAAGTTAGGTTTTTATTTTAGATTAAAGAAGTGCTTTCCTTATTCGGCAAGGAAAAGGTTGGTGCAGAGCACATTCTTATCAGTGTTGGATTATGGTGGCATCATTTATATGCACTGTACTACATTTTTATTGAAAAAACTAGATATACCACTGGTACTATACCACTCAGCCTTGCGTTTCATTACAGGTGCAGCAGCTATAGGACTCACCACTGCATTCTGTATGAAACTGTACAATGGTCCTCCCTCTCCCTCAGAAGGAAATTACATTTATTGATTTTCACTGCTAAAGCACTAATGGGTAAATTACCCCTCTACATTTCAAATTTGCTTACTTACCATAATAGTGTTTACAGAACAAGGTTGTCAAAAAAAATACTATTAATTCAACAAGAACAGAACTTGGTAAAACAGCTTTCTCATCATATGCACCAAATGTCTGGAATGAATTCCAAAAACCTTAAATCTAGAATCACTTCCACCTTTCAATACTTTTAAAAACCTTTTAAAGTCAACTCTGACTGAACACTGTAATTGCTTTTAACTAGATGCCCTTTAAGTTGTATGTCTGCATTAGCTTAAGTTAAGTGTGATTTATTGTTTGTGTTCTAGTATGTATAGAGATTATGGTGTAGTATGTAACCATTGTCCTGTCTTTATGTATTTTGAAACGTATTGCCGCCTGTCTTGGACTGGACTGCCTGGAAGAAGAGTTACTGTAACTCAATGGGACTTTTCCTGGTTAAATAAAGGTTAAAACATTTTTTAAAAATAAAGTATCTACCTATCTATCTAAATGCCAAACACGGTGGGGGAAAAAGAACTTTGAAAAAAGCAACAAAAACATTGAGAAGGGACAACATAAGTGTTTTTTATGGTTGAAGGGAAGACGACATAAAGGTTAAGAAGCTGCAATCACACAACTTTTTTTTTAATAAAGAATGACTCAAACTGATTAATCGACTATCAAAATAGTTGGTGATTCATTTAATAGTTTGACAAACTAGTCAATTAAACTGCAGAAACGTAGGATGAAAGAATGCGTGACATCAAATAGGAAGACAGGGTTTTAGAAAACAGACAAAGAACGGATGTTTCATTCAAGTAATTATAAAAGTAAATTCAGTAAAAATTCTTCTAGATATAAAAAATATTTCAGATCTTTGTTGCTTTCTTTTGCATTTGCAAGTTTCACTAAAGTGTTGGAATATACGACTGAATATCATTTTTTTTAATGAGTAAAGTTGGGATTTGTTTCTTACCGTTCGGTTTAATTTATGTAGAGTTTGAACAGTTGAATTAAGAATATTTCAAAGCATTCATATCTATGGAAGCCAAGAACGGCCATTGATTTTTTTTTTTGTAGGGATTTTTTTTCATGCACTGTTATCTTGTGATAACAACTTATTCATTTGTTATCTCGATATAACAAAGTTTGTTTTCTCAAGATTTTTTTTTTGTTTTCTCGAGATGTTTTTTTTATGGATTTTTTTTTCATGCACTGTTATCTTGTGATAACGACTTATTAATCCGCTATCTCCATATAACAAAGTTTGTTTTCTCAAGATTTTGTTTTTGTTTTCTCGAGATGTTTTTTTTTTTTTGCCTAAGATGCCCTTCCGTTTAACCCGGGGAATGGGGATCCATAAGCGAAAAGAAATCTGCCGTTTCTCCCTCTACTTCTCTGGTCAAATACTTGGGAAAAATCCCACCACGACACCCTTCCATTTAACCCAAGGAAGGAGCTCCATGAGCGGATAGAGGTCTTCCGTTTCTGCCTCCTCTTCTCCGGTCAAATACTCGGGAAAAATCCCACTAAAACAGCCTTCAATTTAACCCGGAGAAGAGAAGGGAGAAACGGCAGACCTCTATCCGCCCATGGAGCACATTCCCCGGGTTAAATGGAAGGGTGTCTTAGGCAAAAAAAAAAAAATATCCATAAAACAAAAACATCTCGAGAAAACAAAAAAAAATCTTGAGAAAACAAACTTTGTTATATCGAGATAACGAATGAATAAGTTGTTATCACAAGATAACAGTGCATAAAAAAACAATCCCTAAAAAAAAAACTCAGTAAAAAAAAAAAATCAATGGCCGTTCTCAGCTTCCATACATATCTATTGTGTTGTTTTTAAAGTGCCCATATTATGAAACAAGTCACTTTTTCTGGGATTTGGGGTGTTATTTTGTGTCTCTGGTGCTTCCACACGCATACAAACTTCAAACATAACAAAAATCTGAATCTGAATGTGTCCTGCCTTCAGTCTCCGGGTGAACTGTTCAAAATCTGCACGGCTTTTTACGTCACTAGCCGAAACGACAGGCTAACCACAACCGTTAGCATGCTAGCGCTAGCGTTAGCATGCTAGCTCGTTCTCAATGGCAAAGCACTGCTACAACACACACAAGTTCACCATAATCTACAAAAGAAGTACTTCCATGTGCGCCCTCCTTTAGAAGAAGTCTCCCGGCTAATCCTGCCTTGTAACTGACCAAAGTTGGAGAAACAACCTTTCTTTTACTGTCTATGGAGCTAACTGACATGATCTACGATCTGAGCTACTGAGCATGTGCGAGTGCAGCCAAAGATAGTACAGAAGAAAAGATGATTCACTCTGTAGCTAAAACGGAGACCTGAACACAAGGTGAAAAGAGGAGCTGCAGCAGTGAGTGAGAGATGTGTAGTACAACAAAAATATATTAAACCATGTAAACATATTCTGGTACAACCTTAAAATACAATTATGTATGAAAAGGAGCATAACATTGGATCTTTAAAATAATAAAAATATATATAATCCCAATGTGGAACAGTACTTACAATATGAGGCCTTTTATTTATGATCAAATGGTGGAAAAAAATAAGGCAATGAGTGAATGCTAATGTAGTTACTGACTGAATTGTCTTTCTGTGTTTCCTCGCAGTAATCACGAGTATAAAGACACGCCCATGGACATCGCCCAGCTGCCCAACCTGCCGGAGAAAACCTCTGAGTCCTCCGAGTCCTCCGACTCAGAGTCTGAGTCCAAAGAAAACTCCGGTAGGTGTGAAAGAAAAGACGGAAGAAACAAAAGGAAAGATGGAGACGAGAATAAACTGAGAAATAAACCTTTTAAAATAAAACCAAACTGTGAGAGGAGCAAGTTAGCAAGCAGAATATCATGCAACTCTTCTAGTGTTTTTATACAATAATCCGATTTCTCTCACTCCCAACAAGCACCTCTTCAGGTGTTACCGATATAATAACCAGCAGGAAGAAATACAGCCTGAAACAGAGAAGCCAAAGAGCTTTTATCAGTTGGTGCCAGTGTGCCGTCCGTGCCAGGCTGGATGCTGATGAACGCCAACAGCTGCAGGGACCGAACTCTCACTGGCAGCGCTGCAAAACCCACCACAAAACCCACCACAAAACCACATAAAACACGACATAACTATACAGAAAGCCACAGAATACCTCCGGACTTCATACAACTGCACAAAAAGGCCACAAAGTGGCCGCCCGGATGGCTAAGTTGGTAGAGCGAGTGCCCATATATAGAGGTTTACTCCTCGACGCAGCGAGCCCAGGTTTGACTCTGACCTGCGGCCCACTTAACTGTCGTTGCCGCATGGCGCTCACTTTTTGTCGCCTTAATTTAACTACCAACAGGCGCTGAAACCACCTTAATCTCACGGTGCTCTATAGCCAGCGTCACGTCACGTGACCGGCCGGCAGTCGCCTAGCTTCATAGGATATCATACAAACCCATGCATGAGTATACGCTGATGATTTTTCAGCTGTTTACTAGAGTAATTATTGAAAACAACACAAATAATCTTAATACTTTCACTAGAAACATAACTTTCACTACAGGGACCATAATCCTAACGTGAGCATCCGTACAAAAGAAGAAATTAGATCTTAAAATACTGACTTTAGAATCCAGAATCCTTGTCTTTGTGTCACGCAACATTTTCAAGCAGCCAAATACTGAAGAAGTCAAAGCCTGCTTGCTGCCGGTAGAGTTGAATTCAAACCAACGCCTCCACCTTGAGCATAATATTATCCAGTCCTGCAGCCTGCGTTGGCATGATGAGAATCAGTGCCAGCTGTTCTTCTTGCTGGAGGAGAGTGATTCTGGCACGCTGTCGGCTGTAAATTGACGCCAGCTGCCGCGGGAGGCAGCCAGCTTCAGCCGCGCTCCAGCAGGCCCGAGGTGCTTGGGCTCAACATATTCTAAAATGAGATATCTGGCCTTTGACCTTTTGTTCTGTTAGGATGCTATCTGTACAGAGCCAGAGAGGACACCAGCACAGCTGCCAAAAACAAAGAGTTTATTTTATTGGTGCAAAACAACAAAATAATACTGACATTACCAGTCAATCCCACACACACTTTCCCTAACAAAAGCGCTGTCGCCCTGTCTCTCAAAAGTTGCCGCCTAAATAGACAATGAATGGGAAGCGTGGAAATGACGTTGCCATATGTATACGTACATATGAGTGTGATATCACAGAGCAATTAGCTCTTATATTTGGATAGCCACAGAAAAGAGGCAACTGTATAACATTATTCGCAACAAGACGTTTTAGAACGTCACAGAGAAAAGTTTCAGTGGTCTGAACCGGCCCGTCTCAGCTCGACTCAAACCAGCTGATTGTGTCGCTGCAACTCAGCTGGTCGAGTCTCCAGAGGCTGGTTTTAGAACATAAGAGACGTCTTCTGTTTCATCAGCCAATAGAGGAGTCAGCTGGTCGAGTCTCCGGAGGCTGGTTATAGAACATAAGAGACGTCTTCTGTTTCATCAGCCAATAGAGGAGTCAGCTGGTCGAGTCTTCGGAGGTTGGTTTTAGAACGTAAGAGATGTCTTCTGTTTCAACAGCCAATAGAGAAGTCAGCTGGTAAAGTCAGCTATAAACTATAGAAATAAAATTATCCATAATTTATTTTAATGTTACAAACAGCTGGTCGAAATGGCAGAGATAGAGAGACTGAAGAGAGAGAGAGCGCCCAGCGGCGTTAGAACAAAGCCATGAATCAGAGAAATAAAACATGCTTTCGACGATCACTAAATGTAACTGTAGCAAAAAGTTCACTATCACTAATGTTATCAACATTCATATTTAGACAAAACAAGTGATATATCCAGCTACAAAAAGCCTAAAAGTCGGAAGTTAGAATGGGAGTACAAAGAGTTGTTGCTATGGAGATGATACACCATCTCGTCTCATTGGTGTGAACTGGAAGCTTTCAGAACGCGGCAGACTGGCTCGTTGCAAGAAGTTGCAAGTTTCAACTTGTCTCGTTGCAAATCTTTGGTCTGAACTGGGCTTAAGGCTCAAAATTTGTTTTTCGATTCCAGCGAGAGAATAAATTGTTTTTTGGATGGAAAGCACACTTAATGGAGATGCAAGGTTTTCCCCAAACATAGCAATTGAGTCGACATTTCAGGTGCCATGAGGGAGTCAGAGTGATGCCAGCTGGGCAGCCGCTGGCCTCAGTGTGTGCTGGCAAGGTTTGGAGTGTGTGTGTGTGTGTGTGTGTGTGTGTGTGTGTGTGTGTGTGTGTGTGTGTGTTTGTGTTTGTGTTGTGTGTGTGTGTGTGTGTGTGTGTGTGTGTGTGTGTGTGTGTGTGTGTGTGTGTGTGTGTGTGTGTGTGTGTGTGTGTGTGTGAGCCAACATGCCTGAACAGCAGCAGCTACAGATACCGAACACACAGTGCAGTCGCAACACATGGAAATCCTGTCTGGGTAAATAAAGGGATCAACACCTGCGAGTTACTGCACAGGAATCCAAATACACAAAGTGAAGTGAGGAAATGTTTTTAGGGAAAGAGCCTGTTGCCTTTCCTTTCATGCCTCTGTTTTAACCTTCCTGTCATCCTCGGGTCAAATTTGACCCATTTTCAAAAAGTCTCTATCAAAAACTTTGGTTTCTTTCAACAAATTCTCCAAAAAAAAAAACATGGATGGTTCCATACAACGTTCTTTAGTGTAAAATAAACGATCAGTTCAATACTTTCAATTAATTTGGGTATTTTATTAGATTTCATAGCATTTCAAAGCGCCAAATGGTTCGTTAATCAATCAATCCATCCATCAATCAACATTTATTTATATAGCACTTTACAGCAACCAGCAGGTATCCAAAGTGCTTTCACATCAAGAACCAATAATAAAACAACATAACATGCAATAAAAAGAATAAAAACATAGAAAATACGTGAATCCAACTGTCCCGTTCTTCTTTACCTAAACCCAACTGTCCCGTTCTTCTTTATCTAAACCCAACTGTCCCGTTCTTCTTTACCTAAACCCAACTGTCCCGTTCTTCTTTACCTAAACCCAACTGTCCCGTTCTTCTTTACCTAAACCCAACCGTCCCGTTCTTCTTTACCTAAACTCAACTGTCCCGTTCTTCTTTATCTAAACTCAACTGTCCCGTTCTTCTTACCAAAACCCATTTGTCCCGTTCTTCTTTATCTAAACTCAACTGCCCCGTTCTTCTTTTCCTAAACCCAACTGTCCCGTTTGTCTTTATCTAAACCCAACTGTCCCGTTCTTCTTTACCTAAACCCAACCGTCCCGTTCTTCTTTACCTAAACCCAACTGTCCCGTTCTTCTTTACCTAAACCCAACTGTCCCGTTCTTCTTTACCTAAACCCAACTGTCCCGTTCTTCTTTACCTAAACCCAACTGTCCCGTTCTTCTTTTCCTAAACCCAACCGTCCCGTTCTTCTTTACCTAAACCCAACTGTCCCGTTCTTCTTTATCTAAACTCAACTGCCCCGTTTTTCTTTTCCTAAACCCAACTGTCCCGTTCGTCTTTACCTAAACCCAACCGTCCCGTACTTCTTTACCGAAACCCAACTGTCCCGTTCTTCTTTTCCTAAACCCAACCGTCCCGTTCTTCTTTATCTAAACCCAACTGTCCCGTTCTTCTTTACCTAAACCCAACCGTCCTGTTCTTCTTTACCTAAACCCAACCGTCCCGTTCTTCTTTACCTAAACCCAACTGTCCCGTTCTTCTTTACCTAAACCCAACTGTCCCGTTCTTCTTTATCTAAACCCAACCGTCCCATTCTTCTTTACCTAAACCCAACCGTCCCGTTCTTCTTTATCTAAACCCAACTGTCCCGTTCTTCTTTACCTAAACCCAACCGTCCCGTTCTTCTGTTCCTAAACCCAACTGTCCCGTTCTTAACAAAAGTCACGCCAATAGTCGCGTTTAGATAAAGTGTGTTTAGATCTGACTCTAAAGGAGACTTTTAGTGTCAATAACAACGCCAAAGGCACCTGACCAAGCGTCCGTATTTTACGCGATGGGAGTGAGAATGTGTTGGATATTTCAGTCTGAAACCTGGATTTTTAACCAACTTACTGTACCTTTTTCTCCCCCACAGACAATGAGAATGCCAAGTCTGAGGGGAAACCGGGCCACCAATCAGAACGCGAGGACCCGGAGACAGACAGCAAGCGTCAACAACAGCCCGGCCAACCACATTGCTCCTCCGAACAGGAAATGAAGCGTCAGGAGGAAGGAGACAGCTCAAGTAACCCAGAGAGCCAGGACAGTGACGACAGTCTGGAGCCTTCAGATGGAGAGGGGGAGGAACAGGAGGAGGATGGAGGAGAAGGAGGCGGGGGAGGAAGGCTGGGGAGGTTAGCAGGACTGGGAGGGTTGGGGGGGTTGGGCACAATCGGAGAACTGGGTAATCTGGGCGGGCTTCACATCAAAGTAGAGCACTATGGCGACGGGGAAGAAGTTCAGCTGCACAACTCGCAAACTTCTTCATCAGAGGAGGAGGAAGAAGAGGAGGATGACGACGAGGAGGAGGAAGAAGACGGAGGCGTGCAAGATTGTGACAGCGCCAATGCTGGAAGCAAGATCCAGAAGAGGCGGAAGAGGAGGAAAGTGCAGAAATGGGATGGATCCCGAAGCAGGAGGATCCGTCTTTCCTCGACCTCGCCGAGCCCTGTCGCCATGGAAGACACTGCGCCGCTTGTCGACCCCTCCCAAGCCGCTCCCACAAACTCCTCCCACCTGCTCACCTCTGCCGGCTCCCCAAATGGCGCGGCGGTCACGACGTCCTCGGTGTTGAAAATCAAGACAGAGATGGCGGAGCCCATCAACTTTGACAACGACAGCAGCATCTGGAACTTCCCGCCCAACAGAGAGATTTCCAGAAATGAGTCGCCGTACAGCATGACCACCAAGCCCGCCGCTCCGGGGACCCACGAGAACTTCCCCTCGCCACAGGGAGGCTCGCTCCAGGTGGCCATCCCCGACTCCGTCCTCACCCCGCCTGGAACCGAGGGAGGAGCAGGCGGAGGGGTGAGGAAGCCTCCTTACAACGGAAACTCGGCGCCATCTTCTGCTTCCAGCGCCGCCAGTTTAGCGCTTCCCTCCAGCGCCTCGTCCGCAGACCCTCTGTCCCCTCCGCTCTCCGCCTCCCCGCGGGACAAACAACAAGGCACTCCCACCACCTCTTCTTCCTCCTCTTCCTCGTCGACTTCTTCCTCCTCTTCGCTGTTGTACTCTGGCGATCTGGAGGCACTGCAGCGTCTGCAGGCCGGTAATGTGGTGCTTCCATTGGTGCACCGGGTCACGGGGACTCTCGCCTCCACCGGCACGACGGCTCCGCGGGTCTACACCACCGGGACCATCAGGTACGCGCCGGCGGACGTTACCCTGGCCATGGCGCAAGGCAACCTGCTCCCCAACGCCACCATGAACTTTGTCGACAGCTCGGGGTTCGGCCTGGACCCGAAGACACCCATGGAGATGCTGTACCACCATGTTCACCGGCTCAACATGTCGGCGGCGGCAGCCGCCGGCCCGTTTGTCGGGTCTCCAGCGGCCACGGTCGGGAACGGCGCCCTGGGAGGCCAGATGCCGAGTGCTGCCAACGTGTTCACCACGGCGGAGGGACTTTTTTCGACGCTACCATTCCCAGTGTACAGCAACGGGATCCACGCCGCGCAGACGACTCTGGAGCGGAAGGAGGATTAACGCAAAGCACTCAAGACCGCATTACTGTGTTTCTGGAACCAACGACTGTGTCAAAGTTAAAAGACTAACTTGTGCGTAAAAAAGAAAAAGAGAAACAAACAAAGACTACTTTACTTGTTTTTATCAACACAGCACTGTGTTTTCCAAGAGGGGAGAAAGGACAGGAAAGGATGACAAATGTACTCTAGCACTTTGAATCTGAGCAACTGAGCTTGTGTAATAGACATGAATGACCCTCAAACATGTCCGCCCCTTTTTTTCTATCTTTTTTCTCTCTCCTCATCCTCTCTGTCTCCCTCTCTCTTTGCTCCTGTCTCTTGCGATCAGCAACAGTTTTCCTCTCAAACAAAATGAACAACAGGACAAAAACAAATGTGAAGAATTGCTTTTTTGCCTACAGAGAATTCATATTGCCGGAGGACTCCGCTGGAGCCTGACAGGGGATCATTTTTATCGTTTGACGTTGTTTCTGTTGCGTCTTTATGAAGATGCTGATGTGTATTTAACGGAGGACGGTACAGGGATTTGTAACGGACAGAAAACTCCTCCTCCCATATGTATCTTGATGTGATCAAGGCTTGAAAAGAACAGTTTTTAAACCGAGAGGAGGGGCTGGACAATAGGTCTCAGAGATAATAATCTTTTGAAAAAAGGTTTTTGAGGAACGTTTTCTCGATTGAGGGAATAGTTTAGAGAATTAATGCTGTTTTTCTTTTTCATTTCCTACCTTTTTTTTGTTTTTAAAGTAAAATATCTAAAAATCTAGCTCAGATTTTAACTTACGAATCAAGCATTAAGAAGCAAAACTTAAAAAAGCAATTTCAGCCGGGTAACGACCTGTGAATTAACGAATGTTACTACTTCCTCTTTTAATCCCAGGTGTTTACCTGCAGGTCTCGCACCAAAACATAACCTCCTCTACATCTCCCTTGCATCCCAAACCTGTCGTTCTCTCTCTTATCTCACTCCGTCTGTACCTGATCTTTCAAATCTTTCCGTCTGCATTTATTCCCCCGTCGATCGACAAATTCATGGTGCTACCGACCCGTCCAGTAACCCGGATTCAGCTGGCTGATGTGGGTGCTGTAAACGAATACCCACACTGATCCTGTTTTCTGTTTTCGGAAGGGAGGGGGAGGGGTGGTGGATTTGAAAATGTTTTGTTATTTTTGTCTTCTGGCCTTCAGGAAAGTCAGAAACACAGCAAGAACCTTAGAAACCTCTAAATCAGCGACATCATCTCCATGTTTCACCCTAAAATGTCCCTCTAAGAAAACGTTTAATCTGATTGGGCCGCGAGAGGGCAGCGCCGCATGGCAACATGGAGGTGATTGGTTGAATTTTTAGTAGGGATGCACCAAATCCAGGATTTGGCTTCGGATCCGGCTGAATATTGGGCTTTTTGACGGGTTGGGTTTCTGCCGAACCTTAGAATTTTTTCCCACTGAACCGAACCCTACGCCTGCACTAGGCGCGCTACGCTGGTCGATGTAATGACGGCGCCGTTGATTACAGGAAGGTGTTTACGTAGGTGGAGCGTTCAATGCAGTCGGCTGTGAGAAAGTGAAAATGGAACTGGTGAGCAGAAAAAGTGTTGTTTGGCAGAACTTTCAGTCAAAAGAAGGCCATTCAAGTCAGGCTACATGTTCAATTTACAACGCCGATTTCTAGGCGAGGAACCTAATCAAAACACAACATGGCCGCTGTTACAACATTTGGTATGAAAGATCTGAAAGAATACGAGTTGTGCATGAAGGAATCTACAGACAGCAGCCAGAATGCAGCAACTTCAGGTACAGCAAAGGAAGGACAGTCACTGGTTACTTCATGAATGTGTTGACTGTGTTAATGGACTGAGGATGGGACGAGAACTCAGCAGAATCTTAACCAGTGGATTCGGTATTCGGCGGAACCCCAAAAAATCTGGATTCGGTGCATCTCTAATTTTTAGGCTGCATAAGTGTTGTTTTTATTTGTACGTATTTTCTAACTTAATCACTTTTAATTCTCAGTGAGACTGAGGCTAATAGTGTCGCTAACTTGAAAAATGAATGTTGAAAACCTCGAGCGGCTCCTGTTTTCTTCGCCGTTTTTATTACAACTATACTTGCTTTGTTTACCTCTTCTTCTTCCTCCTCTTCTTTTAGTTTTCTTCCCCTAAACCAGAATCACCTCTACGAGTTTTTCCTAAAACAATCCACTCTCTTCCATTTCATCGCCGGACCCTGTGATTTAAAAAAACAACAGCCACATATCAACAAGGAGATTGTAACGAAGACGTGCATTTTCAATCAATCTATCAAACAATCAATCCAATAACTACAAAGAAAAAAAGAATACGGATGTTTTTAGAGGATGAGAAAAAAGAATCACATTCCTTTAAACAATGTTGTCTCCGTCTGTCGGTGTTCTTCCGTCGTTCTGTGTCTTATTTTCTTCTTCTTCTTCTTCTTCTTCTTCTTCTTCTTCTTCCCCAGCCCCCCCCCCCCCACCCCCCAAAAAAGAAAGAAGAAATCTCACAAGTTTTAGTGTTTTAAGAAAAGCACTGTGATTCTCGTTCATTTGTAACTTTTTTTTTGTTTCTTCTACTTTTTGGGTAAAAAGATATAAGAAAAAAAAAGACGAGTAAGTAATAATAATTAAAAATAAAAAACTGTCACGGCATCCATCTTTTTAAAGTCGACAGCCCCGTCTTTAACCATCCCGTCATACCTTATTACCCAGTGTGATTAAGCCGTAAAAACGTGTTACCGATGTGTTTAGTGTCACTGGCTGTCAAAAAGTCTTTCATGGCGACTTTCTCTCTCTGTGTGTGTTGACTATATGCAGTATATACTGAGCTACTGTAGCTGTTTTTGTCCTTTGTCTTCTCTGTGCTCTATCTCTAGTGTGTGTGTGTGAGGGTGGGGTGGGGGGGGTGGGGGAGGGGTGGGGCTTAGAGACAGAGAGGGATAAAAGTCTACAGGGATGATTGACAGACATCCCACCTCCAAAAATGACAAACCCACCTCTTTGTCTCTTTCCCTCCCCATCTCTTTCCCTCCATCCCCCTCTATCTGCAGTCTTAGTGAAACCAGTGGAGGTTTGTGGAATTTCGTGTTCGGTGGCCTTTGCAAAAAAAACTAAAAAAACCTTTGTAGAGTCCACCTTTTTTTTCCCCCCCCACTGCTTCCTTTTTGTCCCTTGTAAAACCTCTTTTTTTTTCTTTTTAGGGTTTTCTAATTGTTCTCTCTCTCTCTTTCTCTCTCTGCTATTGCTTTTCGCTGTTGTGTAGTCTTAAACAAAAACCTCTTTATCTTCGCTGTCCTTTTCTCTCAGAGATGAAAAAGATTCTTTAACTAGCTCAAAGGTTTATGGAGCCATGTTTTTTGCCCACTAAGGAATTCTGGGAATCGCAGTTTCTTCCGGCTCTTGCGTACAAAGTATTAAAGAACTAATAAATATTTAACGCTATATTAGAATTAAATTATGATGAGGAAAAAAGCATTAAAGTAGCATTTTTAGATTGTAGTCCTGGAAAAAAAGACACCATAAAAAGCCTCAGTTGTGAAACATTTCCCAGAGTTCCTTGGGGCTTCCTGTGTGCATTGGGTGTATTTCATTGGTTCCCACCGAAACTTGTTGACTTCCTGCGCAAACTTCTCTCACGGGACAAACAAAAGTTACACAAGTGGTTCAAGGGGGGAGAATAAAAAAATCTACTATTTCAGGACACGTAATGAAAAAAAATGATTTTAAAGATTTCTAAAGAAATTAAAAGAAGAAAAAAATATTTCGCACTATAAATCTATTTTTATAGGTGTTTTGGAAAAACTGAACTCCATGTTTAGTTAGTTCGTCCGATGCGTTTCACGTGATCGAATCCCTCGTTTTTTTTTTCGTTTTTTTGGGTCCAGCGTTTTTTTTCTTTTGTGTTTTTTTTTAAAAAGTCTGTCAAGCCCAAAACGGGGGACGCGATGGAGGCCTGTTGGAAGAATAAAAAGTCTGTACTGTCAAAGCGAATCAAGCCTCTAACCCCCCTGTTTCACATCAGGAGAAACAATCCGTAGCGTCTGTGCTTTCTATGAAGAATCAATGTCTCGTTACTGCGACTAACATGTCGAACAACTACAAAAACAAAAATGTAATGATGGATTTATTTGTTTCCATGTTCGGTGAAGGAGGGGGAATATGATTGGTCCACTCGATCTGTCGGTTGATTGCTGGGGGTCATTCTGTGGTTGAATGTTGAATTCAGTCATTTCAGGAGCAGATTTGTTTCTGCGCTCCTCTGGATTTTAGCGTTCTCTACTTTTGGTGTTTTTTTGCATGAAAGCAGGGGGGGGGCAGACGTATGGACGAGCCCCCATTTGGCAAAGAAAAAGATTGCTGGGGTCGTTTGTGGTTGAATGTTAAATTCAGTCATTTCAGGAGCAATTTTGATTCCAATTTTTGATTCCGCGCTCCTCTGGATTTTAGTGTTTTCTACTTTTCGTGTTTTTTGCGTGAAAGCAGGCGGGGGGTGGACAGACAAATGGACGAGGGAAAATAAAAAGGGGGATTGGGCGGTGGGGTGTTTGGAGGGGGGGGGGGGGGTGGGTGGGGGGGGGGGACAAAACTCAGATGAAACCAGGAAATACACCCACATGTAACAAAAACCAAACAGCCGGTCCAAGCTGTTTCAATGTTTTTTCTGTGTTTTATGTCGAAAAATGAAAACTTTGCTGGTGATTTTAAAAACGTGAAACCTTAATCACAGCTGCTGTCGAAAATACATAGTGTTTAAGAATTACAAATATTGAAAAATCACTTCATTTACCTGTGAAGAAACTGTGTCTGTGTTTTTAACTATTTCTTGTACAATTATACAGATTCTTTTATGAGGAACTTGGTGCCAAGTAGCTGAAATACGGGAGAGAGGGAATCTCTTATTATCAATGTTAACAGTGTTATAAAATTCTAAATACAAACAAATTAAAATATTAAAAAAGAGAAAACTATGGTACATTTCTATTTTTTGTTATGATTTTTTTGTGTCCTCGCAGAAGAGGGGATAAAACCATGACTAACTGATGCTAACTTTGAGTGCCTGGCTTATTTTTTTATTATTATTATTTTGGAAAGACATCTTTTTGAGTTTGTTTACCATGAATAATGCTGCAAATCCGAAAATGTACATACTTCATTTTTATAGCAGTTGTTCTTTTATAAGTTTACTAGGTTCTCATCCATTCTGAGGAACATGTCACGTACATGGTTGTCTTTCTGTAACCCAGTTTTGACCATCTTACAGGTGCCATATTCATAATAAAAATTTCTCTCGAATTTGTTACCAGATTGCATCATTTCTTCTGTTTGACACCTTCAGCCATCCTCCGCCCCCCACCAAAATAATATACAGATGTTGCCACATCTTAGTAAGATGCTTTCTCTTTCTTTCTTCTGTCCTTTTCTTTCCGATTGCTTTTTATATTTTTAAAGACAGGAAGGATTCTGCTTGTTTTCTGGTTCCTGTTGAGATAAATCTTATAAAGATTGACACGGAAGGAAATCGGGGCCTTGTGAAAAGTTGGTGTGAGATGAATAAATGTTTTACGCAGCAATCTGAAGACACACAGACAGAGACACACACAAACACACACACACACTCAGACAGACACACAGACAGAGACACACACACAGACAGACAGACACACAGACAGAGACACACACATAGACAGACACATACACACACACACAGACGGACAGACACACACACACACACACACACACACACACACACACACACACACACACACACACACACACACACACACACACACACACACTCTCTCTAACACACACACACAGACAGACAGACACACAGACAGAGACACACACATAGACAGACACATACACACACACACAGACGGACAGACACACACACACACACACACACACTTTCTCTAACACACACACACAGACAGACAGACGGCTGCTGTGTGTCTTGCCATGACAAGATGATCACCAAAGGCCTCCCCAGCAGATTATTTAAAGGGTCAACGCACTGTCATGAACAGCTTCATATGATACCTATTTGAAAACTTATGCACAACAATTTGTACAATATCCTGCGAAATTACGGCAACTGCCGACTGGTCACATGACAGTTAAGTTTAGCAGAGAAAATGGTGAGCATCTTAGCACGTTAAGTTTAGACACCAAAATGACCACTTAAGATAAAAGAAAAAGACTGTGGTTTGGGTTAAAACAATCCTGGCATATGATCACCTGTTTCCTGGGTGAAAGTCTTGTGTTTTCTCCTTAACTTCTTCAGGACATGAACACCTGTTTCCTGGGTGAAAGTCTTGTGTTTTCTCCTTAACTTCTTCAGGACATGAACACCTGTTTCCTGGGTGAAAGTCTTGTGTTTTCTCCTTAACTTCTTCAGGACATGAACACCTGTTTCCTGGGTGAAAGTCTTGTGTTTTCTCCTTAACTTCTTCAGGACATGAACACCTGTTTCCTGGGTGAAAGTCTTGTGTTTTCTCCTTAACTTCTTCAGGACATGAACACCTGTTTCCTGGGTGAAAGTCTTGTGTTTTGGTGTGTGACCTATAGAGGTGGACTCTGTGCGATTTGGGGGGGGGGGTTTTCAATGGTATTTTTTCTAACCTTTTGACGTTTTTTCCAATGTTTTTCTCGCTTTTTTTTCAAACGTTTGTGCCAGTTTTGCGAGAATGCATCTGTGGTGTAGCCAGACCTTACTCCACAGTGCTGTGGAGAGAGAGCTGGCAACGTGTTTCGGTACCAGTTTTGTATGGGGTTCTAAGGGAAGGCTACTATACTGATAGCATCTTTTGCAGCTTTAATAGACCTTTTTCACGGCAGACATGTTTACATGTCATAGTAGGAAAAGCACAGGTGTATTCAAAACTATTAATGATGGCTGCATTCCACTTAGGGGAGGCCCTGGTATTGTGCATGATGACTCACTGAAACAGCTTACTGGGACACTTGATGGAACTGAGCCATCGTTAAGGTTATCAATTTCAACTGTGCTTTTCCTATGACAAGTCAACATGTCTGCTGTGAAAAAGGTCTGTTCATCTATGTATTCTCTCCATTCTTTTATCAAGTCCTCCTTCTCTCTCTGACTTTTATACCTTACTCTCTGTATCACCCCCCCCCCCCCCCCCCCCCTCCCCCTCCCCCTCCTCCATGCAGTAATAAGAGTGGAGAGGTCAGCCGGTCGACCCTCTGAGGCCGACCAGCCAACTTTAAATATTTCACACTATTTTAAATGAGCGCACATGAATCATAGATCACAGGCAGCGCTTCTGTGTGTGTATGTGTGTGTGTGTGTGTGTGTGTGTGTGTGTGTGTGTGTGTGTGTGTGTGAGAGAGAGAGAGATGAACCTGAAGCTCCTTCTAATAACCTCTGGCTGTCCGTCTCAGGGAGGAGGCCTGATGTGGAATTTAGATGGGACAGCACCGGCCGCTCACCGAAGGCGTAACGAGCGGCCTTTCATCATCAGCCCCGTGATGGACGGATGATGAAACAAAGCGTTAGAGATGAAAACTCTCTATCTGCACTCTCTTTTTTAGGGGCTGATCTTGCTAATTCCCAACATGCACCAGAAGTCAAAACATCACAAAAATCTGTACAAGTATTTTTGGAGACATGCCGTCGTTAAACCGGAGCCTTATGTGACGTTTAAATTCCTGCAATCTTCCTACAGGGAGTCTGACTGTCTGCGCTGCTTGAAAAGAGAATTTTTATTGAATTTATTACATCTATCCACAACCAGCACTTGTTCTCTGGGTTTCATGTTGCATTGTGGGACAATTTGAGGCTTTTACATTACAGAAATAGTTCTCAATCTGTGGAGACATAGGGCCCTATTTTAACGATCTGAAACGCAAGTATCAAGCGCAAAACGCAAGTAGCTTTGTGGGCGGATCTCTGACGCAAATCTAAAATGGGTTGGTCTGAAGTAGCTAGGTGTGGTTTGGGCGTAACGTGCAATAAACCAATCAGAGCGTCATCTCACATTCCCTTTAAGAGCAGGCGCGCTTGTACCATGGCGGATTGCTATTATGACGGCGGATTTGCCTGGCGCATGCCAGGAGCGGTTCACAGCTGAGGAGACGTTCTCGTCAGGGCTGGAGCGGGGTCTGTCCAGGATGCAGCAGGGTAATACATGCCCGTCTTGAATGGGTGGCGATGTTGCTGCGGCCTCATGGGCGCATCTCCTCAAGTCTGGAGAGGATTGCTGCCGCCATGGAGCGTGGGCCTCCAAACGCACCACCTGCTCCTGTTGTGCCCCTTCCTCCTCCCCCCACTCCATCTCCGTCCACCCGCTCCACCAGGAGCACATCGCGCATTGCCACTCCTGGACCCTCAAGTGTCCAATCCCGCCGTAGTTCAACATCACGTCTCCTTAAGTCCTCTAATATTTCCTCATTTATGTCATCAACACATCCATGATTCATGGAAATGTGTAAAACACAACAAGCCACAAAGAATGCTGCGACTTTTTGAGGACTGTACTGTAAAGTGCCTCCTGGCCTATCCAAACACATAAAGCGCATTTTCACTAATATTTTTCCTTGTAATTATGTATGGTTTGCAAAAATGGGAACTCATGTAGATGAGAGAAGCAAAGTGTATGTGCGTTGTGTACATGCTACATTATGGCCAAGCATGCGCCCCTAAAATAGCATCTGAATAACGCACCACTGACTTTAGACTAGAGCCACTGACTTTAGACTAGAGCCACTGACTTTAGACTAGAGCCACTGACATTAGACTAGAGCCACTGACTTTAGACTAGCACCACTGACTTTAGACTAGCGCCACTGACTTTAGACTAGCGCCACTGACTTTAGACTAGCGCCGCTGACTTTAGACTAGCACCGCTGACTTTAGACTAGCACCGCTGACTTTAGACTAGCACCACTGACTTTAGACTAGCGCCACTGACTTTAGACTAGCGCCACTGACTTTAGACTAGCTCCACTGACTTTAGACTAGCACCGCTGACTTTAGACTAGCTCCACTGACTTTAGACTAGCGCCACTGACTTTAGACTAGCACCACTGACTTTAGACTAGCTCCACTGACTTTAGACTAGCGCCACTGACTTTAGACTAGCTCCACTGACTTTAGACTAGCGCCACTGACTTTAGACTAGCACCGCTGACTTTAGACTAGCTCCACTGACTTTAGACTAGCGCCACTGACTTTAGACTAGCACCACTGACTTTAGACTAGAGCCACTGACTTTAGACTAGGTCCACTGACTTTAGACTAGCACCGCTGACTTTAGACTAGAGCCACTGACTTTAGACTAGGTCCACTGACTTTGACTAGCACCACTGACTTTAGACTAGCGCCACTGACTTTAGACTAGCACCGCTGACTTTAGACTAGAGCCACTGACTTTAGACTAGCACCGCTGACTTTAGACTAGCTCCACTGACTTTAGCGTAGCGCCACTGACTTTAGACTAGCTCCACTGACTTTAGACTAGCGCCACTGACTTTAGACTAGCACCACTGACTTTAGACTAGCTCCACTGACTTTAGACTAGCGCCACTGACTTTAGACTAGCACCGCTGACTTTAGACTAGCTCCACTGACTTTAGACTAGCGCCACTGACTTTAGACTAGCACCGCTGACTTTAGACTAGAGCCACTGACTTTAGACTAGGTCCACTGACTTTGACTAGCGCCACTGACTTTAGACTAGCGCCACTGACTTTAGACTAGCACCGCTGACTTTAGACTAGCGCCGCTGACTTTAGACTAGCGCCACTGACTTTAGACTAGCACCGCTGACTTTAGACTAGAGCCACTGACTTTAGACTAGCACCACTGACTTTAGACTAGCACCACTGACTTTAGACTAGCACCACTGACTTTAGACTAGCACCACTGACTTTAGACTAGCTCCACTGACTTTGACTAGCACCACTGACTTTAGACTAGCACCACTGACTTTAGACTAGCACCACTGACTTTAGACTAGCACCACTGACTTTAGACTAGCGCCACTGACTTTAGACTAGCTCCACTGACTTTAGACTAGCACCGCTGACTTTAGACTAGCTCCACTGACTTTAGACTAGCGCCACTGACTTTAGACTAGCACCGCTGACTTTAGACTAGCTCCACTGACTTTGACTAGCACCACTGACTTTAGATTAGCTCCACTGACTTTAGACTAGAGCCACTCCCTTTAGACTAGCTCCACTGACTTTGACTAGCACCACTGACTTTAGACTAGCTCCACTGACTTTAGACTAGCACCACTGACTTTAGACTAGCACCACTGACTTTAGACTAGCGCCACTGACTTTAGACTAGAGCCGCTGACTTTAGACTAGCACCACTGACTTTAGACTAGCGCCACTGACTTTAGACTAGCACCACTGACTTTAGACTAGTTTTTTTCTGGTCAGTGTCAGGTCAATTGTTTTCTGAAACTGCAAAATAGCACCAGGGAACGTTTGCGCCTGAACACGCCTCCTCTTTTTTCTGAACCGCCCCCGGGAGCGCAAGTTCATTCCCTAATTTACCGACGTACGTCTGTGGAGGGAAAAGTCCGCTGTGCATCGGGTGCAAAATAGGAATGATACAAATGCGTCGGTGTACAAAGTCAATTGCGCTGGGTGCAAGATAGGGCCGATAATCTTTTGTTTGTCGATAATGTTTTTATGTATGAAATACTGAATAGTCTTAGAAAGTATTCAAATGAAACTTGAACTGCAAGCAGTTGTGACGGGGTTCAAGCCTACCGCGCCAAATTCCTCCCGACTTGCGAGAGCACAGACCATGAATGTATTAGTATATTAACTGGACACAGGAGCCCAAAATGTTCAGTAGCCTATGTAGTTCAGTAGAGTGTCCTGCCACAAAGCCCAAAAGGTTTCTGAGCTTCCGGGTTTACTTCCTTGATCGGCGGCCGCTAAATATGCTCAGTAGTGTTTCTTCCACTGGCTAATACAACCCCAAATCAGAAAAAGTTGGGACAGTATGAAAAACACAAATAAAAAAAGAAAGTAGTGATTTCTAAATGTACTTTGAGTTGTATTTCATTGCAGACAATGTGAACACAAAATATTTCATGTTTTATCTGGTCAACTTAATTTCATTTGTAAATATACATCCTTTCCTGTCATTCAGACCTGCAACACATTCCAAAAAAGGTTGGGACAGGAGCAATTTAGGGCTAGTAATCAGGTAAATTGGTTAAATAATGATGTGATTTGAAACAGGTGATGTCAACAGGTGATTGTAATTATGATTTGGTACAAAAGCAGCATCCAAGAAAGGTCTAGTCCTTTAGGAGCAAAGATGGGCCGAGGATCGCCAGTTTGCCAACAAATACGTGAGAAAATTATTGAAATGTATAAAAACAATGTTCCTCAAAGAAAGATAGGAAGACATTTGCTTATTTCACCTTCAACTTCAGCACTGCATCAAGAATCTTCATTCATCTATAAGCAATATCACCACATGGGCTCAGGACTACTTTGGCAAACCTTTGTCAAGTACCACAATACGTAGTTACAGCCACAAATGCTAGTTAAAACTGTACTGTGCCAAAAGGAAGCCCTATGTTAACAGTGTCCAGAAGCGCTGTCGACTTCTCTGGGCTCGGAGGCATCTGGGATGGACCATCACACAGTGGAAACGTGTACTGTGGTCAGAGAGGAAGAGGATACGGGTACTTGACTGGCCTGCCTGCAGTCCCGACCTGTCTCCAATAGAGAATGTGTGGCGCATATTGAAGCGCAAAATGCGACAACGAAGACCCCGTACTGTTGCCCACCTTAAGACTTGTTTGCTGCAAGAATGGGACAAAATTACACCTGAAACACTTCATCACTTGGTGTCTTCAGTCCCTAAACGTCTTTTAAGTGTTGTGAAAAGGAATGGCAACATTACAAAGTGGTAAATGCTTTACTGTTCCAACTTTTTTTGAAATGTGTTGCGAGAACCAAAATAGGAATTAAATTTTTTTGAAACAAAAACAATAAAAATCATGAGGAACACATTACATTATGTGCTGTTGTATTGTCTGCAATGAAATACAAGTCAAAGTACATTTAGAAATCACTACTTCCTTTTGTTATTTGTGTTTTCCATACTGTCCCAACTTTTTCTGATTTGGGGTTGTAATTAATATGTTAGGCCTCCCATAAATTGATATTTCAAAAAAGTAATTCATTTAAAACAACTAAAGCAGTGTGATAACTATGCTCATGTTTTTTCCCTTTAGTATTTGATATTAATAGTCATCAACCGCAACATTAGAAAATTGGGTTTTAAAATAACTATGCATGGAAAATAAAATAAAAAATGCTTCTCTTTGTATATACACAACAGTACAAGTCAAAACAAATGCAAATTATTCAAACAAGCCATTAGGCTGTATTTCTAAACACTCAACTGTAGTTTTTTTATATAGTATATATATATATATATATATATATATATATATATGTATGTATATATATATATATATATAAGGCAAATCAAAGTGCCTAGCATAAAGCACTATTTTTATTTATTTTAATATTTATTATTATTATTGGTATTTTATTGTGTAAATTCTCACCTGCAACATTCATTCACAGACGTCACTTCCGTGGATGTTTTTAAACGTTATTACGGTGTGTGTGTATAACTGGAACAAAGCTGAGTAACGTGTTGTTGCTGGTGATAAAAACACTGATTATATATATATATATATATAATCAGTGTTATATATATATATATATATATATATATATATATATATATATATATATATATATATATATATATATATATTATGGCTGTCAGTTTAACGCGTTATTAACGGCGTTAACGCAAACCCATTTTAATGCCGATAATTTTTTTAACGCACGAGTAACGCATAGAGAGAGGCTCTCTCAGAGAGCAACGGGATCTGTTAGTCCACTTCTTTAACTGTCTATGGCCACGCCATGTCCCGCCCTACGAAGCAGCTGATTGGTTTGGTTTAGGCATTTCACCGCCAGCGGTGAGGATAGTGGATTGGTCAGGGGATAGGACCTGAACAAATGGAGTTACGTTACCTTCGACGCCTGGCCAATAGTAGTGATTGAAGGGCGGGTCTTGTAATTTCGCAGACCGGAAACAAACCAGACACAAGCCTCGGCCGGTTTTAGCTTGCTAGCCGCGTAGCTTGTAGGCTCGTGACGGCGATTATCTTCAGAGCGAGCGAGTAGTGACTCTACAGTCAGTGAGAGAAACAAAGTGTCTCCTCTGTTCTTTCTGACCACGGTGGGAAACCTGGAGCAGGAAAACCCTCTCCTTGATTTTACGGTGGTTATGAAAGAGAACGAGAACCAGGAAATGAGTCACGGGAAACCTGTTGCTATGACGACTGGCTATGCCGCTGACGACGCTATGAGCCCATAGACAGTAGGAAGAGCCACGCTCGCCTCAGGCATGAGGCAGTACTACCTGCAGTACTATCTGCAGGACTATCTACAGTACTATCTGCAATGGAAAATCGAGGTAACAGCGTTACATTGTGTGACAGATTATTAGTTCCAAGTGTGAATGTTAGTGTGAAACTGAACATAAAGTATATGACAATGTTGTTTTCAATAAAAAAAAAACATTGTCACAAAGCAAGCCAACTTTTCCATGTTGATAAGAGAATTAAAATGAGAAAATATAATGGGACAAAAAGAAATCAAGGGACATTTAGAATAGATAAAAATGTGCGATTAATCGCGAGTTAACTATGACATTAATGCGATTAAATATTTTAATTGCTTGACAGCACTAGTATCTTTTGGTATGCATTTCAGAAAAAAATGGTTAGGATTCAGGTGTAATTGCAAATAGTGATTAATCATGATTAATCCACTGAAAATTGTGATTAATTTGATTAAAAATTTTAATCATTTGACAGCCCTAATATATATATATATATATATATATATATGAACATTGAAGCAATACTGTCGTTAAAGACCAGCTGGTCGCTTTTCGATTCTGTGAATGAATGGCCGCATTGCATTGTGGGATATCAGCTTTGAATGAGTCTAGCTCGGATCATATCGTAATGTTCTGTATTACAGCGTACTGTAATATTTCACCGGTAAAAAGACCGAAATAATATTGTTAAAATAAAGAAATGAATATCATGATAACATCTAAATAAATGTTGATAGATGTAGCGTTATAGTTTAAAAATATCAATAAACAACAAAGAAACCCAGCTTCCCTGGCCGAAATAGACCGAAATAATAACATTAAAAGAAATGCATATAAACCATGATAAGATCTGGTGAATAATGTTGATTAAAAATACCAACAATAAAACTGTCACAGATTTCGAGTTAAGGGGGCGTGTTTTTTCTTTGGTCGATATCTGACGGTGAGGGATTAACATGACTGTCTATCTGACGGACCCCCTCGTCGGAAAATAACGCAACGGGTACCTCCCTGGCGATGAAACTTAACGCCACGGGTCCTTGGCCATGTGTCAGACATTTAACGAGTTGGGAGTGAGACTGTGTTGCCGGTAGAGCTGTAATCGGGTCTTAAAAGTTAGACCCGAGCCCGACAAGTACATTTTGATTGACAGCTATTTAAAAGCCCAAACTCGTTTCAGGCCAACATTATTCAAATGTGCGCACACAGACAGCTCTTTTGCCTTTTGTCAAGAATGAGTCATTTATACATTATACATTATATAATTTATTCATGACTAATGTAGGCTATAGGCCACTTGGAATTTGGAACAAAGAAATAAAATAAGTCCTCCAGAGGCCAGCCTTCGATTCACCTCCTCACCTGACCGCTCATTTACTGCGCAACCCGGAGCGCAAGCCCGAGCCTGGCCCGAGCCGTGTAAAATGACAGAAAATAAGACCAAACCCAACAAAGATCTTCAGCCCTAAGCCACGGTGCCTGTGCAAAATAGTCTCAGGAAGGAACTTGTTTTGGTGGAACGTGTTCGTTCAAAAGTAGTTTTAGTCGTGCAACAGAAAACTCAGATTGGACAGATAGTCTAGCTAGCTGTCTGGATTTACCCTGCAGAGATCTGAGGAGCAGTTAACCAGAGTCCTCACAAATCAGCCGGAGGTTAGAACGCCAACACAGAGACAGAGGAAGGGGACGGACATCTGGCCAAAAAGAGGGACAGCTGTCCCCTAAATGCATCGTCATCGGAAGCGAGTAGAAAAAAAATGGCAGAGACTTGAGCGAATCATTCTGTCAGTGTCCGAATGTCCAATTGTGTATGACCTCTCATCTGAGGGCGATAGAGATATAAACAGAAAGGCTGCTGCGTGGAGAAAGGTTGCCCAGGACGTTGATATGGTTAATATGGTTAAATGTGATATAGTGGTATAATGTCAATAGTTTTATGTCTGTTGCTAACCAACGTAGCCATAGCAGGTATCCTATGCATCGTTTCTGCATGGAAGAACGTTTCTCATACTCCAAAATGAATCGATGAAATCATTATTTATTTTATTAAAAGTTAAGAATTCAGATTTGTTTATTAGATTAGATTCAACTTTATTGTCATTGTGCAATGAGAATAAATCAGTACCATAGCAACGCTAACTTCCGCTCGGATTGTCGGATAGGAACCGTCCGTTGCCTGTCGTACGAGTTCAGCTTTTTTAACGCATCCGGATGAACAACGGACACGATTTTTTTTGCACCGCACTTGTTGGCATCAGTTCAGACCCATTCGCATGCGGTCTGCAAATCTCTATAGGAAATGAATGACTTCCGGTCATTTTGCAGCCGTATCTACTGTACTAATGTGAAGGCGGCATTAGTGAGTATTTGTTGCAGCAGGATGTAACAGTGTACAGTGTAACAGTGTGGCTCACTGATGTATTTTTAGAATACACACACCTCTGACCCTAAACCTAACACTTGCTAGGAGATACAATGCTGTAGACGATTTGTTTTTTAACCTTTTGACGCTTTTTCCAACAGATCTTTAAATCGCTTTTCTTGGCTCGAAAAAATTGCTGCAAGGCTGAGCGCTGTTTCTGCTGGGCCTGCCTGGCAAAGACATGTAACACACGGTCTTATTAACCCTGGTGTTGTCTTCCCTTCGACTATGAACTTGTTGTCCATCCAGGTCAAAAGTGAAATAGAATTTTTGGTGCTTTTTTTCAGCATTTGTGGCTCTTTTGTTATGGTTTTGACACTTTTTAAAACGTTTTTTTTTAACATTTTGTTTTAACATTTTGTTTTAAATTCATGGTCAATAAATCTAATTTATATGACATTATAATCTATTTTTTAGATTAAAAAGGCAGAAATGATGAACTATATTGAATAATAGTTAAGATCAGAGGATGTTGAGTGGATCACAGACGGGTTTATGTCAAAGTTTAGTCAGGAGACACGTTTAAACATGTTTTACTCCTCACCGCCATTATCATTCCATTGACTGCCATTCATTTTGGCGTCACTTTAACAGCCAATAACTTTACATCTGAAGCGTTTAAAGACTTCATTTGTCCATCGTTTATTTCTAAAGAAACACGACAATGTATAAAAGGCTCCGTTACCTTGTACCTCACGTTATGGCTCCGTAGCAGACGTTTTTATAAAAATAGGCTAACGATTGTGTCATAACCACGCGACTTACTGTCTCATAGTAGAGGAATTACCGTATAGTACAGGAGAAGCTCGCAGGCAGTTTGGACGTACATTAGCTGTTTAAGTTTAATTACTAATGTTAACTATCATTTTAGTGATCAATAATTAGCCTGTGCCTATGTTATCTCCTTACATATACCTACGCTCTCCGTCTCTGATAGATTGGGAATGATTGAGATTTCTCTTGGCACAGCTACCAGAAGACTTACAACGTTCAGACACGTTGGTCACGTCACATCTACGTCGGCAAGCTCAGTTTGCAGCTGCGCAGTAACGCTCAGCCATCACCGGACAAGTGCTTCCAAAGAATTTCTAATATAGGAAGAAGTTCCACTCCCTCGTTACTTCCGGGTTCTGAGTACCATATAGGGGGCGCTCACAGGCCAGTGCAGAATGAATGGGACTCTATGGAGCTGTACCCCTAAAAATCCACTTTTCTCAGGATATAATTTTTTGTCTAGTAATTTGAATGTGGCATTCGAAAGGGGAGGCAAAGAAAATACATACTGCTGGGTGTTAGATTTTTTTAAAGTCGCTTTTTTGTTCTAAAAAGCCTTTTAAAATGTCAATGACGTCATACACATATACAGCCAGAGATACTGCTTTACGGCGAGCTCTGAGTCACTTCCTTTTTTCTCTCTCGAGGCATCGACAACACAGCTGACAGGTTAGACTCTTCCTGTCAATACACATGCTAGAAAGAGGTTTGCTAATGTTTTAACGACCACGCCGAAATATTCACTCTGACATTCTGGCTCCGCTTCGGATGCCGTCAAGCGGGATCTCCGATTGTAATCAGTCCTTCACTGACCAACCAGCATTCATTAGCAGAATGCTAGCGTGGTATGGGCAACAACGACTCAACCTGTAACAAATCGAAAGGGCATAAGTACTCGTTCATTCAACTTTTGACCTATAATCCATGTTGAACATGCAAAAACTACAATCAAATCTGAGATTTCTCAACTGATAGGTTGACATTTCAGCATTCAGGGTTTTCAAATGTATCTGGTAGGAGACAACCTGCTTGCACGAGAAATTGGAGCCTGAAAATGTGCAAAGCTTTTACGAGTATCTACCATACAAGGTGTGGAGGCTATTTTGTGGGAGCTGAAGAAATAGTTTCACCTATGTCAGCACAAACCAACATGTATAAAGAACTGTTCACTTTCATGTTAAGTCAGACACTATGGAATACACACATCTTGTGTGTGTATACATGGCTGCCTCCTTTGTTCAATCATTGAATAAAGTATCAAATTAATCATCAATCATGTCACTCCTCTTTTGTGATGAAATTGTCTCCTTATCACTTCACTTCTAATCATTATTTTATTACACTCAACGACAATCAGGCAAAAGAGACAAATTTAGTCGTCTAGCTCCATAGGGTCCTATTAATTTTGCACTGGACCGTGATCACCCCCAGTGGAACTCTGGTGGAACTGCAACCAAAGTAGGTACAATGGGGCTGAATGGGGAGTGGAACGGCTTTCCGTAGATGGGCTCTGGTGCTTCTAATAAGGGGTGCCGCCAGGAATTTTGGGCCCCATGACAAAAAATCAAATTGGGCCCCCTCTGCGCAGCTGTTGTCACCACATCTCTAGGACCTAACTGTTCCATCAAAAGCTTTACATAACTCTAATTAAAGGCTTGCAACTGTTTTCCTTCTTGTAGTTCAGTACTAGTACTAGCACAATATTTACGGCTGGTGATTTGTACATGCATGCAAGTCTAGTATGCAGTTCACTATTTGATACAAGATTAAAAGCAACCATGAACAATGTGCTGAAGGCCATTTTTTACAGTCTCAATGTATTTTTATTGTAAAATTTGACAAAATGGAAAATTCTCTTAACAATATATTATTAATAATAATTAATATTAATTATTATTAATTAATAATAATATTATTATTATTAATAATAATTATTATTATAATTATTAATGAAAGATTTAAAAAAGAAAAATGAACAAACTTAAATATATAAATATCTATTAACTGCCCTTCATGATGGGAGTAATAAAGTCTGTATCTATAGATGTCATTTCATAATTCAATCTAAATGAACGTATCAAACTGGATTATTTCAATATTGTCTGTATCTTACATGCAGGCTCAGGTAAACTACTGCTTCCAACTGCCCAGCATCAGTACAGACAATTGTACAAGTTGTTGTTTTTTATTTTATTTCATAATTATCATTATGTGAGAAAATAATAGTAATGTGTTTGAATTTCTGTCATTAATACATATTTCCTTTTCTTTTTTGTAATGGTAAAAAGAGCAAGAGACCCACAGACTCCCTGCAGTGATGCTAACTGGCATGTCATTGAACCCAATGTTGCTCTCATTCTTCACTGGGACAAGGAGGGGCACATTAGGGGGAGACTGGGGTGCTGCTGACTCATCTGTTAAGTCTGCTAAAAGGGGCAGGGACAATGATTTAATATGAATATCTTGCTAAACGTTTCCGATTAAATGGTGATTAAATGTAGGCTAACACCAGTCTGTAGCTAGCTAGCTTATTTCACTATGGACATGAAGCCAACAGGTTAATACCACTCACAGACTACAGGCTACCACCTTTCTTGGTGAAAAACTGGGTTACAGTTTGACACCCTTTCCTTTGTCTTTCCTCTCTCTCTTTTCTCTCTTTCCTTTTTTGAAAACCAGATTTTGATTTAATGTTACTTGGCAACATTGTGGTCACTGAAGTTCTGGCGCATCTACTGACTGCAACCAAAGACAGTATATAAAATGGACCCAGTGACCGCTGTTTTTGACGGAGACAAGTGAAGTCTATTAGAAGCACTTTTCCGGTGATAGTTGAGCGTTACTGAGCGTTACTGCGCAGCTGCAAACTGAGCTTGCCGCCGTAGATGTGACGTGAGCAACGTGTCTGAACGTTGTAAGTCTTCTGGTAGCTGTGTCAAGAGAAATCTCAATCATTCCCAATCTTGCAGAGACGGAGAGCGTAGGTAACAGTAGATGGTGTAGTTGTGCCAATTTAGCAGAATTTAACCTGAACCCATTCAACTATGTTACACATATGCCTAATTAGTGTAACCCATATAGAATATGCTGTCACTAAAGGGTTAACTAGTTGAGTGTCAAATTACATGATGCCAGTAGAGGGTTGTTAACGTTGGTCATTAGAGATTGTTTGAAGTGACATTAGAAAAAAGTTTCTAGTCGGTTATTATCAGGAGTTGTGTGGATAAGATATTATTTTACTAGTAACCCAATGACTGCATTTGTGGGAGACGTTTTTTTCCACCGTGTTTTCCTGCTGAAACCTCCGGTGAATTTCTGTTGTCTCAACGTGCTCATTAGCTTAATGTATTGCTAGCTAGCTAATAGAGGTGATGCTATCGGCGAACAATATTAGGTTATGTTATTATGAGTGACATGGGAGTATTGTAAGATGTTTATATTGCACTTAGCTCATAAGGGAAAATAATCATTCAGCTAAGTAGCCTACGTTACTGTGTTTTAAATGTGTTTTACTGAAGTAAAGCTATGTTGATGGGAAATAATACATTCATTTCATGTTGTTTAAACTTAATAGCATATATGAGGATATAAAAATGCATACATCCTTTAAAAAACATAATTTATTGTAAGTAAAGAAATGTGGAAATGCTATTGTTTAAATTTGTACCATGCTCTCTAGTCAAACAGACTTGTATGGAGTATAGTTGTAGTGTGATTTCAACAGTTCTCTTATAGCAATAGCTAATGGTTTTAAAGCTATAGTGTGTAGTTTCTGTCTCCCCCTTGAGGAATTCTAAGTAATGACAACAAAACTGTCGTCCACACGATACAAGCCTTGTGATCTCGCACAGCCCCCACTCCTCCTCCACCAGTTGCTAGTAGCCAAGGAGGACACGGAGGATTAAAAAAGCATGATGGACTCTTCAGAAGAGGTCATTATCTTCACTTGAGTTTCTGCACGCAGAAGTCGCCGGACGCCACAATCTTCTTAACATAGTCACACTGAGAAATCCAGAGAGAGTTGTGTGGAGCTGAGAGTCTTAATTAGCTTTGTAGCAACTCATTTGGCAACGGCTTGAATGTAACGGATGTTTATTAATATTAAAAAGATTTAGTGCCAGATATTTGAATGGAGTTTGGTCTGTAGACATTTGAAAGAATAACACTGATGTAGTTGATGACTTGAAGTGCTCACGCTTAGGTGGCAGATTTTTTGAACAGTTTGGTATGTAGAGGTGGGTCTCATGGAGAGTAGTTGATGATACAGAGAAGCTGTCTAATCTAAGTAGCAGATGTGATTGTCAAAGAGCACAAATACTATTAAAAAGCCAGCTTTTTAAATTGGAGTTTGGTCTGTAGATGTGCGTCTTACAAAGACAATTTTTACCAGAATAATACAGATTTAGTTGATGATCTGAAAAGCGCTCACATTTTAAGTAGCAAATTTTATTGTCAACAAGCACATATAATGTTAAAGTGCCAGATTTTTTAAAACGAGTTTGGTTGGGGAGCAGGAGTGCTGAAGTGTGTACTGAGCTGGTTGTCTCCAGTATGACCCCTCATTTCCACCAACTGCGGAACGGCTGCGGATCGGCTCCGTGCTCCGCCGTGCTTTGATACCCACCAGGTCCGGATTTGTTGCATAACGGCTGCGGCCATGACTGACAGCTGAAGTCACGAGGACCCACGAGATCTCGCGAATTCACGTATGATCGCGCGATATAACAGGATGTAATTTCTGTAAACAGAACCACAAAACCAACAACTGTTGACTTCAGGCCCATTATGACGTTTTCAAGGTGTAGTCCTGGGAAATATGATCTGCCGTGAGCACAGTGTATTTTATTTTGTTGTATTTAACCGGATGTTTTATTTTGTTTCTGTGCTCGACTTCCTGTCCCCCACAATCTGCCCTGTGCTGAATTGCTGCGGAGCTCTCCGGCGTCCGGCAAAAATAGAAACTCTGCGTATTTTCTCCAGACGGCTGCGGACCGCCGGAGCTGGGACGGAGTCGGAACGCAAGTGAGATGTGGATAAAAGACCCAAAAAGCTGTTATTTTACTTTATATAGTGGCAGCACCATGTTGCCCCTATAACAGGTTAATTTGACATTGTTGTGTTTAGTTCAAGGGGCTGCTTTTTTCTTTTGTCGCCTGTAATATGTGGTGCAGATCATCTCTTCATTCAGTGAAAGCAGGAATTGTATCATTAGGCCGTGAGTGATTAGTCTGGTCTCTGGTCAAGTTGTGGCAGAAAGGGTAAAATTGTCATGCAGGAAAATACATTCTGTTAAAGTTTATGTTGGGGCTTGTTTTTTTCCTACGTTTTTATCATAAAGCAGGCCAAGGTGCTATATAAATACTGTGAAAGCATCAAAACGCTCAATCCACAGAGAAATGTACACAGCCTGTATTCAGAAACTGTGCCTTTAAATGAGCCATCAGGACTTCCGTACAGTTGCGATGTCACAACTATACTATAGAAAGTGCCGCTACAGTGCCGTTATAGTCATTCCCCAGTCAAAATGACAGTGCAGAGAAGCAGAGGGAGTAGATTCGGAAGACTCGAAAAGATGACCAATCAGAGCAGACTGGGCTTTTTCAGGAGGTGGGCCAAAAGTGTCAGCCTCTAAAACGGAGCATTTCAGACAAAGAGTGAATACAGGTATATTCAGACAGACAGTATGAGAAAAATAATGACACATTAAAGGTGCTCTAAGTGATGTCACACGTTTTTTAGGCTACAACATTTTTTGTCACATACAGCAAACATCTCACTATCTGCTAGCTGCCTGTCCCCTGAACACACTGTAAAAAAAACATCTCCTCACTATCTGCTAGCTGCCTGTCCCCTGAACACACTGTAAAAACATCTCCTCACTATCTGCTAGCTGCCTGTCCCCTGAACACACTGTAAAAAACATCTCACTATCTGCTAGCTGCTTGTTCCCTGAACACACTGTAAAAAACATCTCCTCACTATCTGCTAGCTGCCTGTTCCCTGAACACACTGTAAAAAACATCTCCTCACTATCTGCTAGCTGCCTGTCCCCTGAACACACTGTAAAAAACAACTCCTCACTATCTGCTAGCTGCCTGTCCCCTGAACACACTGTAAAAACATCTCCTCACTATCTGCTAGCTGCCTGTCCCCTGAACACACTGTAAAAAAACATCTCACTATCTGCTAGCTGCCTGTCCCCTGAACACACTGTAAAAAACATCTCCCCACTATCTGCTAGCTGCCTGTCCCCTGAACACACTGTAAAAAACATCTCCTCACTATCTGCTAGCTGCCTGTCCCCTGAACACACTGTAAAAACATCTCCTCACTATCTGCTAGCTGCCTGTCCCCTGAACACACTGTAAAAAAACATCTCACTATCTGCTAGCTGCCTGTCCCCTGAACACACTGTAAAAACATCTCCTCACTATCTGCTAGCTGCCTGTCCCCTGAACACACTGTAAAAAAACATCTCACTATCTGCTAGCTGCCTGTTCCCTGAACACACTGTAAAAAACATCTCACTATCTGCTAGCTGCCTGTCCCCTGAACACACTGTAAAAAACATCTCACTATCTGCTAGCTGCCTGTCCCCTGAACACACTGTAAAAAACATCTCCTCACTATCTGCTAGCTGCCTGTCCCCTGAACACACTGTAAAAAACATCTCACTATCTGCTAGCTGCCTGTCCCCTGAACACACTGTAAAAAACATCTCACTATCTGCTAGCTGCCTGTTCCCTGAACACACTGTAAAAAAGCGCGGTCTCTGTAGACAGCCCAGGCTCTACAAACGGCAACAAAAACAATTTGTGCCAACCTGCACCACAACCTGCACCACGGAACATACAGTGTTCCAGCGTTCCAGCAAATAACCGACAAGAAGGATTTTGGGGTGGGGGTTAGTGCGTGGAAGCACGGAAGGGAGGGGGAGGGAACGGGATGAGGAGGAGGGAGGGGCGAGCTAGTCACGTTTTGTTTGAAAATACTTTGAATGTCAACAAGAAGTGACGTCACCCAACATCGCTTAGAGCACCTTTAAAGCATGTAATCATGTTTTAGTAGAAACCCAAAATACAAATATTAACCTAAAAAAGAGCATGATATGGGACTTTTAATATATTTGCCAGTAAACAGCTCTTTTTTAGCATGGACTCTGGTCTACAGTTTTGCTCACTTTACTTTGTTCATGAAGTAGATGAATGTGGCTCATGGAATGAGTGAGAATGAATGTAAGACAGTATTAAAACAGTGTGATTATCTTTACCTGACACGGTTCTTCTTCCCACAGACTTAAAACCACGTCCACATGTCATCACTCAGAGATGGGGTTGAGGTGGAGCTACAGGGACATCCAGAGGATGAACACAGGAATTGCAGGTGAGTTTAAATCATTTAAAAAAACACCTACTATATTTACTACATTAGAGTCTGGTTTCTATGAATACCAGTTTTATGAATATTATGTTAAGATATATGAATACTTGTTTACTTTTAGGAAGTTAAATGCCTGTAATTTCTATTGCTCAACAGCATCTTGCATTGAAAACATGAAGGTAATTTGTTATTTTTACATAAGCAGCATTTGGATATATAATATAATTCTGCAGAATCCCATTAAAAACAGTACTTCATGCATTATGTATCAAGTTTATCAAACATGTTTTATGACATAATATGCCAGGGGTTCTCAAACTTATTACTCAAAGGTCTGCATCTGATTTTGTTTCAAGGACAGAGGTCCAGAATGATAGGCAATACAAATCACATTTAATCCACTCACTTATAACTTTAAAGCAACTTAAGTTTAGTACTCAATTTTGTACCACTTCTGTATATTCAACATCACTATCAATTTATGAATCAATAGAAAATGTATTTAAATATAGAAAATGTAACACTTTATAAGGTTTTGCATCCATAACAGATTCCAGGTTCCAGATAGAGTTTTTTTGACATACTATACTGTGACTTTTTTAAAGACTATTTGTTGGGCATTTTGGCGTTTATTAATAGGACAGCTGTAGAGAGGGAAGAGAGATGGGGAAGACATACAGCAAAGAGCCGCAGGTCGGAATCGAGCCCTGGGCTGCTGCTGTAAGGACTGAGGCCCAATACATGGGGCGCACGCTCTACCAGGTGAGAAACCAGGGCATACTATAGTATGACTTTGTTGTGAATTATGTCGAAAAAAGTAATTAAAAAGTAATAGTATTAGGGGTGTGATTCTTCCGGATAAATCCGGAAATCCGGCTTTTCCGACCTGAAAATGAGGCTCTCCTAAATAATGCAAACTTACTTTAGCTGTTGTTGTTTCTGGGCGCTACCATCTCGCCAGTCCAAAAGCATCGATCTCCGAATGCGAATGAACGGACTCCATAGGAGGAAATGTCTTTCTTATATGAGGCTCCTTTTTCAACTACAAGGTCAATATTGTTTTTCACTAACGACAAAACAACAAATTATCCGTCCGTTATATGGAACTAAGCTTTAGGATCTTTCCATCTTTACTCTCCTCCCTGTTACGTTGCATTCGGAGATGGTAGGTCCCGGAAACAACAACAGCTAAAGTAAGTCGTTCTGTTTTAAAAAACACAAATAATGTTCTCAATGCTTGTGTTCATGTGTTGAGCTCCTGGGGTCCGTTTCAGGTAGGAGGTTCAACAAACTTAGTCGGTTTCACAACAGCTGTCGAGTTGGTTCAATCAACTCGGAGTAGGTTGACTCAGGGTTACGCACGTGCACCAAAGGCAGCATGAATGGAGCCATGATACTACGATTCACCATGGCAACAACCACAAACAAACGGGTCGGCGGAAATACTCATGCGCGCATATGCGAGTTTGAAAATGTATTTCGTTGAAAAAAGCAACAAAAAAGAGAGAATTTGCTGCTAGAGTAAATGTGTATATTCCAATATAATGTATATCATATTTAATCATAAGTCTAGCTAATATTACTGAAAATCTATTTAATTTAGGTGCAATACTGCGGGTGAAAAAGTCCTAGGCCTACCAATCCCATTCTGAGGCTGCAGCACACTGTTGACACATTGAACTCATGAAATGAAGTCGAAATTTCATAACTCATTATGTTAATTGGAGGTAAATTATATTATAACCTATTCATCAGATCATTTTTTACAGTGTGGCTTCTTACTGGAACCTCGAAGAAAAAGAAAACAGCAAAGTCCAAATAATAGACCAGTCTTAAGTTAATTTGAAGTTTGTTATCAACTAAAGTAAGGGTGAACTTTCATCTATAGAAAGCCTAGTGAACATCTGATAGCTGATGAAGGACACGTTGCACCCAAACTGTGATGCTCTACCCTAAACTGTTTCTACAACACAATATGCTTTAAAGACTCGTGAAGTAGCTAATGTCCTGATGCTCCACTCAGACTAAACGGTAGTGATAATAACAACAGACTCTCAGAGACAGACAGATTAAAACAAAGCAGCTCTGGTTTCAGCTCAAGTCATTTACTCATCAGCCAAAGACTTTAAATGTGCAGCTTCACTACCATCTGGTGGTTATTTATGATAAAGTAGTTTACTATGGTGCATATTAAAGGGATTTGGGGGCCAAATACTGGTACTTTCACAGCTAAAAATGTGTTTTCTCAATGAGCTACTTACTGTTGGCGATGAGGTTTTACATGAGCACACATTTTCTACACACTTTATAACAGTTTGGGTTGTTTCACATGATGAGAGATTTCTGTTTTTGTGTTTAGAGTTTTTTTCACTTAAACCTTTGTTACTTATTTAGTCATGAATATTTATGTTTTCAGGTGCTTTTAAACAGATTAGACGTTTTCTGTGCCACATTTCAATTGCACATTTTTTAAATTTGAAAATAAGAAAACGCAGAAGTCCAAAAACTAAAATGTAATCTGTTTAAAGTGGAAGATTTAGCGAATTGAAGATATAAATACATATTTTTTTGAGTAAACACTAATGTTGCAGAACACATTCTACACATTCATTCTGTAAAATAAAAGTTGTATCAGGCAGATATGAGATGAGTGACAGAAGAGTTTACAATCAGTCTGCATCTCAAAAGTCTAGTTTTCATTTTGCTGCAGCTCCAGAGAATGAGCTGAGGTGCTGGGTGATGAGTGTGTACTTCATCATTTGTATTTTTATTTTTTTTAACTCATATAAAAATCTATTTTGACTTATTTGCTCTTGTCGTGTTTGAATTTAATAGCAATTGAGAAATGATGCAGAAAGACACGTTGCTCTATTTGGGGTAAATGTAGGTGAAGATGAGTTCACACAAGTTGAAAAATATTTTAACCTGAGTGAAACATGAACTCCTATCCTAAAACTACATCACCAGTACGGAGACAGAGAAACATGGAGACTCTCAAACCCTCCAAAGATTATTTCTAGAAGACAAGACATTGTCAGGTCAAAGCTGGACAAAAAGGGACTAGCTTAAAAATGTGGTGGGAGTCCAGCTGTCTGTTGGCACAAGTGAACCAAAATAAGTCAAATCAGTCCCTCCAGAAAAACGCGGAGTTTTTTTGTGATTGTTGCGGGCAAAAATCCTTGATTATGCAGCACGTTTTCTTGAAAAATGCGATGGAATATGCGGGATATTTATGCCATTTTATGCGATGAAAATGTGGGAACTTGCAAAAATTGCGGGAACTTGCGGGAACTTGCAAAAACTGCGGTTTGATGAAAAAGAGAAAAGAAGTGATTCCCCCAACACTGTTCTCAGTAGGTGAAATTACGTCACTTCATAATGTTCCCATGGCAACAGGGGAAAATGGCTGCTCTTGTGTGAAGTAAACGCAACATTTTTCAACTTTCTGCTGAGATATATGTGACTTTTTTGCAACAAAAATGCGGGGATTATGAAATCATGCAAGCCCCGCATATTTTGCGCGGAAATCGGCAATTTATGCGGCGAAAGTGCGGCATATTTGAAAAAATGCGGCCCCTGCATTAATATGCGGACTTTGGCTGATTATGCATTGAATTCTGCGATCGCATAATCGCGTTTTTCTGGAGGGACTGTCAAATTCACCAAAAATAAGTGTATGTGGAAACTTGATTTTTAGCCCTGTGACAGGTTCTGTTTCCTGTTTCCAACAGCACTTGTCAGTTTTAAATAATGCCACAAAAGGGGCCTGAGGAAGTGACATCACTGATGCAACCCCTGAAGTGAGAGACAAAGGAAACAGAAATCAGTCCCTCTAGAAAAACGCAGAGTTTTTGTGATTGTTGCGGGCAAAAATCCTTGATTATGCGGCACGTTTTCTTAAAAAATGCGATCGAATATGCGGATATTTATGCAATTTTATGCAATGAAATTGCGGGAACTTGCAAAAATTGCGGGAACTTGAAAAAATAATAACAATAACTGACTAAATGAGACAAAATAACAACATTTTCATCTCGTCTCGTTTTGGTCAACAAAAATGAAGCAACATTTTAGCATAGTTGTTATTTTGTAAACCACCTTTAGTCACATTTTTATTAATCAACAATATTGCATTATACATTTAATTATAGTCATTGTCACATGACCAGCATTTACATTGCGTCTCATCTCGTTTTTGTCACATGATAAAGGTTCGTTGATGATATTTTGTCATAATTTTTGTTGATGAAAACAACACTATATTAAAGCATTTCTTCTTCATAACACTTTGTCTTGCAGCTGTGTCTGAAAGACTCTGGGACACTAAATCAACCTGTTTGGTCTTAAAGGGATACTTCACCGCTGGAAAGCCTAATATATCTTTAAATTGGGTCACTTATGTAGCAGAAATGTGAATTTTTTTTTTTAATTGGTGCCTTCTAGGCCGAGAAAAGCCAGAAAATGTGTTTTTGGCTCATATAGATGAAAGACACCAAATCCCGGAATGCACTTCGCTTCGCTGCTTTGAGTCCACTCCCAAGCCACGCCTACCGCTTGACAGACAGACAGTGAGGCATTCGACTCAACTCAATGTGTTTTATTGTTATTTCAACCATATACACAAAACAACGTTTCATCGTGGCTCAAGTCAATTTAAAATATATAAATACACATTTAAAATATATAAAAACTACATTATATAATAACGACATACGAAACAGGCTACATTTAGTGCACACACACATTATAGGCTCCGTAAAGTTCAGCTAACGCATACTAGCATTAGGCTTGGTGGGCTGTAAACACCGAGTATAAACACAGCCGTGAATTAGCGTGGGATGTCGAATGGTCGCCATGTAACAGTCACAAACTCCAGCGGTTAGCAGTTAGTTGGATACAAATCACCCCATTTCTGCACCAGTCCGTGTTAACACAGCTCACCTTCATACAGAGCATCTCTAGCTCGGATCGTCGGAAGGCTAGCAGTCCTGGTAGCTGGAGAGTCCGGTTCACTGTTGTTCAGCCATGTTTCCCACGAAAGCACAAAACACAGCAGTCTCTGAACTCGCGTTGGGAGCATCGTTGAAGTTGGATGTAGTCCAGTTTGTTGTTTAATGAACGGACACTTGCAAGCAGGATTGATGGGACAGGTGGCAGGCTAGCGTTAGCTCGCTCTGGAGGTGCCTTTTCCCCGGCTAGCGTTAGCTTCCCACCTACCCGGCTCGGGGTACGCTGGTCCCCGTGCTGGTCTCCGTGGCAGGCGAAGCTCTCTTAGTGGGCCGATTATTTCGTCTGTAATAACGTTTCCTGCATATTCTCTGCTCTGTAGCGATGTATCCCGGTGGTACACGTGCGGTAGTTTGAATGCACATAATTGTTGTAAAAGTTTGCTGCTGAGAAGATAGAGCAGAGCCCTGTTTAGCGAGGATTCAAGATGGCTGACATTTCGTTTTTTTCCGGCCGAGATCGGCTCGCTTCGGGCGATGGGCGGGTTTAAAACATGCGGAAGTAGGTCCTACTACTGGTTGTAGTCTTTTGCTCTGGCCAAAAAATCTTCCGATGACGCAAAAATCGTCATTTTACGTCATCGGAAGATTTTTTCCGGACCCCCCAATGCAGATATCTCCTGTCTCAGGGGGATATGAGGGAGGGACGCACGGTCATTCAGAAATACTACCGGGTTTCTACTGATACAAAGCTGAATGCTAAATCGGTGAAGTATCCCTTTAAAGTCTAAAGCTACATGAGACTACATGAGGAGAAATGCTCCTGTTGTTAATTTAATTATTTTCTTTTGATGACCAACATGTACCTGTATGTAACATGTAACTAGGATTAACTAAAGAAAACCACAAACAAGGTCCTGGTTTTATACTCACGGCACACGAGCCCCCAACTTGTTACGACCGGCTCACGGGCCACAACAAAAGAGGGAGACACACAACAACGTAACAATAATAAAGTGACATTTATTAAATAATGATACAAACAAGAGAACGATGAGGTGTGATTGTCAGTATCAGTGATGAATGAAGGTGTATGGATGTAATGGAGAATGTGAGGTGCATGTTGTCAGTAGTTAACAAAGGGAAAACTCAAACAGAGAGAAAACGTGTTGGTGAGCAGTCGGGAGAACGCGGCCACCTGGTCTCGGGGCCGGCGGGGTTAAATAGTCTGGGAGGACCGGCCAGGTGATCACAGTCATCTCATCATCGCCTCCGCTGCACCTGCAAGTTAACAAGACAAACCACAGTACACGTGTACGACAGGCCCAGGACCGTCCGACCAACAAACATGACATCATTTGTATGCATTTATTTTAAAGATTATTTGTGTAGCTAGTGTTTGTGTCTATGCATTAGTTATTATATAGTTGTGAGGACTAGTTTCAGTTTTCTCAAGAAGCTTCTGCATAGGTGAGGATTAAGGTGAAGGTGTGGGTGCGCAGAACTCACTCCCACCATCTTCAGTGGCATGAGGGCGCCCATGGCCTCCTTCGTCTGGCAGGAGTTGCAGGGGGCTGCCGGTGGTCCGATCAGGTGGACTCCGCCTGTGCCTGTCCCCGGGTGCAGGGTTGCCTCCCGAGTTAACCCACGTGGCTGTGGGGTCACCTTCCTCCGCCTTCCCAGCCGTTGTGGTGGTTCTCACACCACCATCTTCTGCCTCACACCAGTCTTCACTATTTACCCATAGCTGTGGCTATTTACCCATAACTGGGGCAGTGGTTGACAGGCATCAGGGCGTTTCCACTCACCGATGGGGCTGCATGCCACGTCTCTGGGGCCCACTGCTGCTCCGAGATCCCGTACAACTTAGCCTGGTACCACAAGGGACCAGTTACCATGTGTGCCACGGGGAGGCGTGTACAAGATCTTGGCAGTGGAGAGGCTGTGCTAACGTTAGCCAGCAGCTAAAACACAGTGACTATCACAATATATTTCACATGTCACTGTCACCTTTTGAATGGTTTCAACACCGGGATGGACAGGGTTTGTTGTAACGCTAGCTGGCTACTCAACGAGCCTGAGAGACAGGTGTGGGTGGGGATTGCCGGGGGAATCTCCGATGGCCGATGTGAACATCTCCAAGCTGCCCGGAACGATCTCCCCCTTCACTTTTCTTTAATCTTAACTATTTGTTTTGGTGCTTCTCGGGTTAATTTAGCTAACTGTAAAGACAGCTAAACGCAAAGCGGTGAGAAATTCGGCAGGGAGGAGATTTTTGGCACGAACACCGGTAGCTAGCGCTAACGGAGACGCAGCTAACATTAGCTATGGATAGCCGCTGTTGCGACTTGGATTTGGGTCTCATATGGTCTGTTTCCCGATGCTTCATTAAACTGCCGTTAGTGTCGTAAGCACCCGGCACCGGAGTTAAGTGCTGTATAGTACTTATACTGTATGGATTGCTGTAATGGTGGCTGTCTGTTGGCTGGCTGTGGGCTAACGGTAACTGGCTATTGCTACATGTCCCGGCTGTGTTGTCAGCTGTTATCCCAGGCAGACAGACCGGGGTGCTAGCTGGCTAAATTAGCATTAGATGAGTCGTCTAATCTACACAGCTAACGTTAACATTACTGGTAAACTCATTCGTGGGTTAGCCCAGCGTTGCTTTTATCCGTGGTGAAAACAATCATGCTACCAATAACTTTATGAGCGTGTTGAACGATGTGGTAACCCTATAATGTTATCCACCAAGCATTAGCTAGCTAGCATTAACGTTAGCTACTTGTCAACCAACACATTGTTGTAACGTTAAACTGGATGTATCAATAAATAAGATATCTGCTGTATTACTGTGTTGCAAAGTGGCATGTTATCAATCACAAAATGATGCTGTGTGGCAGAAAAAGCAGTATTATGGTTAGGAGTATTTTTTTCTGTGACATTGTATGATTTACAATTACGCTCAAATGTATCACCTGGGTGCCGTGTTTTGAAGGAAGTAACGAGTAACTAGAGGGTGAAAGGTTATATGACGCCACTGACCAGTGCCGATCCTGACCTCCCTGGGGCCCTAAGCAAAATTCTGCTAAGGGGCCCTCTACCTGACCCGTGATGCCGTGAGCTATGTAAACCATTTGCCACACAGTCACACCTGACTTCAGTGCTCCCAATACAATCCTCCCTCCTTTAAACAAAACAGTCAAAGAATAAGTACAACAATATAGAACAGAATGAGGTTCAAACAAACAATATTTATTGAATTGAATAATAATATTAAGATAACGAGTGAATATTATTAAATAAGTGAATATTAACGTAAACATAAATAAGAAGAAAATAATAAATTATAACCCTGAACTTTGGCTTTTGGGATTAACTTTGGTTCTCTCTACAGCCTGGGCATTTTCGGCATCAGTATGGGCACCACCAGACTATTTGGACTGTCTAGAATAAACTGAGAAGAATATCACATAGTTAGTTAAGCAGTCATTTACACTACTCGTTACATGTTACAAATGTGTAAACATTTGAATGTTTGAATTAAAATCTTACCATCAAAATATTACTTTTCTGCACTTTCTTGTAATATTTAAATAGTGAACTAGTGATGCAGATATCAATAATCCCTGGGAGTGATATCAAGAATTAACTTTTGTACAAGTGAACATGTAATTCCTGATATCAAAAATAGACATTGGTAGGTAAAAATTAACTAAGGGGCCCTACTAGTAAAAATAATCAAGAATTCACTTTGCAAATAGTAAAAAAATCGAATTCTTGATATCGAAAATGCATAAACTGAATGAATGAAAGCTAAAATGGCTTGCCATAGCATGTTGAAGTTTGTATTTATTTATTATTATGCATGTTGAAGCCATTTTTGATTTATGGTTATTATTTACTGAGGGATGTGCATCCATATTGACCAGTATGTCCAGCTAATCAACATTTTAAATTCAATATAGCCTATAAATCAATGTCAAATTGTCAAAACATTGCTTTCCATCTTGCATAATTAGTGCAGTTGTTTAGAGTTTTTAACTACACATTGTCTGAGACTAGATAATCAGTGTCTTAAAAGTATGTATAATGTGTACTTTGATAAGGAGTGGCATCATTCACGCCCATATATTGTAGCCTACGGTCTGTCTGGTCTTCACATATATTTCTGCTTGAAAAATGCGCGTTTCATTTCATGTACGCGCCTAACGCATGATAACACACCTGCCGCGGTTATCTTTTCCGAGCTGCAGTAAACAAACACTGTTGCACTTTGTCGGTTATCAAACGTAATAAATAATTGTATTTTACTCTCACTTTTGTCAGGCACAAAGTCACAAACACAGCAAGGAAGGAAGTGACTGGCGTTAGCAGCTAGACAAGAGATGTACTGCCTGCCTGTCCAGCTAGGTTAGCAAGACCGGAAAAAAAATCACAATAGAAATGTACATAAACATAACTTTACTTTGCTGACATCAAACTTTAGAGGAGAGAACACAAGTTTACCTGATCGTTGTTCCCGCAATTCACTCTCATGGTGTTTTATTTTCCTCTTTTCGTGACCAGAAGGATAGTTTCGCTTCATTTTGTCATGGATATTGTAAACATTAATTGACGCGCTACGACACGAGGGGGAGGCGTGGCCTCGAGTAATTTTTGGGGCCCTACGCAGCTTGCGTAGTGAGCGTATAGGGCGGATCGGCTCTGCCACTGACAGGCGACTAGGAAGGAAAGGAAACTTGCCGTGTCTGAAAATAAAATAACAGATTTCTCTGGGTTTGAAGTTTGGTGGAAACATTTGTGAGAGTGTAACTACACAACTCCAAAAAATATATAACATAGGTATGGTCGTTTTTAGACATTTTAATGCAGAAATGTTACATATTGTACCTTTAAAAGTCAAACTCATCTGTTATCTGCTGCTCACCTGGCAGACAGGTGCTCAGGGAAATGAAGCCATGTGAGAGAAAAGGTTGAATTCCTGCAAACGGTCAGCAACAAGTTTATTATTAGAGGATCAACGTTGTAGTCATGGACCTTCAACTGAAGACAAACATGACAATATCGCACACATCTGAGATGCAATTATAACAAAATCAAATAAAAAGATCAAGAAGATTAGATGTCCTATAAAATACAGTAAATCAATGATTAATCACTTTATCAGTTATTGATGTGGTTATGGTGTGGACTTAAAGAGGTCTTGTTTCTGCAGGAATTCTGCAGGAAAGTAAGACAACAGTTTTGATTAATTAATCTAAATTAATCGCATACATAATTTTTGCTGTGAAAGTATTTCAAATATTTCAATTCAAATGAATAATCATCATTAGTGACTATAAAGTTAAAAAAAAAATATTTTTATTATTATTTTCACTGTTCAAATAAATATATATATATATAAAACAATCAACAATATGACCTAATATGCTGAGGAAATAAATTCAAAAGGGTATTTTACAACAACTACGAATACACCGCGAGGCTGTAGATTACCAGCTTCATTGAACGCACCGTCTCCGTCTGTGTTCCAACAACAGCAGAAACGGTCAAACTTCAGCGTTAGCAGTCAGCTTTTTAACCGTGTTTAATCCAGCTACTAGCTGGCAGAAGGCTAACGTTACCTGCTGTTGAGTTGTTAAGCTGTTAACTAGCCAGCAATGTTTCTGTTCTGTGCACTCTGTTCTCTTAATAGGCTACATCCATGCTCTCAGAACGGCTCCGGGTGAAAGGTCAATATGGAATGGATTAATTGCGATTAATTGTTTTAACGCACTCATTTTTCTCAGATTAATTAATCGAAATTAACGCGTTATTTCGACAGGCCTAGTTTCTTGTAAAGTTTGTTGCAGTAATGTCTGATGATAACATATGTAAAGTATTCCTGCTACCTCAGCAGAGCAAAAAACATAATCAAGGTCTCCTCTCACCCATGGGCGTCAGTTTGGTTTGAAATGTGGTGGGGACAGAGACGCATTCGGAAGTGCATTTCCAGAAGTGGTGGGGACAACGACGCATTCATATTTTTTTTCACTTTCGCGCAGGTCAGGTTTTGAAAGACGCTGTCCTGTAGCTTACTAATGTAAATACATAAAAATGTATTCAAAAATGCGATGATGTCCGACTCGTTTTATGAAGAAAAGCATTAGACATGACCCAGTGTTCTGCTTCATGTATCCATGTACCACGTTGACAATATGACATGATGTGGTTTAATGTACCTAAACAATGATAATTTCTCTCTCATATTGCATCTTATAACCACTGAAAACTAAAAAAAAACAAGTCCGGACCTTATCTGACATTAAGCGTTGTTTCTGCTTCATTAGAGCCTATATTGTAAGAAAAACGCTTAACGTGGTTTAATGTAGCTAAACAACGATCCCCAAATTCTTCTGTGGTTATTGCTCATCATAACCACTGAAAACTGTAAATAAATCTAACCCAAAGTCCAATTATTATGGACGTTATCTGACAGTAAGCGTTTGTGCGGCTGTGGGTTGACTCCACACGGTTCTCATGGGCTTTATATATAACGTGAAAAAAATAGCTTAACGTGGTTTAATGTACCTAAACAGCGATCAATTATCAAATTTTTCTCTCATATTGCTGCTCATAACCACTGAAACTGTCAAAGAATCTAACCCAAAGTCCAATTATGGAGGTTATCTGACATTAAATAAAAAGCTTAAAGGCTATACCTAAACAACGATCAGTGATCACTGATCTGGTTAGATTTATTGACAGTTTTAAGTCGTTATGATGAGCAATACGAGAGATGTCCCAAGGAAAATAGTCTACGTGTTGAAGTTCAGTGGGCAAATTAATGTGTATATGCTTCTTGCTAATATTTTGATTTAATAATAATTCCCATATCTACACACACTTAAACTATATCAAACCATGAGCTGTCTGCTCTCAATTCACAAATGTATCCATCCAATCTACATCAGTCATTCTGACCAAAACTTGAAAGCATCCAATCCCCATCATCACAACTATTCCCGAATTCAGAAAGATTCAAGCAATAGCTAATTAAACAAGATACTAACAACTCCACGATCATCTCCACTATGCCAGTGCTTGCTGTACGATCACTTGTGTGCAAATGCACAAGACCTAGCCACAATACCAGCAAATCTTAAGTAATAAACATAATTGCGTCTTACCTTTGTGTCAGTGGTTTGCAGATCGACGCTGTGTACAACAACATCCATTTGTTCTACAGGTTATCACTTTGATAGGTTATAGTCCATGGCACTAGCAACCTGGTATGGTGCTTTATACTGTATAATGCTAAAATGACGGCTCATCATACCAGACAAAGAGTAGGTACTGTATCATACGATGGTCATACGATGCCGCGAAATTACGAACCCCACTATGGCCACGCCAAGACCCGCCCTACAAAGCAGCTCGATTGGTTGTGGTTAGGATAGCGGATTGGTCAGGGGATAGGATCTGAACAAATGGGGTTACGTTACCTTGGACGCCTGGCCAATAGTAGTGATTGAAGGGCGGGTCTTGGCGTTCCCGTAGTGGGATTCGTAATTTCGCTTCCCGCTCAAAAAAATCTTTGGCCCATAGACCTATATAAAAGTGTCAACCTGTCAGCTCATTTGAAAAATAACAAAAATAAACTACGGTGCCGCAGAGGGGACATCTACACTCTTGACATTCTAGTCAGAGAGAATTATACCAACATAATGTCAAAAAGAAGTGGACAGGACATCAGAGCTTTTTTTAAAGCCAAGCAGACATGTACAGTAAGTACCAGTATGTTATCGGCTAAATGAATAACCCAACCTGTCATTCTTTTAGACAGGCAAGGTTATTAGCTAGTAACTAGTAACTGCTAGCTAGCTAGTAATACTAGATAAAAGGCGATAAAAGGCCCACCACTAGATGTCAGAGCCGTGTAATTTTTTACCATACCATTAACACACTTGAAACCCATCTTGTTTCCAAAACTTTATATTAATTATTACATTTACGTTTTGGAGAAAAGAGAAGATATTACAATAACTGCTGTAGACTGTTGGGTGTACACCACATACAACCACAATAAAAAATGAAACATGACAAAAATCAATGGAGTTATCAATCTTTTTAAATTTGTTTTATTAGGAACTGGAACTAAGTGCAGAACTAAATGAAAGGCAGGAACTGGTGGAAGACAGTGAAGAGGTGAGGTATCACATTCAAAAACAGAAACAAAGAGAAAGAGAGAAATACAGGAATTAAAAAATATATATCCAAATTAGACAGGGCAAAATCAGTCACGTTACCATCCACCTTCACTGTATTGTTTACATTTGATCAGGGAGAAGAACTTACTGTATGCCAAGAACTGGTGGACAATGAAGAGGTGAGGTCAAAACAACTGAAAAAAGGACAGGTACAGGTTAATTAACAATACATTGAAAGAAGTTACATTACATTTGCTTTATATCAGGAACTGGGCCCAGGTCCATCTGAAAGGAAGAAAGACAGGCAGGAACAGACTGATGAGGTGAGGTCTGCATATCTCTGGAGAAAAAAACTATACTATTCAAATAAAAAACAATAATCTTAAAACAAGCAACATTAAAAACTGCCATACATAAAATCACAAACTTTGGCATACTTTTACAGCACATGAAACCACAGACTGAAGCTGAGTGTGTTCAAGAACAGAGCACAAATGAAGTGCAGGTGAGATTCATGAACAAAATCAAACATATCTATTAAAGCACAAAGTGTGTGTGGGGGGGTTATTCTATGTACATGTTTACAAGTCTAAGGATTAACCCTTTGAAAGATGTGAAATGAGTAGGCTAGACTACAGTGGCTAACAGGGGCAAACGCCCTGCAACTTAAGAAAACACTAATACACAAAGCACAGTAAAGAAAAAGTAAGAAAACGACTTCATTAATTTGACAACACATGCGCAGCATTCAGCAAACGCGCTGCAAATACACACAACAGAAGTTCTCCAGACCTGTAGGGGGAGCGCTAAGTGGAACATCTATATTTGCAGCGTGTTTATGTATTTGGTTGTGTTGTGTGTATTTGCAGTGCGTTTGCTGAATGCTGCGCATGTGTTGTCAAATTAATGAAGTCGTTTCCTTAATTTGCTTGTGTTTTGTCTATTTGTATGTGTTTTCTTAAGTTGCAGGGCGTTTGCCCCTGTCAGCCACCGTACTAGACACTTACAAAACCTACATAAACCTACTAGTCTACACCACTAACTACACTACATTAATTATTTACACAAATAACTATTTACAAAAAGTATGCCATTAACTAAACTACTACATTATTTACATAAAAAACTATTTACATAAATGATGCTGTTAACTAAACTACTACTCAATTACCCCTTCATTCATATCCACTGAACTAATTACATTTCAGGAGCAGCCAGCTACTCAAAATGAGGGGATCCACCTCGAACATCCTTTGGACTGCCCGTACCAGCCCAGTGCAAGGGATATTGAGCCACTAACACTAGCAAATCGGACACTAAGGTTCCAGGACAGCTGGTACAAAGCGTTCCCCTGGCTACACTACAGCCATCAAATAAAGGGAGTTTTGTGTATTCATTGCATGAATACCTTTGCGCAGAAAACCTCCACCTTGGCCAAAAGTGCTGAACCAACCTTCGTATCGACAGGCTTCAGAAACTGGAAACGGGCTAGGGAAGCTTTCAGTAAGCATGAGATCAGCAAGGCACACATTATAGCTGTCAACACACGTACGCATCTACACAATTCAGTAAGAATGCAATTATGCAGCCCATCAGCAAGTGCTCAAGAGGCAGCCAGGTCTGCTCTCTTACAAATTGTAGGTGCTGTGAGGTATCTCTCCAAACAGGGCTTAGCCCTTAGAGGCCATTCCAATGAGGAGGGAAACTTCCAGACTCATCTCATGGATAAAGCAGAGGATGACCCCAACCTGGCAAGCTGGCTGCAGAAGCATCACCGCTACACCAGCCCTGAAATCCAGAACGAAATGTTGAGCATTATGGGAAACACCATAATGAGGGGGGTTGCTGAAGAAATTTCTGCCTTACCTGTACTGCAGTACTCCCTCATAATGGATGGAACCCAGGACATAAGTGGAACAGAGCAGATCTCCATCTGCCTCCGCTACGTTGACAAAGACCTGGAGCCAAGGGAGGAGTTTGTGGGGATGTATGAGGCCTCTTCCACAACTGGCGCGCATCTCTGGAAAATTGCCTCTGATGTGCTGCTGCGCCTCAACCTCCCAGTCTCGGGTCTTCGTGGCCAAAGTTCCATTTGGCGTGCCAACCAACCCTCCCCCAACCTAGAACGTATCCCAATGTTACAGTTGTTGCAGTGTTATGAACAGAGAAGCGCAGCAGCAGCAGAACGGCGTTGTGTGTCTGTGCCGCCCTGTGGGGAAAAGATGTTTGTGGATTCGTTGGCATCTGTCGCTCAAGAATTATATGTGTTATGAACATGTTTTTTTTTTTTTAACTAAACTGAGGTCGAGGTTTAAAAAAAAAAGTGGTGGGTACAAAATGACTCATGACAAAATCTGGTGGGGACACGTCCCCACCGTCCCCCCCTAAAACGACGCCTATGCTCTCACCCTCAGGAAGGCGTTACAGGTCTGTCAGAACTCGCACATCCAGGTTCAGAGACAGCTTTTTCTCCACAGCCATCACAGCTCTAAACATTCAATTACAGAAATAGGACTTCATCATGTTGAATGATTATCTTGTCTGTGTTGCACTGCATTTGCACTTTTCCAGTACTGTGATCTTTGAAAAGATTTTTTTGGTGTGAGAGTACGGCGTGAGTAAGTGTATGAATGTATACTACTACGCACTAGAAGTAGGCTACCTGTCCCACATGTGCGTATGAATGTATACTTCTAGGCACCAGAAGGAGTAGCACTTAAATTTCGTTGTGACAATGTTTTACAATGACAAATAAATGATTCAGATTCAGATTTGTGTTTGTTGCAGTAATGTCTGATGATAACAGATATGTAAAGTATTGCCCAGAAGATCGTTTTTTATGACTGAACCATCAAATGGAAAAGTCTTGATGTTGTGTGTTTAGATTTTTTATTTTTCATAATAACATGCAGGGGAAAATATTAGATTGTGAGTGGCTAACGTGTATTAATGTATGATTAATGTATGTTGGTTTTGTCTCCCTTCTCTACAGTAGAGTGTAGAATAATCCTGCATGTTGAAGGGATTTTACTGCATTTTGATTTAATAGAAATTACTTGTTTTCTTCCTGACACGAGACAATCTTTGTTCAAAACTAAGCACCAGCAAGCAGCGCTAGATCCCTCTTAGCCCAGGCCGATGTGATGAGTCCATAGACTGGATCAGCTGTGTGCTGCCTGCCGGACATACCACCAGACATACCAGCAGGCCCGTCGCGACAAGGCAAGCAAACCAAGCAATTGCTTGGGGCCCTGAGCTGGCCTGGGGCCCCAAGACAACGACTGGTTAAGAATAAAATGCAACGACAAACTGTGAGCGCCCCTTTGATAGTCAATGCAGTAAAGTGCAATGACACTGTTATCGGGATCCCCCTCAAGGGGCCCCTCTCGTGCTCTCTGCTGCCGGCAAAATACAAAACCTCCGTCGTCATCATGAAGCAGAATTATGCTTCAGGAAGCCAGAAAAGGAAGAAGAGAAAGGAAGAGGAGGATAAGAAAAAATAAGATAGTGGTAAGTGATTAATTACACTGGATAAAATAGCTCTACTTGTCTTGGTGTAATTTTGCAGCAGGTAGGCTAGCAAAAATATGTTTGTTAGCTAACGTTACCTGTAACCTGCCTGACTGCTAATGCTGCTTGTAACGAACAGTTAGTGCAACTTCAGACGGAATATGGTTACATACTACTGCAATATGTTTTTTAACGGGATAAGGAAGACGCAGATCTGTTCCAGAATCACTGTTTATCGTATTTAATGACATGACATTGCTATAGCTTTGTAATAGGTTTTGATGAAAGTGGCATAACGTTAGCATGCTATACTAACTATTCCACCGTGATGATCTATTTACCAAATGGGGGTTAGGAAAACCACACAATACATTCCGTGCATCAAACATTAGCTTGGGATGTTTTTAAGCATTAGTAACCTTTAACAAAGTGTTATGAATATCTGGTCCGTCTATCTATGTAATGTTTATAGATGTTTTAAAAATGGTTTCTTAAAGGTTTACAAAAAATGTTTAATCATTACCTCATCATACCTAATATATTATATGATAGATATAATGTGTGTTACAATAAACTGTTCATTTACAGCACTACTAATAATTAGTAAACATTTAATTATAATTTCATTGTTTGCTAACAGTTAAATAACAATTAACTAAAGATTAATTAACTATCAATTTACCATCTATTAATGATTGTTATTATAAAGTGTTTCCATCTTTTCTTTCTCCCTCAAGGTGCTTTGCTTACATGTCTCAGCCCTCAGGCTCTTCCTAAGGATTCCTCCACTGATGAAGGTAGAGTGAATTTCTCTCACTGAGCTGAGCTGTTAATAGTGACCTCTTTCAATATGCTAACAGTGAAATGGTAAAACGTACTTCACGGGTAATTTCAGATTTTTTTTAAATTTTTTTCCCAGCTACACCATCAACTTCATCCTCAACATCAACAGATGCATCACTTCTCAGTGCTGATGTTTCCTCTATAGCACAAGGTACCACCACAAGCTCTATAATTATAGCTGATATCCTGCACAGCCCAGAGTTTAAACTGATAAGTGTGTGCTGTCATATTGTTAGAAAAAAAACACAGTGCAAATCACTATTGAATTCCCACCAAACTGTGTAAATACCAGTCACTTTTGCCCATGGACATTTCAGAATTTTTAATATACAGTAGGGCCCAGTGTTGGGAAAGTTCACTTTCTACGTGAACTAGTTCAAACCTCAGTTCACAAATTTTAAAATGAACTAGTTCATTTTATAGTTCATAATTCAAAATTTTGAACTAAGTTCACGGTTCCAAAAAATGAACTAGTTCAGTTCTTTTTTTTCCATATATTGCTCAATTATTGCCATAGCCCATATAGAACCACAGACAAATGCTTTTTTTTGTTTGTTTTTTAATAAATTTCCATTTCAAATTCCATTTCAGTACAGTAAAAAGGAATACTGGAATACTTTACTCAGTACAGTAAAAAGGAATACTGGAATACTTTACTCAGTACAGTAAAAAGGAATACTGGAATACTTTACTCAGTACAGTAAAAAGGAATACTGGAATCCTGGAAAATTATACCAGGCAGGTTCAACAAACCAGTTACATGAATAGTTGAAGAAAAGAAAACCCTGGAGACCATTCTACTAACACAAACTGAGGTAGGAAATTAACTTGAAAGTGCAATATTCAAAGTGCAAAACATTTAAGTCACTTTTCAATTTGTTGGCTTGTTTGCCCAATGAATAAGTAAAAAAAAAAACACAATAACTTAAAAGACTTGGTCAGAGTCCAAGGCCATGGACAGTGCTCCTACTTTCTGTCCAGTGAGTGAAAATATCTTAACTGAATGAATATCTGTCACTGGTTACAGTCCACATAAATAACTAAAATAATAATAATACTAATTAATGAAAAGTATGCAGGGCCAAGGACAATATTATTTTCTGTCCAGCTTGAAAATCCCTTATCTGAATGAAGATCCTTGGTCACAGTGGTCTCTCCCTGGTGGATCTGCTGTTTTTTACTTCCTGTAAAAACAAGATATCACTGTTATTTTTATGCAGCTCACCTCTTCACATCAATATAGTCATGTCCATTGGCAATACATTGTACTTCTACAGCTCAATAAACAGATCACAACAATATTTAAAATACCTTCAAATCTTTTGTTGGCATTCAAGATCAGCTGCTTCTCAAAGTTGGCATCTCCCAGCCGGTTTCTCCTGGGTCTGAATGAGATAACAAGACATTTTAACATCATGATTATTATGGCAAAAAAAAAAAATACTGTAATTATTACCAAAGAATAATAATTATGTAATATAATCACACTTTATTCTTACCTGAATATTATACCACCGATGCTGAAGAGCCTCTCTACTGGAGCGCTTGAGGGCAGGGCAGTGTTGTATTTTATGAACAGCCTTCTGAGCTTTGAAAACTGCATGTATTCATCAAACCCATCTGTGGTTGGGGCATCCAAATAGGTGTCCACTTCAGATTTTTGAAAAACCTGAGGTTTTTTGCTAAATCTGAAGAATGACGCTGCAGGATCTTTCTTGTCACTTTCACCACTGGACTGGGCTTGACCTGAGTCTCTTGCAGCTGAGTCATCAGAGTTGAGGGTTTGAAATTCTCTTTTCAGCATCAATCTGTACTGCATACGTTTCTCCTCATCTTGGACCCAGTCTAGCTTGAATCTTGGCACCAGCATAGCGGAGAGCATGTGGTCCCTCTTCTCCAGAACACCTGCCAGCCTTGTGCTTAGTGACTCCAAAATACTCTTTATGAGGGGTCGGCATGTAATGAGACCCTCTGCTGCAGTGGGCTTTATGCTCTCATCCAACAGGTCATTCATATGACATTGCAGCTGCACAATAGTTAGTGCCAGGTAACCAAGAAAGATGTTCTTCTCTGCTTGGAGTATGTTTAGTGCAAGTGCTAAAGGCCTCATCACATCCACAAACTTGTGTATGAAGTTGACTTCCTGTGGAGTGAATCAGCGAAAGCCAAACTCATCACTCACAGTGTGCAAAATCAGCTTGTCATGTAGGGGAGTGGCATCATTTTCAGGGGTGACCTCAGCCACGTTTATTTCTGCCTTGGTAGTTAGCGTTGCTATGTCGCTCCATGGCAAGAAATACTGAATTCCATCTTGTGTCATTTGGCACAACAAAGCCAATCCCAAGCTTTTCATCCACAACATCAGAAGCCTTTGTACTTCGCTTAACCAGGTTCCACAGAGCAGATGCTTTTGCAAAAACAGCCCTCGACATTGTTTTGTAGCGTTTTTCAGTTACCTTTTCCGTATCTTTGGCCACTAGATTCAAGGTGTGGGCCATGCACCTTCTGTGCGGGGGGAGAGAGGGATGATCTAGACCTGAGAGAGGCTCAGGCTCCATCTGGTCATCTTCATCTGAGCTCTCATTGTCGGCAGCAAAGGCTGACACTGGTTCATTGTCATCTTTACTTTCAGTTTCATCAAAGTGGACAACTGTCTCTGGCACTGCAGTATCAATAGCAACATCCATCCCAAAACAGTTGAACGCTTTGACAAAATTTGCAGCATTGTCTGTTACTGTACACACAACCTTGTTGTGGATTTTGAATTCTTTGTTTACATCGGACAATAATCTTGCCAACACATCATGTGTATGTGCTCCTTTAATCCGCCGACATGCCAGTACTGCAGAGTATCTCTTAGACACATCAGTTTTGTTTAGCCAGTGGATAGTGATGCCCATAAATGCCTTGTTCACAGCTGACCAGCAATCTGCTGTTGTGCACACGGCATCAATCTCAGACAGTTCAGTTTTAAGTTCACACATGTTTTGTTTAAATTTCTTATTTAACAGTGTCTGTACTTTTTTTCTTGATGGCACCGTTTTGGATGGCTGCAACCCCTTAATTAAGTTTATGAACGCTGGGCTTTCCACTTTACTCAGAGGCTGCAGATCGCCGACAATAAACTGCACCACCAGGTTGTCCAGCTGCGGCTGGGAGATGACAACGGACCCACTACTGTACGCTGTTACTGGAATTTGGGTCGAGGATGAGGATTTGTCCTGACTGTCTTTTGTTTTTTTAGTTGCTTGCACATACCTTGAGAGGCTAGCCGTGTGCTTTAGTTCAATATGCCGTTTTAGATTTGTTGCGGATGTTACTGACGTGCGGATTTTCTTTCTGAAAGCCGGCGGGCACAGTTTGCACATAAATGTAAGATTGCTCCCATCATCCTCACCAACCACCTTGTCATAAAACTAACTTAAGTGATCATACTTTTTCACCTCCATGCTACTGTGGCTTCCACGCTGCATTTTGTTTTGATGACGCATGCGGCGCTAGGCTACGACACTGGTGGCTGGTGTTGCCAGATTGGGTGTTTATTCCGTTACATATTAAGGCCTGTTTACGGTGTGTTTTAGCCGGGGTTTCGCCTGGAAGGCTCTATAGAAATCTGGCACCCTATAACAGAGAGCGTGCCGTTCACAGACACCAGAATTAACGAGTTCACAGTAACGTTCATCAGGCAGTAATACAGTACGTTCAGTTCACGTTCGCCCAAAATATGAACGAGTTCATGAACTATCGTTCAATGAACGCGTTCAGGCACAACACTGGTAGGGCCTGTCAAATTTATAGGTGCACAGTTTATGCAACAGCAGTTTATGCACTGTAAACCTTTTTTTATTTATATAAAGTGTGGGTGAACTTAAACTTTATGGCTATGCTGTGGTTCCTGTAGGCTTTGCGTGCATGCGGGGCGGGGGGTTGTCCATTTTGCTTGGGGCCCCCAAATTTCTTCAAACGGCCCTGACTAGCTCAGGGGAGAGACTGGATGACACTAGGTGGTACAGCCTGAGACTACTAGCTCAGGGGAGAGACTGGATGACACTAGGTGGTACAGCCTGAGACTACTAGCTCAGGGGAGAGACTGGATGACACTAGGTGGTACAGCTTGAGACTACTAGTTCAGGGGAGAGACTGGATGACACTAGGTGGTACAGCCTGAGACTACTAGCTCAGGGGAGAGACTGGGTGACACTAGGTGGTACAGCCTGAGACTACTAGCTCAGGGGAGAGACTGGGTGACACTAGGTGGTACAGCCTGAGACTACTAGCTCAGGGGAGAGACTGGGTGACACTAGGTGGTACAGCCTGAGACTACTAGCTCAGGGGAGAGACTGGGTGACACTAGGTGGTACAGCCTGAGACTACTAGCTCAGGGGAGAGACTGGGTGACACTAGGTGGTACAGCCTGAGACTACTAGCTCAGGGGAGAGACTGGATGACACTAGGTGGTACAGCCTGAGACTACTAGCTCAGGGGAGAGACTGGATGACACTAGGTGGTACAGCCTGAGACTACTAGCTCAGGGGAGAGACTGGATGACACTAGGTGGTACAGCCTGAGACTACTAGCTCAGGGGAGAGACTGGATGACACTAGGTGGTACAGCCTGAGACTACTAGCTCAGGGGAGAGACTGGATGACACTAGGTGGTACAGCCTGAGACTACTAGCTCAGAGGAGAGACTGGATGACACTAGGTGGTACAGCCTGAGACTACTAGCTCAGGGGAGAGACTGGATGACACTAGGTGGTACAGCCTGAGACTACTAGCTCAGGGGAGAGACTGGATGACACTAGGTGGTACAGCCTGAGACTACTAGCTCAGAGGAGAGACTGGATGACACTAGGTGGTACAGCCTGAGACTACTAGCTCAGAGGAGAGACTGGCTGACACTAGGTGGTACAGCCTGAGACTACTAGCTCAGGGGAGAGACTGGATGACACTAGGTGGTATAGCCTGAGACATGCACAATAAAAAAATTGCCTTCTGCATTTTTGTTTTGCCTTTCCCTCCATTGTACCGAACCGTGATGTCTGAACCGAGGTATGAACCGAACCGTGACTTCTGTGTACCGTTCCACCCCTACTATACTGTGACTTTTTAGTGACTATTCGACATACTATACCACGACTTTTTTCAACATTCTATAATATGACTTTAACGTTTTTATTGTACAATAAAAAAAAGTCAAGAAACAAAACACAATCTTGAATTTTATTCCACAAGTCAGTAAATATTGTGACAGTTTCCATAGCATTCAGTGAATGTAGACAGACAAAATGTTTCTCTTTCACCAAACACAGTACAGTTACAACAACATGTTGTATTAAAACGTATCTCCGGTAGTCCCGGGCCGGCTGCAGTGAAAAAGGCGGTGTAAGATGGCGACTTGGGCTTAATAATGTTTTTGTAGAGCCATTTGAACGGAGCATCAATTATTAATCCGTTCACAATAGGGCCGACTATCGTGAAAATAATCCTGATACCAATACCGGAACATCGATACCGGTTCCTAAGCGATATTATATACTAATAGGTTATCCTGAGAAATAGTAACTTGACAAACAAAACAAATGAAATATCGTAAGGTCCACCTATTGGCCTTTTGTAACTTTCCTCACAGTTCTTGAGCAGTTTCCTCAATGCAAAGATGCTCTTGAAAGTTTCTGAAAAAGTAATCTGTGAACATGAAGTTAAGAAAAACAAAAGAAGTTCTTTGTCAGGATTTGTTCGTCAAATTTCCTATAAAGTTTCCAGGAAATAACTATTTATTTAGTAGTAATTGCAGGTAAACTGTAAAGTGTTCAATTAGTGCACTTTCATTTTATTGCTAGCGTAAATTAGAGAACTTTTAGTTCAGTGCTGAACATGCAGAAAGGCGGAATTTGCCTATAGTCAAGCATACATTCAACATTTCACTATTAAGTCTCTGACAGAGCCCCCCTGATGTTTATTATCTTGTGTGTATAAGAAAGGTTTTTTTCGAACACGAAACATTTCCATATTATGTGCAAACAAGATCATTGTTTTGCATACAAGTTGTTTTCTTCGATGCACACATGTTGTGCTCACTTTCTCCAGAACAAGACACCTTTCTATCACACAGCTTTGTAAGCATCATGTCTCTGATGTCTTTCTGTCTGTAAACCTCAAAGACTGTTTGTCATCTCTCCTCCTCCTCTAGTTTGAAGCGAGACAAAGGCTTAAAAAGGTGCAGTCCACTGTTTTCCTCCATCTTACAGAGAGTACTGCACAAACATCACGTAAAGCAGGAAAAGTCCAGAGCAGCTGCAGGTTACTTGAATGCGTCGTTCATCAGGTTCTTTCCAACAACCAGAGCGACGACGGGACGCAGAGTGAAAACCCTCTTGACTCCTCCAGAGTGATCCTTTTTTTTTCCTTTTCTTTTAGCTTTCCCAGAAAGCTTTGAGAGTCCTGCCGTCCTCTACTGCAGACCAGGGTGTCAGACACCAGGGGGCGACGTTTGCAAACTATCAGCTGGAGCTGCAACGCATGAAATAAACAAATGCAAATAAGAATATAAATTCAGTCAAAGGAACAAAATGCAGGAAGGTAAGTATGTAGGTATCAAAGTATCTGACATGTTTCTCATAAAAAGCCATGATATAGTATTTAATAAAAAGTCACAAAAAGTCTATAGTAGGTCTGTTGAAAAAAGTCATAAAAAGTCATACTTTGTCAAAAAAGTCATAGAATAGTATATCATAAAAAAAGTCATAGTATAGTATGTAGAAAAGTCACGAAAAAGTCAGTATGTCGAAAATAGTATAAAAAAGTCATAGCCAAACAGGCATGTCCAAAAAAGTCTGAAACAAATATGTCGAAAAAAAGTGGGATTTTCATTGTGTTTTTTCTCAGTTGTTTGTATAATTACTTACAGACTGAAATTTATTTACAGATTATCGACTATCCGTTGACAAGGTAACAACTAAAGTGATCAAAATAAAATATTTATAAATACTTGTGTATTTGTACCTGTCAAGTCTCTGAAGCGTCTCTTCGCCTCCGCTCTCTCCTCAGAGTCAAAATACCAAACTGTGATGGCGTACCTGAAACAGAAACAACAACAGAGTCAGTACTCTGAGTAGCTTGTGTAGTATTAATGAGTCAGTTACTTTTTTACTGCACTTAAAATTCAGTTTCTGGATTTCCTTTTGTTAAAGTAGTTTTTCTTCCACAGAGTCTCTAACATAGATACATATTCAAGCTTTTGTGCAATGAAAAAATACCGTTTTGAATGAAGTAGGCTGCAACTAACGATTATTTACATTTGATTAATCTGTGGATTTTTTTCTGGATGAATGGATTAGTTGTTTGGTCTATAAAACGTCAGAAAAAGGTGAAAAATGTGGATCAGTGTTTCCCAAAAAGCCCAAGATGACGTCCTCTAATGTCTTGTTTTGTCCACAACTCAAAGATATTCAGTTTACTGTCAAAGAGGAGAGAAGAAACTAGAACATATTCACATTCAACAAGAAAGGAAGTATATAGGGAAGAAGGTAGGGAAGGAAAGAAGAAAGGAAGTATAGGGAAGAAGGTAGGGAAGAAAAAGGTGAAAAGTAAGAAGGCAAGGATGGAAAGGAAAGGAAGGAATAATGGAAAAAAGTAAAGGAAGAATAGTGAAAGACGGGAAAAGGGAAGGAAGGAATGAAGGAAATACGTAGGGAAGGAAAGAAATGCAGAGAAGGAAGGATGAAAGGAAGGAAGAAACTAGAAAAATATTCACATTTAACAAGCGATTATCAAAATAGTTGTTGATTAATTGAATAGTTGACAACTAATCGCTTCATCTTTGCAGCTCTAGCATGAAGTTAATTTTAAATCGCTTGCATTTTAATAACTTCTGCAAACACACTGCGTCTTTAAACATTTGAACACATCGTCGACTAACTTCATGCAGGGACAGAACAAGATTAGATTGAGTTGAACGGTCGGGACATTAGTGTCTTCACACGTCTGTATGATTCATGTAAATAAACATATTAGCCTCAATATAAGATGAATGTTTGAGCGTAGTTACACATTGACACCAGAAGGTGGTGCCAATGATCTGTGTCTGAAGTGTTTGTCTTAAGTGAAAACAAACTTCATTTTATTTTATATGACTGGACTGGGACTTCTTCACCTGAAAACCATTGAAATGTATTCATTGTATTTTTGTTATATCACTGCAGAGGTGAAATCTAACTAAATAGGTTTCAACCAGGGTTTTGTACTAAAATGTATCCGTTTAACCCTCCTGTTATCCTCGGGTCAAATCTGACCCATTTTCATATGTTTCTAAATCGGAAATTTGGGTTTCTTTCAACCAAATTTTAAAACAAAATAATGTGGATGGTTCCATACAACATTCTTCACAAGTTAAATTAATGATCAGTTCACTACTTTCATTGAAAGTGGGTGTTTTATTCATTTTATGGCATGTAAAGAAAAATTTATATTAAAACATTGAAAAATGTAGGAAAGAAATGTCAAAAATCCACAGGAAAAAGTGACAAAAAAACTTGGAAAAAAGTGACAAACATCAAGATAATCTTCAAAACATGGGAAAAGCTTTAAAAAAAAACATCAAAAAAGCGCAGAAAAATATTGACGAAAGTGTTGAAAAAGACGACCAAAACATAGAACTTTTTTTTACATTTTAACCCAGAAAAACAAAAAGTTGCAGGTCGATGGGGAAGACAACACAAGGGTTAAATGAATTAGAGGTGGTAGTAGGTAGATGTGGTATGTGCTTTACTGTTCCAACTTTTTTTGAAATGTGTTGCAAGAACCAAAATAGGAATTTTGTTTTTTTTTTGAAAAAAAACAACCCAATAAAAATCATGAGGAACACATTAAATGATGTGCTGTTGTATTGTCTGCAATGAAATACAAGTCAAAGTACATTTAGAAATCACTACTTTCTTTTTTTATTTGTGTTTTCCATACTGTCCCAACTTTTTCTGATTTGGGGTTGAACAATAAAACGGGATAATCACCTCAAGGCAGGGCAATAAACAGTTTGATAAGCCGGGCATATCAAACTGTTTACCGTTTACTCTGTTTACTCGCGGTAAATTCGCAGTTATTGTAAAATACCCTTTTGAATTCATTTCCTCAGCATATTAGGTCATATTGTTGATACAGTATATATATATATATATATATATATATATATATATATATATATATATATTAGGGCTGTTAAATGATTAACATTTTTAATCAAATTAATCAGAATTTTCAGTGGATTAATCATGATTAATCACTATTTGTAATTACACCTGAATCCTAACCATTTTTTTCTGAAATGCATACCAAAAGATACTAGTGCTGTCAAGCAATTAAAATATTTAATCGCATTAATGTCATAGTTAACTCGCTATTAATCGCACATTTTTATCTATTCTAAATGTCCCTTGATTTCTTTTTGTCCCATTATATTTTCTCATTTTAATTCTCTTATCAGCATGGAAAAGTAGATCGGCTTTCTTTGTGACTGTTTTTTTATTGAAAACATCATTGTCATATACGTTATGTTCAATTTCACACTAACATTCAGACTTGGAGATAATAATCTGTCACATAATGTAACGCTGTTACCTCGATGTTCCATTGCAAGTAGTACTGCAGATAGTCCTGCAGATAGTACTACAGGTAGTACTGCCTCATTTGTTTCTCTCACTGACTGTAGAGTCACTACTCGCTCGCTCTGAAGATAATCGCCGTCACGAGCCTACAAGCTACGCGGCTAGCAAGCTAAAACCGGCCGAGGCTTGTGTCTGTTTTGTTTGCGGTCTGCGAAATTACAAGACCCGCCCTTCAATCACTACTATTGGCCAGGCGTCGAAGGTAACGTAACTCCATTTGTTCAGGTCCTATCCCCTGACCAATCCACTATCCTCACCACTCGCGGTGAAATGCCTAAACCAAACCAATCAGCTGCTTCGTAGGGCGGGACATGGTGTGGCCATAGACAGTTAAAGAAGTGGACTAACAGATCCCGTTGCTCTCTCTATGCGTTACTCGTGCGTTAAAAAAATTATCGGCATTAAAATGGGTTTGCGTTAACGCCGTTAATAACGCGTTAAACTGACAGCCCTAATATATATATATATGTATGTCACTATTTGAACAGTGAAAATAATAAGAAAACTTTTTTTAACTTTTTAATGTCACTAATGCTGATTATTCATTATTTATTTGAATTGAAATATTTCAAATACTTTCACAGCAAAAATTATGTATGCGATTAATTTAGATTAATTAATCACAGAGTCTGTAATTAATTTGATTACATTTTTTAATCGATTGACAGCCCTATTACTAACAAAATACATGTTTACCCGCATTTGGCAATTTAAAGCCCTGGTTGTCAGGATCATTGATTGGTTGCTAGGGTTACATTTTAACAATTCTGATTCTTTGAGGTGGGACTTGAAACAGGTCACATGCTTATTTCCCCTAGGGACATTTTATTTTGATTCAATGGTGATTTACAGTTTTACAGGGCTTTTTCCCATGAACTACTACAACTATTATTTCTAGTCACTGATCCATTATATTTACTGTTATTGCCACTGTTCATCACACCCCCAACCGGCTCCGTCTGGGTCTGTCCCAGGTTTCTTCCTAAAAGGGAGTTTTTCCTCACCACTAAATGCTTGCTCTTGGGGGAATTACTGGAATTGTTGGGTCTTTGTAAATTATAGAGTGTGGTCTAGACCTACTCTATCTGTAAAGTGTCTTGAGATAACTCCTTTTATGAGTTGATACTATACATAAAATTGAATTGAAATATAGACCAGTTAGTTGGTTACCTGGTGGCGTAGGAGGGCTGCACCTCATGTGGGTTCCTGCGGTCAGACCAGAAGAACAGCAGCCGGTCGAACAGCGGCTTAATGTCGGCCACGTAGGATTTCCCCTCCGGAAAGATCCTGAGGACGCCGCCGTGCTCCTGATCAACGACACACAAACATCAGCTGGCTGTCACATCAACATTTCCTCTCAACATATTCTGGAAATCATTGCTCAACTTTGAATTAAACTCAAGTCATTGAAAACCATTCTCAAAGTTCAGACTTCATTAAGAAAATGAGTGTTTGTAAAATCTGTCAGTCACAGCGGATTTAATCAACAGCTGTGGAATGTAACAAAGTACAAATTTGAGGTATTTGTACATTGACCACAAATACCTCTCTCTCTCCCTGTCTCTCCTTATGTCTCTCCCTGTCTATCTCTTTCTGTCTCTCTCATTATGTCTCTGTCTCTCTCTCTGTCTCTGTCTCTCTCCTTCTCCCTCTGTCTCTCTCTCTCTCTCGGAAAATGCATTGTCACAAAACTGAAAACAGGGCGGTTTTCTTGTTTTTCACCTCGACACCGTCACAATGTGTTTCACAAAGAGACTCAAGTCATAAACAATCTGACTTATAATCACAGAGGGTTTAAATTCCCTGATCTCTATCAATAACAATGACTAATCATAAAGAGACGGACATTAAACGCACCGTAGCGCTCCAGTTCTTGTTGAGGTAGTAGATGCAGGTGATACAGCGTCCGTCGCAGTTCGGGTTGTCCACATGTTTGACGTAACCCGCCCCGTTTCCTGGGTAACATGCCACCATGGCCTGAGCGCACACACACACACACACACACACACACACACACACACACACATACATCTTTAATTTCAGTGAGACAGACACTGCAGAAGGGAAAGCTAGCACATGTAAGGACGGATTCATTTCTGTATTTTTCAACCTGTTTTGACCCTGTTTTCACAGGTACTAATGTGAACAAAGATCTTTGAAGTTGGTCCAGTATTGAGCTTGAACGCAGTGCAACTGACAATTTATATTCCTCAAAGCGAGATATCTTAATCTTAATGTTTTTCCTCACTGTGATGAATAAATAATTTTAATTTAAGAACATAATAAGTATAATAATATTTATTGGTGATGAAGAGAAACAAGAGGAAAGAGCTGTGACAGTTTCAAAATAAAAGCTGACAGACATGATTTGTTTATTGGCCAATATTTCTTGTGTACATCAGGGGGGTGTGTGTGTGTGCGTGTGTGTGTCTATTTGCCAATATTTCTTGTATACAGGGGTGTGTGCATTGTGGTTTTGAGCCTACGGCTTTGCTTGCACGTACACAAATTGTTGCATTCCTTCGTTTCCATGACTGCTTGCTTTTCTTTCTTTGTGTGTGTGTGTGTGTGTGTGTGTGTGTGTGTGTCAGAGTCAGACTTGTGGTTGCAGCAGTGATAAGAGCAGTCCAGTAAAAATAAAATGCACGCAAGCATATGAGTTCAGTGGCCTTTTGACCTCGGGGCAGGAAGTGGAAGCTGATAGGCCGAGAGCCGCATACGCTCATGAGACTGTGTCAGACTCAACAAAAGAGGCTCAAACTGAGGATTTCCTTCCAGGAAAAACAAACAGCTGGTTCTCCGCCGCTAACACACGCGACTCGGCGAGGTTATTACAGGACATGTCTCACTGGGACGGCCTCGTTAAAGAGGCCAGATGAACTTCTTCTTGTATTCATTTTCATCAATTATTCACAGCTTAAATGTCTCACGTGTTTGTGGTATGACGCCTCTTTTGTGTGGAAAATATTCCTCTTCTTTTAGGAGACCGCTTTAACCCTCCTGTTGTCCTCGGGTCAAATTTGACCCATATTCAAAACGTTTCTATGTCAGAAATATGGTTTTCTTTCAACCAAAATGTCCAAAAATAATGTGGATGGTTCCATCCAACAATTACTCTTCACAAGTAAATCAAAAGATCAGCTCAGTATTTTCATTGTATTTGGGTGTTTTATTAAATTTTATGAGTGACAAAAATGTCGCTAATAGCTTCAAAAACATGGGGGAAAAACAACAAAAAATGTCAAAAAAGCGCAGGAATAATGTGACAAAAACATCAGTAAGAAGTGAAAAAAAAAACGCATAAAAAACGTTGGGGGAAAGCGACACAAGTGTCGAAAAAGACGAGGGGGGGGGGGGGGGGATGACCGCAGCTTGGAGTCGAACCCACGGCCATGGTCAAGGATTAAACCTCTGTATATGGGCGTGCGCTCTACCAGGTGAGCTAACCAGGCGCCCAAAATAATGAATTGATATCATTGATATCATAAGAACAAAAAATAGTTATGAGAAAAACAGAAATAAGTTAAAAATATGTGCATTTTCCTACGATATATAGACCACAAAACAAAAGGAAAAAATCCCTGCACTCCGCTCTCGCTCTAGTGTCACCTTTTATTCAGAAAAACTAACGTTTCGGTCCCTCCGGACCATTCAACCCCCCCATTTTACACTCATACCGGCAAACACCATCCCAATTTAATTGCAATACTGCATAAAATAACTACATACATACATACATACATACATACATACATACATACATCAGGAAACACAGCAATTTAACCCTCCTGTTGTCCTTGGGTCAAATTTGACCCGTTTTCAAAATATCTCTCTCTTTTTTTTGTTTCTCTTTAACTTCCTTATTTTAAAATAAAATTTAATTTTTTTTTTTTTAAATAACATGATTCCATACAATGCGCTTCGCAAGTACAACAAAAGATCGGATCTTTACTTTCACTGAATTTTGGGTGTTTTATTCAATGTTTGGAAAACAGTATCCTCCCTGAACATTGACATATGCAAGTCTATGATTATCCTTCTTTTATATATAATAAGATTAGTCTAAATAATTCATAATTTCTGCTTTTTTAACTCAAGAATTAGGTAATTTCCTATAAATGAGGTTTATTGACCATGAATTCCAAAAAAATTGTGTAAAACTAGTGGAAATAAGTGTGTTACTGGTGTTTATACATGGTAGTGAAAAGAAGCGTTAAACGTCAACAAAAAACAAAAGTGAAAAAAAGCGACAACTTCAGAAAAAGTATGGATTTTTTGACTTGTTACCCCTTTACCTTTAGATAAATATTTAGATTCATGTTTCCATGTGTGCCAAGTAACGAAGTACAAATACTTTGTTACCTTACTTAAGTAGAAATTTTGGGTATCTATTAGGGCTGTCGAAATAACGCGTTAATTTCGATTAATTAATCTGAGAAAAATTAGTGCGTTAAAAAAATGTATCGCAATTAATCCATTCCATATTGACCTTTCACCCGGAGCCGTTCTAACCACTGGAGACCATGGATGTAGCCTATTAAGAGAACAGAAACATTGCTGGCTAGTTAACAGCTTAACAACTCAACAGCAGGTAACGTTAGCCTTCTGCTAGCTAGTAGCTGGATTAAACACGGTTAAAAAGCTGACAGCTAACGCTGAAGTTTGACTGTTTCCGCCGTTGTCAGAACACAGACGAGAGACGGTGCGTTCAATGAAGCTGGTAATCTACAGCCTCGCGGTGCATTCGTAGTTGTTGTAAAATACCCTTTTGAATTTATTTCCTCAGCATATTAGGTCATATTGTTGATTGTTTTTATATATATATATATATATATATATATATATATATATATATATATATATATATATATATATATATATATATATATGAACAGTGAAAATAATAATAAATAGTTTTTTTAACTTTAATATCACTAATGATGATTATTCATTTGAATTGAAATATTTAAAATACTTTCACAGCAAAAATGATGTATGCGATTAATTTAGATTAATTAATCAGAGTCTGTAATTAATTTGATTACATTTTTTAATCGATTGACAGCCCTAGTATCTATACTTGGAGTAATTATTTTACAGCATACTTTTTACTTCTACTCCTTATATTTCCACGCAATTATCTGTACTTTCTACTCCTTACATTATAGAAGTAGCCTCGTTACTCCTATTTCAGTTTGGCTCGTTTTCATTCCGGCTCGTCATTGTTAAAAAAAAAAAAAAAAAAAAAAGCACACAAAAAAAAAAAAACCTACCCAGATAAATCGCGCCATCCGGATAGAGTGAGTTTGATTGTGGTTGGATGAGAAATATAAACACATACCATTCCGACACCCTATTGGTTTGTACGCGATCCATCGCACCTGCGCATGACACAAATCACATCACACAAAGAAATAGCAGACGTATGAAGATGTTCGTGGCAGAGACTCAAGAGAACTTGAGCCAAATGTCCCTGTCACTGCGCGATCTGAGTCTCAACGCGATCTGAGTCGCGTCGAGTTGCGCATGCTCAGATTTAAACAATTTACGGCATAACGACAATAACGGAAGATGGGAACAGCAATAATCGAAGATATGGAAGATGGAAATGGCAGTAATGTATTATTTAGCGTAACGCATCACATGTTCACGGCATGATCCCTCACGTCAGTTAATAAAAAATAAAAAAAGTCAGTGAAAATGGAGCTACATGACCAAGTTTGTTCACTGCTGGCTACAAGTTGGCAATCAAACACAACAACGGCTGTTACTGGAATGGTGTTATGAGCTAACGTTAGCAATCAAACAATCATAGATAGCATTTGATAACTAAAACGTTTTTGAAATGATTTCCATCTTCCATATCTTCTATTATTGCTGTTCCCATCTTCCGTTATTGTCGTTATGCCGTAAATTGTTTAAATCTGAGCATGCGCAACTCAACGCGACTCAGATCGCGTTGAGACTCACATCGCGCAGTGACAGTCCCAACCAAGCACCAGCGAGGAGGTTGGTAGCCATGACGACCAGCCAACCCTTCTACATCCCTGGCTGTATCTGGAAGAATTTTTCAAAATGGTTGGATGCAAAAACAACTCCTTTCGAATGTGCTGCAAGCTCTGCGCACCCATGTACCACGAGCGATTGATTCCAAAATTCGCCGTCTAATTTGAAAAAGCATATTGATTATTATTGATTTTTTTCCCCCCTTACATTACTTTTACTTTTATACTTTAAGTAGTTTTGAAACCAGTACTTTTACACTTTTACTTGAGTAAAAACTTTGAGCTGATACTACAACTTCTACAGAAGTCTTTTTAAATCCTAGTATCTATACTTCTACCTGAGTAATGAATGTGAATACTTTTGACACCTCTGGTGCCAATATGAACCCATTCCCTTGTCTCTGCTATCATATATATCCATGTCATCTCCCTCACATTCATTTGAATTACAATACATATTCAGACACAAATAGATACATAATACAACTTCATATCAATGTCACAATGACATAGCTTGAATGCTCATCAATTATTATTATAATATTATATAAAGGCAAATTTGAGATAAGACATGTTGTAAAGTGTGCATATAAAAACGTATTACAGTATTACTTTACTTTCAGACTGACATTTCCATTTCTCTTTGGGGCTCTTATTGTGAAACTCAAGCGTGCGAGGACCTCTAAACGTCTACACGCTCCATAAAATCTCCCTTCCTTTTCTTTTACAATCAAAAACACACACACACACACACACACGCACACGCGCACACACACACAGGTTACGGCGTAGATTAACCCTCATCAAACACACGGCTCCCCGAGCACAGCATCAACAACACCTTTAGTCACACGTCATCCTTTACACATGCATTGCACGCAACCACAAACGTGCCGTGTTGCGCCTCCTCTCCCCCCCCTGTGTCTGTCACACACACACACACACACACACACACACACACACACACACACCAAACGTCCCCAAAAGAGACACAAAATGTTGAAATTACATCTTTTTAAAATTAAAACTTTACATTTTCTTGAGGAAGAACTCCCCCCCCCCCCCAAAAAAAAATACGTGCTCCTAAGTCTTCCCCAAGCCGAGGGAAAACACTGCTTTGTGTGTGAAGGGGGAGGTAAGCAGTTAGGGCAGGGGGGGTGGGGGGTCAATTCTCCAGAGCTGCACGTAGCGTTGGGTTTCCTCGTCAGCCAATGACGACAAACCCCCAGTGCTGATAAAGAGCTTCTGACCTGCTCCAAAAACCACAGGCGTGTGTGCCGAGAGGAAATCACGCAACGTTTGTTTACACGCCGCCGCTGATGCACGTAGGCCTACATCATCATCATCATCATCATCATCATCATTACCACCATCATCATCATCATCATCACCATCATCATCATGCAACTGAGCTGCTGCAGAGTGAAACTACGTGGAGAAACACAGAGAGGAGGGCCAGGCGGAGAGGAAATGATATGATACACTGTGGAAAAAAAGAAAAGAAAGATTCAAAACAAAAACGCCTCCCAGAGCTGTTTTGAATTCAACTTTATCTTATCTTCCTAGGAGAGAGAGAGTGGGGCAGGGAGGGAGGGAGGGAGGGAGAGTCTGTAGTTGTTTGGCAGCTTCCCAACCAGCTGAAGGTTTAATGACAGAGCTACGTGTGGAGCGTGAGGCTGCAGTCTGGATCCGCTTCAACTGCATTCACCCTCCTGTTGTCCTCGGGTCAAACCTGACCCATTTTATAAAAGTTTCTCTATCAGAAATTTGGGTTTCTAACCAAATCAAGTAAAAAAAATTTTAAAAAAAGAACGTGGATGGTTCCATACAACGCTCTTTACAAGTAACATAAATGATCAGTTCACTACTCTCTTTGAATTTGGGTGTTTTATTCAATTTGATAGCATTTGAATTTTTTTTTATAAAAGATTAAAATTACAGAAAAAAGCTTAAAAAACGTCAGAAAAAAAAGTGCAAAAGAAAAGTGACAAAAACATCAGGAAAGGGGTAAAAAAAACCTTGGAAATAAGTGACAAAAACAATGAAAAAAGTGACAAAAATGACAGGAAAAGTGGCAGAAAAGTTGTTTTTTTTTAATTTGGACTGAGAAACAACAACAACGGGAGGACAACACGAGGGTTAATCTCTGACACAGTGAAACTGCAGACAACATGACACCGATACAGATATTTAAGTAGTTCAAAGAATCAGATGTCAAGTCCAACACTTACGTATACATGCACACTAATATTCCACTATTATTCCGAATATGACAATATTCAGAATTTGATACAGGTCATGTAAACAGCATATTTCGGTTGGATATTCCTAATAAGGCCTTTTTCTGAATTTAGCATTTTCTGATTAAGACGTGTGTGATATTCCGGTATTATTCAGGTTTGAGAGGCATTGTTTGGACATGTATACACCACATTAGGAATAAGCATCTCAACCTGGGTTTTTACAGCAGTTTACGGCCTCTTGTGGTCAGCTCTGTGTGTTGCTATGGTTTCTGTACACAAACCAACCAGCCGACAGTTTGCAGGGCTGCAGACCCAATAAGAAGGAGAAACACAGCTACTTTTAAACATGATCAAAGACTTGGACATCAACAGGTTTTTGGATATGCACACACATCGCTACGCCGACCTTTTCAAAAAGCTGGTTGAAGGAATGAAAGAGGGACGCTATGTTCATACGGTCCAACAAGTCAACAAGAAAGAGAAGGAGACGGGGAGAGAGAGAGAGTGAGAAAGACAGGATATCAAAAAGATACATAGGAAATGTAATTCTGCATTTCCTATGTACATGTCCCAAATATGAAGACATAAGAACCAAATATTTCCAAAAATGTGAAAACCATATACCAGGCTTCACTACCTCCACTGAGGACAAACAGCTTCCTTTTTTATTAGGAGAAGATCAAAGCACGGCACGGCTAGCAGCTAAATATGTCTTCTCCTGCCTCAATACAAGACCACACACATAGAGAATGGTAGATATTAGCAGCTTTATTGGTTCTATTCTTTTATTTACTTGTATTCCTTTTTTTATTCTTTTTTATTATTGTTGTTTCAACCCTTAGAGGGACATGCACAGTATCTGCATTCATATCATAATTATCCTGTTTACTTGTATTATTATTATTATTATTATTATTATTATTATTATATCAGATGTATTTACTCCTTGTTGTTGTTTATATGTATGTTTGTTCTTATGCCAATAAAGCAACATGAAATTGAAAATTATTTAAATTGACAGAAAGAGATAGAGAGAGGCAGGGAGAGAGAGAGAGAGAGATGATAGAGAGAGAGAGAGAGAGATGATAGAGAGAGAGAGAGAGGGAGAGAGAGGGATGATAGAGAGAGAGAGATGATAGAGAGAGAGAGAGAGAGAGAGAGATGATAGAGAGAGAGAGAGGGAGAGAGAGAGATGATAGAGAGAGAGAGAGAGAGATGATAGAGAGAGAGATGATAGAGAGAGAGATGATAGAGAGAGAGAGAGAGAGAGAGGGAGAGAGAGAGATGATAGAGAGAGAGAGATGATAGAGAGAGAGAGAGATGATAGAGAGAGAGAGAGATGATAGAGAGAGAGAAATGATAGAGAGAGAGAGAGAGAGAGAGATGATAGAGAGAGAGAGAGAGAGAGATGATAGAGAGAGAGAGAGAGAGAGAGAGAGAGATGATAGAGAGAGAGAGAGGGAGAGAGAGAGATGATAGAGAGAGAGAGAGAGAGAGAGATGATAGAGAGAGATGATAGAGAGAGAGATGATAGAGAGAGAGAGAGAGAGGGAGAGAGAGAGATGATAGAGAGAGAGAGATGATAGAGAGAGAGAGAGATGATAGAGAGAGAGAGAGATGATAGAGAGAGAGAGATGATAGAGAGAGAGAGAGAGAGAGAGAGATGATAGAGAGAGAGAGAGAGAGAGATGATAGAGAGAGAGAGAGAGAGAGAGAGAGAGAGATGATAGAGAGAGAGAGATGATAGAGAGAGATGATAGAGAGAGAGAGATGATAGAGAGAGATGATAGAGAGAGAGAGATGATAGAGAGAGAGAGAGAGAGAGGTAGGTTCCATGAGAAGCAGCTGCTTCAAAATGAGCTCCTGATTTTGGTCCTTTTTTTGCTACTTTTTTGTTTTCGAAAATGAGACAAACTCCCAAATATCTACACTGAGAACTCAACTATACCTTGAGGAGGAAAAAGAAACATCAGGAGGAAAAAAACAAAGGAAAACAAGAAAATACTTGCTGATCAACTGAAAGAAACCACCAACTGCCACCATCAGGATGAAGAAAACATCTCAGATCTAGACCATGGCTGTGTCTCAAACCGCCTACTTCGGTCAGTACACTGCTAATGTACACTGACCACTTCCTGCCGTAGTGCCCACTGTCGATGGTTAGTATTGTCCCAAATGGAACAATTCTGATAAAGCACTTACCGGAAATGACGAGCGGTCGGCTCGGCTCGCCGCCTCTCAAAATCTGATGAAAATCTTCTAAACTGACCTTAGTTGATCTGAAATGAAGACAGATTCAGCAACTGCACGGCCTATTTCTCGCTTAAAATGTCTTCAGAAACACGTTTCGGTGAACTATTTTCGTAAAATTCGAGATCGTATTCCAAACGAGCCGCCATCTGGCCGCCATTAAGCTCGGATGTAAAATCTGCGAGAGCTAATATGCACGTGACGCGTTTGTCCAATCGGCTGCCGGTCGACGTCCCTGGTCCCTCCCCTTTCCGCTTTGTAATCAAGATGCCGCAGGTTTAGTGTGCGTAGTGTCCATCGTTCTACACTGAACTTTTTGACTTTTTTTAGGGGGTCATCCGGGTACTTTCAGTGCACTGACTTTTTCGTTATCTACACTATATACTTAAAACTAAGTGCGTGAAGTGTGCAAGTAGGCGATTTGAGACACAGCCCATGTCTCTACCAAGGAAGTGACTACGGAACTGGGCTGATATTCTGAAGTATTTCATGTTATTACTTTAAAACTCTTATTTTTTTAAAGAAATATTTTGAGCTGAAGTTAAACTCTAACCGAGGAGCTAGCATGTTAGACACACACACACACACACACACACACACACACACACACACACACACACACACACACACACACACACACACACACACACACACACACACACACACACACACACACACACACCCACACACCCCTTTAGTTTGCTTTTTATTAGTATTTTATTTATCTAAGAAAAGAATATCATTAAGAGGAGTTTGTCTCATTTAGAAGCATCAAGTATTTTAATAGTATGATGTCTTTTTCTATCTCTTGTTGGGATGTTCAGGGCCTCCGGTCCTCAACTGTTGGATTAAAGAGTAAAAATGCAGAGTTCCTGAAGGAGATCAATACTACTGACATTGTTGTCCTCCAGGAAACCTGGTGTAAAGGTACCAGTGGTTGTCCAGTAGGCTACAGAGAAATTATTGTCCCGTCCACCAAATTATAAGGAGTCACTCAGGGGAGAGAATCAGGAGGAATGATAATTTGGAATAAATCTGAATATACCGATCCAATAGAATTAATTCAAGAGAGGTGAATTTTATCTCTGGATAAAAATTTCAGCTGACAAAGTTATATTCCTCTGCCCCACATACATCCCCCCCTATGAGTCACCCTATTTCAACGAGGAGAGTTTCTCCATACTCGAAGGAGAGATAAACCACTTTCACAGCCAAGGTAATATTTTAATCTGTGGTGATCTAAATGCCAGAACAGCCATGGAAACCTGCACATACTGGGGAACAACAGCCTAATAAACCCCACATATCCCCCCAGAAACAACTACGACAAGCGTACTAACACGAATGGGACACAGGTCATATATATATATATATATATATATATAGCTCTGTCGTATGTTAGGTCTATACATCGTATGTTAGGTCTATACATCGTCAATGGCAGAGTAAGAGGAGACTCTTTCGGTAGATACACCCACAGTTCTTCCCTTGGCAGCAGCACTGTTGATTATTTTATCTCTGACCTTGACATTGCTAATATCAAGGCATTCACAGTCAATCCCCTTACTCCTCTGTCTGACCATAGTAAAATAACATCTATCTGAGTAGAAGAAATCTCAAACAAAGAACTAGATTCTAATAATCTCCAAACCTCTACCCAGTCCTACAAATGGACTACGAGCAGCACTGATCTCTACAGAAAGGCAATGGACAGTCCACAAATCCAATCACTCTTGGATGATTTTCTTTGTATATCCTTTCCTTACAGTGAAGAAGGTGTGAATATAGCTATTAACAACATCAATGCCATTTTTGACAAGGCAGCAAAACTAACAAATTTAAAGAGGAAAAGAAAACCTAAAAATATTAGTGGTGAAAAATGGTTTGATAATGATTGTAAAAATCTAAGAAAAGAACTAAGAAATGTATCCAATCAGAAACACAGGGATCCTAATAACCAAACTGAACGCCTTCTTTACGGAGAAACACTAAACAAATACAAACATTTATTAAGAACAAAAAGGGAACAGCATAACAAAAATCAGCTAAACCTAATCGAAGAATCAATACAGTCCAATCAATTCTGGGAACATTGGCATAAACTAAACACAACATCTAAGGATGAATTGGCAATCCAAATGGGGATATTTGGACCACACATTTTACTAACCTTTACGGCAAAATAACAAAAAACGCAGCCCAACAGGAAATACAGAGCAAATTAAAAATCCTTGAATCAGCAATAAAAGACTACCAGAACCCCATTGACACCCTGATTACAGAACAAGAACTAACAGACAAAATTAAAAAGCTTAAACTCCGTAAGGCCCATTTTAAATGAAATGATCAAATACACAGATAATAAATTCAAATTGGTCATCCTAAAAGATTTCAATATCATCCTAAATTCAGGTATTTTCCCAGCTGTTTGGAACCAAGGACTGATAATCCCCAACAAAAACAGAGACAAGTTTGACCCAAATAACTACAGAGGAATCTGTGTGACCAGTAACCTGGCAAAACTAGTCTGCAGTATTATTAATAGCAGAATCTTACAATTCATTAGTGAACACAATATCCCGAACAAATGTCAAATTGGATTTCTCCCAAAATATCAAACTTCAGACCATATCTTTACTCTCCACACCCTCACTGACAAACAATTCAATCAGAACAAAGGAAACATCTTTTCATGTTTTGTAGACTTTAAAAAAAGCATTTGATTCAATTTGGCGTGATGGTCTTTTCTATAATTGATTGAAATGGGTATTGGGGGGAAAACATATGATATCAAAAAATCTCTGTATACAGACAACAAATGTTCAGTTAAAATTGGCCACCAACAAACACATTTCTTTCCTCAAGAACGTGGAGTGAAACAGGGATGCTGCCTGTCCCCAACTCTGGTCAACATTTATATAAATGAATTGGCAAAAAATCTGGAACTTTCTACATCCCCTGGTATCACTCTGGGAGATACTGACGTCAAATGGTCCATCCGACCCCTGCAGCTCATTCAGAACGCAGCAGCTCGGCTTGTCTTCAACCTCCCCAAGTTCTCTCACACTACACCGCTCCTCCGCTCTCTTCACTGGTTACCAGTTGCTGCCCGCATCCGCTTCAAGACACTGGTACTTACATACAGGGCCACTACTGGATCAGCCCCAGCTTACATCCAGGACATGGTCAAACCATATACCCCAACCCGCCCACTTCGCCCAAACTGCTTGCTGCTCCTCCACAGCGAGGGAGAACTAATCACTCAACGAAATCCCGACTGTTCACTGTCCTGGCTCCCAAATGGTGGAACGAGCTCCCCACCGATATCAGGATGGCTGAAAGCCTACACACATTGCACTTATTTCTTGCTGTCTGGAGTTTGTACCTTCACAGTTGAAAGCACTTAATTGTAAGTCGCTTTGGATAAAAGCGTCAGCTAAATGACATGTAATGTAAAGTAAAATGTTTGTTATATGCTGATGATGTAGTCCTGCTGTCCCCTACAAAAGAAGGCCTACAACAACACCTGGACCTCCTGCACAGTTTCTGTCAGACCTGGGCTCTGACTGTCAACCTAAACAAAACCAAAATACTGATTTTCCAAAAAAGATCTGGGAATTACAGTAAACACCAATTCTATCTAAATACATGTGAACATGTGAACGACTACACATATTTAGGTCTCAATATTAGTTCATCAGGTAGTTTTAAAATGGGTATGAATGAGCTGAGAGACAAATCAAGATGAGCATTTTATGCAATTAAAAGAAACATCAAAACAGACATCCCAATTAAAATTTGGTTCAAAATATTTTTAACCTCAGGACACTCCCAGATTTTGATACACTCTCTGACCAGACAAAAATGCAACATCTACTTGGAGAAAATAGTGTGAGCGCTGTAGAAGCAGCGAGATATGGGAGTGATGTCACAGCCTGAGAGACAACCAGCACAACAACATGTAATGTCAGTATTCATCTCCCCTCAGTTTACTCCTCATGTAGTCCTCTACTTCATGGGGTTTTCATGTTGTATTTTTTTGTCTTGTTTGCTTTGTCTTTGTTTTCTTTCTTACATTTGACACTAGTGATTATACTGTATATTGATATACTGTTGTTGCTTTCCTGTTTTTATTTTAGTTTACTCAGTGAAATGTATATATGTATTTTTTTTCTTGATGCTTTGGCAATATTGTTATTTCTGACATTCATGCCAATTAAGCAATTTGAATTGAAAAAAAAATTAATTGGGAGAGAGAGAGAGAGAGAGAGAGAGAGAGAGAGAGAGAGAGAGAGAGAGAGAGAGAGAGAGAGAGAGAGAGAGAGAGAGAGAGACCATCTACACCACTACATTTTCATGTATATGTGGTGTTTTGAGCCAAAAACAGAGACACTGTCCACACAGCAGTTTTAGCCTCGTCCAGCTGAATATTTACTCGGTATCGGGACTGAAAAAGTCTGAACCTTGCATCCCTAATTTAACCCTTAAAATGCTTTAATGTAGTTTTACAAACGGTCTCAAATATGTGATTAAATGAACCACAATTGAATAACAAAGATCTCACCTGAAGTCCACATGAACAACTGATGCTGTTACTGAGATTTAAACTATTTGTTTAGGAGTTTTACTGTAAGAAGACAAAAACTTCTGCTGATCGTCGCTGTTTATTTTCCTGCAGCATCTCCAGATACCTGTGTGTGTGTGTGTGTGTGTGTGTGTGTGTGTGTGTGTGTGTGTGTGTGTGTGTGTGTGTGTGTGTGTGTGTGTGTGTGTGTGTGTGTGTGTGTGTGTATATTGTCTATTGTAACTGGGTTGACCTGTTTTCTTAAGAAGTGATATCTGATAACAGAGACACTTGTGATAAGGGCTTACTGTACACTACAGTACACTACAGACGGGGCGGATATGCTGGGAATGGGTTTGCATTTGTGTGTGAAGTAACGATACTGTAAATCAGCGAATGGGTGTGTGTGCGTGCGTGCGTGCCTGCGTGCGTGCGTGCATGTGTGTGTGTGTGTAGGACTGAATAATTGAATAAGTGGCTGAATGTGTACGTGAGAATGTCCACCACTACATCTGCAGTGGTGGAGGAAGTTCTCAGATCCTCAACTGCAGTAAAAGTCAAAAACAAAGTGAAAGAAGCTAAAGTAAAAAGTGCGTATGTGGCAGCAAAATGTGCCCCGTCAGTGTTTTCTCTTTCTAGATGATGTTTTCCTGGAACAATATTCACATAACAAAATAACACATGTGCCTTTACGATTAAGCAGAGGACCTGACTAGTCCAGTACGTTTCCTGTCCTGGTTTCTGAAGCTTTGGCTCAGGGCCCAGAGAGGGTCGCTGGACTGCTGCCACAAGGGCCTACTATACACACGAAAAGGAAAAAAGATGCCGGCCGGGGTTCTCCAACAACAGCCCGGCTCTTTCAACATGTTTGCGTATTCTGTTACGTAGCCCCAAGGTTTCCACACGTTAAAAATGTAAGACTTGTCTTCCATGTCTCCTGGGTCAAAACCAGACCTTTTCTGACATTTTTGTCTCTTTTCTTCAACACTTTTGGCACTTATTTCAATGTCTTTGGCATGTTGTTGTTTTGTTTTTTTACGTTAACACCTCTTTCCACTACCGTGTACAGTATAAACAACACTAACACCAACTTACTACCACTAGTTTTACACTTATTTTTGGAATTCATGGTCAATTAATCTCTCTCTCTCTATAAACCTTTCACATACGTTGATACTAATACTTTTTCTTTTTCAGGCGTGGCATCAATATGCTTCCGTAAATACTTACGGTCTTTATTATGAATCTAAATCTGGATTTCCAGACTTAAAACTTGAACCAGGTCGAGTCATGTGAGTGACATAAAAAATTATAATAAATAAAAAGTAGTAAAAGAAAGCAATAGAGAGGAAAATAAGGATACAAAATAATAAATTAGTACATTTAAAAAATATATATACTGGGGAAACTAAAGTAATTTATTTGCAGAAAATAAATAAATAACTTTTTTTAAATATTAATATTTTATTTTCTCAGAATTTCCAACTTTCTTTAATTGAAAATACTTTTAATAAACGTAAAACATATTTTAGAGCCTGACCGATATATCGGTGGGCCGATATTATCGGCTGATATTAGGCATTTTCCAAACTTTCGGTATCGGCATTTATAATGGCCGATAACTGAATATTTAAAAAATAAAAACAGACGAAACCCCCTTCAACCATGTTATGAGTGTTGGCGTTACATAGTTTGTCCACCAGAGGGCGCTCTACAACGTCTCTGTTAGTCTGACCACCAGAGGGCGCTCTACAACGTCCTGTTGGTAACACGTTCGTGTTTAACCCTTTAAGTTTAATATCTTAAGTTTGTATCTTTATACATTTTATTTATCAGAACTTATTATATATTTTGATGTTCTGTTGTGACAATAAAACAAGTTTATTTTTAAAGTGCATTATCATATTATTTTAGTGAGGACTCATAAATAACTACAAATAACTAATGTTAGGGAAATCTGTTTATGTTTTGTTACGCGTTTCTGGATTATTATATTTATTTTTAAATACATCGGCCAATATATCGGAGTATCGGATTTTTAAATCACCTAATATTTGTAACGATATCGGCCTTAAAAATCCTTTATCAGTCGGGCTCGAATTAAACAATACAATTTTTAAATTTGATTAAAACAATCTTTTTTTTTTTTTTTCCAGGTGTGGCAGCAATATGCTTACATAAATATGGAAGGTTTTTTAACATAAAACTATCTCTGAATTTCCAGACTTAAATCAGGTCAAGTCATATAAAAAAATAACACATCCATAAAAGAAAGCAATAGAAAGAAAAATAAGGGGGAAAAAATTAAATAAATAAATAATAACAATAAATAATTAATATGCAAAATAAATACATATATATAAATATTAATTATATACAGTATATATGTATATATATTAAACATATTATATACAGTATATATTAAAAATATTAATTATATATATATATATATATATATATATATATATATATATTAAACATATTAATTATATAATATAATATATAAATATAATAATATAAATCTATACATCTCAATTTTCAGGCTTAAACTTGAACCAGGTCGTGCCTCTCTTCTTACCTTGGACCTCTCCCGGATCTTCTTGCTCCCGAGCCGGCTCGCGCACACGGAGATCAGCTTATCGATCAGGTTGAGCAGGAAGCTGATCGCCTCGCACCCGCGCTCCGCGCCGCTCACCCAGGCGATCTTATCCCCGCGGATGCTCCTCCGGTGCACGCCCGGCACGGAGCCCGCTAGCCGGCCGTCCTGCAGCGCTCCGCTCCGGTGCATCTCCTTCACTTGGTCCAGCACGGCGGCCCCGGCCAACTCACCGAGCACGCCGTCCACGTAGCAGAATCCGTGGGCCAGCAGCGTCGGGACGACTCGCTCCAACGCCAAGCGCTCCAGGTCCGAGTCCGATACGTGCTCGATGAAAGGCATTCTGACGGCTGCAACGGCTATCTTGAATTCAAATTCTGAATCAATGCAGACAGTGTCAACGTTTCTTACAGGGCTAAATAACTGTGGTTTTGTATAACAAGTACACCAAGATAAAGTACTTGTTTGTGTTATTTTGAATCTGAGTATTTGTGATGTTCTGTTTGAAAACTGAAAGTCAACAGTGAAACAAAACAGGAAATGTTTCACTACCTGTGTCCTCCGGACTGATCCAACTTATGTTATCACCGAGCTCTTATATGGGCAGCAACACTGTCGAGTCAGCACGTACGCAAAATAAACTACTTCCGGTTATCGATTTCAAAATAAAGGATTTGCATTATTTTATTTTTTTAGACATTTGTCCCTACTTTTTAGATGTAGATAGATCTTTATTGTCATTGTCTGCGGTACAATGACATTCTGTTGGAGCCATCCTCTCCAAATAGCAGCACAGAGTAAAAAAGATGTATGTATATATATATATATATATATATATATATATATATATATATATATATATATATATATATATATATATATATATATATATATTAGGGCTGTCAAAATAACGCGTCCATTTCGATTAATTAATCTGAAAAAAAATAACGCAGATTAATCCATTCCATATTGACCTTTCACCCGGAGCCGTTCTAGCCACCATTCAACTGTAAAATGAAGGAGGGAGACAAGAGAATGCGCAACTGAAACATTGCTGCACGTGGCGCTAGTTTCTTTAACTGTCTATGGTTAACACTACACTCAACAGCAGCTAACATTAGCCTTCTGCTAGCTAGCAGCTGGATTAAACACGGTTAAAATACTGACAGCTAACGCTAAACGGTGTAAAGTTTGACTGTTTCTGCCGTTGTCGGAAAAACACAGACGGAGACGGTGCGTTCAATGATACTGGTAACCTACAACCTCGTGGTGCATTCGTAGTTATTGTAAAATACCCTTTTGAATTTATTTCCTCAGCATATTAGGTCATATTGTTGATTGTTATGGTCATTATTTGAACAGTGAAAATAATAATAAAAAGAGTTTTTTAAACTTTATTGTCACTAATGCTGATTATTCATTGATTCATTTGAATGTAAATATTTAAAATACTTTCACAGCAAAAATTATGTATGCGATTAATTTAGATTAATTAATCACTGAGTCTGTAATTAATTCGATTACATTTTTTAATCGATTGACAGCCCTAATATATATATATATATATATATATATACACACACACACACACACACCAGCACATTCTCACCCAAGCACATCTCGCACATACACATTCATCTACACATACACATTCATTCCATGTTCTCAATAAATAGCTAAAAAAAGTAAACAGCAGTTATTGCACAGAGTCCGATTGCACTGAGGGGGTCAGCGATGTGTGTATGTTTGTATGTGTGGATGTGTGTGTGACTTCCGTAATATGTTTGTATGCCATTTTAAACTGAATATCTTTGGCTTTTGGTTCATTAGGGAAACAAACATGCACTTTGAAGATGTCATGATTTTGCACATTCCTTCACAAAAATATTGCTTCCAAAATAAAACGACGTACTGACTTGGGTCAACCGTCTGTTCCTATACTTGCATATTCTTCTTTTACACATTTGTAGTAGCCAACTGACATGTATTGTTCTGGGTTTTATTTTCTTTTTAGGGTGCAGGGAAGGAAAATAAACAATAGAAATAGCTCTGCAAGAAGCAACATATGTTGACATATTTATGTTTCTTGGCTGCTTTATTTTTTCTATACTATGTTTATTGTTGTGTAATGGATTCTTAGGCTCTGAAAATAAAGAATTTATTGCTATTTAGTGACATTTTGTAAACTAAAAAAAATGCTTAAAGGAAGAAATTGTTTTAAGATTACCTGATATTAAAAGGTATTATAAATTGGCTCTTTATTAGACATTCCCTCTTCATTAATAACACGCACTGTAGGAGCCACATTTTGTATGTTGTTTATGGTATTATTTATATTATTTATTGATTATTATATTGTGCACTTATATTGTAGCTGGTGGGCGTTTTCATCACGGTTTGAGTGGAAGTGATAACATATTTGTTTGCTTCACCTGTTCACCTGTTGAGGTTTTTTGGGCTTTGACAGAGAGGGGGGGAGCCTGGGAGCGACACACTTTCTGTTGACCGTGCACTAATGCACTTATTTCGACTCACAAAGTAACTTTACATTTGGTAACTGCAGTGCTAGTTGTATTTTACGTGTGTAGGAATAAATCATTGCAATATAATCTTGAGCATGTCACAGTGTGTTGATGCATCTCTCAGTGTTCAGTCCCTCGCGGCAGCATTTTGTTGGACTGCTTACAGCCGCAACATGCACCATGAGCAACATTTGCTAGTCAAGCTTTTATTTTGAAGGCAGCCCTAAAGTTTCCGGTCACATCCTGGCTGTTTTACGGGGGGAGGCTGTGACAGAGTAGGTACGTGCTGGATGTGATGTTAACTTTGAGAGGGGGGAGGAGGAGGGAAGACACTCTGCTTCTCTCCAACTCCGTTTTTTTTACAAACTAAATTATCATGGTGTTGTTTAAAAGTATGTCAAAGATTTTAACTTCTCGGCAAAATATAGAAAAATAACCAAAACAATCTTCCTTTCAAGCACAGCAACATAAACTGTAAATTCAAAGCACATCTGTATTTCCCGTTATTTATCTTTAAGTCAAATATATCGTGTGTTTTTTTATTGAAAACAAAATAAATCGTCAGAAGTTACTCAGCTCTGTTACGTGCCCACGCACTGGGCGTGCCCGCCGCCATTGAGGACTCCGCGAGTGGCATGTAGCCCTCGCGCTCCTTCCCTCCCTCCACTCCGCGGGGGAAGTAAACAGTGAACGTGAACTTAAGCACGTGTTAAGGAAGAGGCTGAGAGCAGCTGATACAGATACAGGATGATAACAATAATAGGAACAGACATCCTGAATGTTTTAACGCCATTTTGTCACAGTAACTGTTTCAGAGAAGAGACTACAGGTGCAGGGAAAATGTTTCAACTAACAGATATCAGCATGAAACTTCCCCCGGTTGATTACTTCAATTAAGACAATTCTTTTTTTGTATTGCAAGTTATGTTTAAATATGCAAATGAGGCATTATCTCATAACATGTGTGCTAATTTGCACATTGCAAATAAAATTGTTGTTTTATTTTGTTTACATATTATTACGGGATTTATTTATTTATTTGTTTAGGACTTTTGTTAACTGCTCCTCAGATCTCTGCAGGGTAAATCCAGACAGCTAGCTAGACTATCTGTCCAATCGGAGTTTGCTGTTGCACGACCATTTTACAGTGGCTCTGTGTGGAGTTTAGCGCTGCCCATGACGCTTGTGATTAGGGCTGCACAATTAATCACAATTTTATCAAAATCGCAATGTGGACTAGTGCAATATCCAAATTGCAGGGGGGCTCAATATTTGTTAAAGGCATACTATGCAGTTTCCGTTTTTTGTCAAACCGCTACCCCTAGAGTCGTTGTGGAGTACTTGTATTTAACGTTACTGTCGTAAATACTCACGCAGAGCTGTCTCTGCACTCACAGCTTGATCCCCTCCCCCCTGTAGGACTGGTCTTCTTATCAACAATGGATTAGATTAGATTCAACTTTATTGTCATTGTGCAGGGTACAAGTACAAAGACAACAAAATGCAGTTTGCGTCCAACCAGAAGTGCAAAAAAAGCAGAAAAGTGCAATGTGATACAAAGTATAGACAGATGGTGGTAAATACACAGCCGTCACGATCACTACTGTTAGCTCTCTCGGTAGAAAAAAATCTGGCATCTTACAGACATTACTTACTCAAGGTCAGGGGAACAGTTTTTATCTGTAATTGTCCAGTTATTACCAGAGATGGGAAAAGTACTCACTTCTCATACTTAAGTAGAAGTACAGATACTTGTGTTAAAAAATACTCTGGTAAAAGTAGAAGTACTGATTTAACTTATTTACTCAAGTAAAAGTAACAAAGTACAGGCTTGGAAATGTACTTAAAGTATAAAAGTAAAAGTAGCCTTGTGAATGACAACCATTTTTTATGCAAAGCTACCTGGACCACAAATGTTACTAGAGCGCAAGCTGAGAAACTTCAGTAGCCATGGAGACAAGGCTCTTTATGTATATATGCCATTGTCTACATTTTAAATGGATGTCTGCCAAAAGGCCTAAAACATCACATATATGATTATTGTGACAGAGACTGGGACTCCAGGTTAATAAGATTCTGACTGAGTAACAAGATATGAATTCAATTGTGATTCTGTAATAATTCACAGATCCAGTTCCATTTTTAATCAACATTTAAAGGAATCTACATGTAAGTTCTGCATACTTTTAGAGTACAACTAACCAGTGGTGTAGTCTGTTTTTTTGTAGTGAGTATACTGTGATTACTGTCCCAGAGCGACACCCCAGACAGTCGGTACTGTGACGTTTCTGAATACGAACTGTACACGGGCAACAGACGTTTAAGTATTGATGGTGTTAATTTAAAGTCCTGGAAAAACAACACTTAGAGTTGAAAAAAGATAAGACAGATTTAACTTTTTGAGAAACGCAACCGAACCTGAACGCAACAGGACATCACATCACACAAATAAGCCATTTAACCGACACCCCCCCACTGCCACACAAAACCATGACTAATAATTAGCATCATCATACAACTTTTGTATCGATTAGCAGTAAAATCTGCTGATAAGGGCCTACATTTACTCAAAAGTATTTAATAAACTGTTTACAATCTTCAACACCATGGCTAACAAATGCATAAAAAGCAGACGGAAGGAGAAAAAAGCTCCACTCTTTCTATTTTAGTTAATTATCTGACCATTGCTAACTAACATTACCATATAGTCATTTAATTGTGTAAAGCAATGCATATTTAAGATTTAAGAATTTACTCTGTTGCATAGTCATTGACCTTATGAAGGCCAGGAGTTCTCACTGTGTCTCTCATCATCTGAAACAAGGAAATATAAACTTTGTATTCTGTTTACTGCTGTACTCAGACACACAGGTACACACACACATAGACACACAGACACACACACACACACATAGACACACAGACACACAGACAGGCGTGCGCACACACACACGCACGTACACACACACGCGCGTACGCGCACACACACACACACACACACACACACACACACACACACACACACACACACACACACACACACACACGCGGTATCATATAAGCTACTCTCACTCACCAGGTAACAGTAGGCTAAGCTAACGTTGGTGGCAGCTGCAGTATCACCCGACGTGGCAGCAGCTTCAGGGACAGACTTTAGAAAACACTGACGTAGTGTTATTTAGGTCTGTTTAGTAACGTTTCATCTCGTTACTTATAAAACTTAGTTCAAACTCTAGGTAACTAACTAGTTGCGAGAAAGGAAAGACCGCGCAAAGAATGCAACTTGTTGTTGCTTAGTAACGTTAAGTGACCTCACGTCAGATCCAGGGCCACGGAAGCCCCGAAGGTCCAAATCTCAGAGCTTCCCAACACAGACGGGGCGAATTTATGAATGAAAATGAGAACGTTCTGTCACAATCAATGTTGTTACGTATCATCGCGCTTTTGTAAGTGGGTAAGTAACGAGCCACTTTTGTAAAACGTAAGGAGTAGAAAGTACCGGTATTTGTGTTAAAAATTTAAGGAGTAAAAGTAAAAAGTCGGCACAAAAATAAATAGTAAAGTAAAGTAAAAATACCTGAAAAATCTACTTAAGTACAGTAACGAAGTATTTGTACTTCGTTACTTCCCATCTCTGGTTATTACACCAGTTCTTATGCACGTATACAGAGCCCTCCTCTGCTCTTACTGGAGTCCTCAGTCCTGTCCCAGCGGAGCAGAGTGCGGCCTGCTAGCTGCACGCTAGCATCGGGTATCCCCGGGTGAAGCCAGGTGTCACACTCAGAATAATCAAAACACAGCAGTCACGAACATAGCAATTTCCAGAGAGTTGTAATTCCAAGTTGTCCGTTTTATGCACCAGGGAGATACAGGCTCGGTAGAGGTGGCTTGTGTGCTATGCTAGCTTTAGGATAACACCGGACCTGTGGCCCTTCTATTCCTCCTCCGTGTGCGCTGCCTCCTAGACCCGACAACAATCCATGGAGAGCCTGGCGGTCTCGCTATGTCGTCTGGGACGTTGTGCGTATAATGAAAGACACTCAAAATAGATATCTAGTGCTGGTCACCAATGTCCAAAAGGCTCTGGCGGGTGTAACAGATGTTCGCAGAACTGATAGTAGTAAAGCAGTTTGTGATTCTCGCGAGATTTAGCGGGGCGCCATCCCCCAAACCTGCATTGCTGGTTTTCTCAGAGGCGTCCCTCCCCTGCTTTGCTATCGGGATGATTCGCCCTACTACGAGTTTTTTTACCATCGAAATGACTTCGAAGCTGTTATATTAAGGTACAAATCTTGCATAGTGTGCCTTTAAAGGCAAAATATGTGTCAAACTACAAATCGTATCGTACAGACTAAAGAAAATGTCTTTGTTTTGTATAGATCCTCGCTAAACTCACATGTGGCCGTTTTTTTATTTTAATATATTTCTATGACAATGAGAATAATGATACAAAAATTATCATTCCCTCTAATATCTTGAATCATATCGCAATCGCAATATCAGTCAAAATAATCGCAATTAGATATTTTCCTTCATATCGTGCAGCCCTAATTGTGATTGGTTTAAAGAAATGCCATGATAAACCAGAGCATGTATTTCTCCCATCCAGGAATGCTGTGTGGACTAACCAGACCTTCCTCCACAGCGCTGTGGAGGAGGGTCTGGCAAAGCGAGACTAAGCTAGAGGATTTGGCGTCACCTTTGTGAGGGTTTAGCCCTACTGTGATTATTGCTTCAATCATTCCTGTAAATATTGTCAGCCTGTGTGTCAGTATTATCATCAGCAGCTCCCTGCATACACTCACTGACCCCGCCTGTTGTGTTCAAGAACATCTGAAGAGGAAACAACCCTGTATCTGATTACATAACACTTCATAAGGAAGTCATCATGAGATATACATATCAGACGGGTCACAACGTGCACCACTGCTCGCTCCTTGGAGGAATGCGAGTATATGTGAGGCTTGGCACAGCTTCCTGTGCCAGCTCTGCCACAACGCCCGCCCGGGTACATTTTCTTTTACATCTGCAAGGATTTCCCTGTAAATATAAGGTGTGTGTGTGTGTGTGTGTGTGTGTGTGTGTGTGTGTGTGTGTGTGTGTGTTTGTGTGTGTGTGTGTGTGTGTGTGTGTGTGTGTAAAAAAGTGACAAAAACATGGGTGGAAAAGCAACAAAAAGTGTTGAAGAAACGTTGAAAAAAAAGTTTAAATTTTGACCCAGAAAGTCGCATGGTCGACGGGAAGATAACTCAAGGGTTAAAGCCCTGGTCAGATCTTATGATTGTAGTTGGACTTCTTAAGCAAGTTTTGTCTTTAAGATTTTTGAGTGTTGTTTATTTATTATCTGCTCTAGCTTTTCCAACGTTTTACACACAGATATGAAAATAATAAAACGTAAGTGATGTAAAAAAAGTCCCAAGGCGCAAAACTACCACAAAAAGACACAAACCGACTACAAAGAGACGCCAAATGACCACAGAGACCCAAAACAACTAGCCTCGTGAGACCATCCTGATCTTGCAAGCTCCAGTTTTCTGGGCCAATCAGCGCTGGTTTTGAGGCGGGTTTAGGTGAAATGCAACGAGGAGCTGGCGAGATCAGGATGGTCTCACGAGGCTCAGCAAGCGGAAGCAACGCATGCAGATCTGACCTGATCTAGACACATGTTCAGACAGCGGTAGCCCTAATTCTGTTAGCCGTTCGCTAATGCTTTTTTCTCTTGGATCCTTCTTTTGGAATATGGACCGGGAACCTGAAACGGGGCCTTTTATTCCTAAATTCTCGTTACACAAACGGCAAATATCCTTTACCGACATGTTGCTTGCTTGCTGAGCTAACGAGCTATGCTCTGCCTGCAGCAGCAGGGGGAGCCTGGCTTCGTCGTTGCTCTGTTGGTACGTCATACACTTCTTTGATCTGATTGGTTGATTTGGTCCGTCTATCACCAACATAGGTGGTGATAGACAGATGGTTTATCCAACCAGCTAACCAGTATTTTCGCCCCTTCCCAAACGTTCTCCAACGGAAAGTTCCCAGATGGATATGCTGAGCAAAGGCAAAGCAATCCATCTGGCGGAGTCAGGTTACAAAACAACCCCAATAAAGGAAACAAAAATGACCAAAAAAAAGACACAACATTGTGATGGCAAAAATACTTTTAAAGCACGTTCTTTTATTAGGATTAATCTGTTTACTGTATGTGTTAACTTAGAAAATGGTTTCTAACAGATGAACAGCTAAACCTATAAACTTTGATTAACTGAAGACTGAAGTGTCTTTTTTGCAAGGTCTTCACTGACGTGTGTTTAGAACAAGTTTAGATTAGGCACCGTAAACAATATCCTACAGTGTCTCTAAAACAGTTTTGTTATTCCCCAGCAGCTGAGACTGCTTAGGGGTTTATGTCTTCTCGTTTCAACTAGGCCAAAAGGCGTGACATGACTCTTTGCTTCTTGTTTGTGTAAGCTGGGTTTTTGAAGGAAGCCAGGGAGGGGGGTTGAAAGTGACCATTTGTTGTTCTGTATATTGTGACTGTCTGCTTGAAGGTGAATTAGAGCGCTCTTGCATAGCCACTGAGGTGGCTGTGTTACAGCGTTTCTCCATTTGCAAATGAGAATAAACACTCAATAACCAGACTTTGGTTTCTGCTCGATGGTCTTCATTTGTTTCACTACAAGCTTTAAACCTTTTATTTACTTGCCCCGTGTTATTAGGAATTATTTCCACGACAACATGACTACAAAAAGACACAAAAATTATTAGGAAAATTGCATTTTTTTTAATAAAACGTAACATTGTTGAGGAAGGACGCCTAAACCACATGGAAAATCCGTGCACCTAAGTCTTCCACAAAGCTAGGGAAAACACTGCAATGATGTGCACACTCTTTGTTGTATTTGCACTCTTTCCTACTTTCAAGTGCTACACAGCAATTTCCTTCAGCATAAATAAAGGGTGCGTGATCAAGGAAGGCTTGTATCATGTGGACTTGACAGTGTTGTTGTCATTACTTAGAATTCCTCATGGGGGAGACAGAAACTACCCACTATAGCAATTAATTGCAGTTTGTTACGTCCCTATTTTGTCTAGGGTTGGAGGACGCAAACAATTTAAATAATAAACCCAGGAGCAGGAAAAAAGGAAAGGCGGAAACGCTTTCTACAAAAACTTAAAGAATTTATTACCCAAACTAAACACAAAACAACCTTCAAAAGGAAGGCGAAAATGACCACACAGACGAATCGAAACACCACCGGCCCACTGGCTCTGGTACGCTACTGGTTCCTCTCTCTGTCTCTCGCTGGCTTCGACTGAAGTCACCAGCACACACCTGAAGAGAATCACACACACAGAAGAAAACACACAACACAGAAGACGGCACGTGACACCCCCTCCCATATGAGGAAACCCCTCCTCTATTTGTCATCACAAATTCATACATCACCAACAAGGCTCACCACATCCGCTCCACGCCACCATCACTGACCCATCAGTCCAACAAGAATCTCACTTAACGTTCCTGAAAGTAGTCTCTCACAGGACAGCGCATCAGCCACAATGTTGTCGGCTCCCTTCTTGTGTTCAATGCAAATGTTGTAACCATGGGCCAGGAGTGCCCAGCGCATCAAGCGCTGATTGTTGTTGTACATCTGGGCTAAAAAGACAAGGGGGTTATGGTCAGTGTAGATAGTGATTGGAAATGAACTGCATCCTACATACACTTCAAAGTTTTTGATGGTGGAGTAGTTCAGCTGATGACGTTTGAACTTGGTGGAAAAGAAACAAACGGGATGACACACATCCCCATCACCGTCCTGCAACAGCACCGCACCAGCTCCAGTGGCACTGGCATCCACTTCAAGCTGGAAAGGTCGAGCAAGGTCAGGTGCAGCCAGCACAGGAGCACTACAGCACTACTCAGCATTTCACACAAAAGGAACCACAGGACCACACAACCTGATAAGAGGAGCGACTACGATCGAGAAGTTCTTACAGAAACAGTGATAGTAACCTGCTATGCCTAAGAAACGCCTAAGTTCACGCCTAGTGCCGGACACTGGTAGCAACACAACAGCAGCCACCTTCGCATCCGCTGGCTGGACCTGCCCCTGGCCAACCTGCTTACCAAGGTAGGTAACAGTGGCCTTACCAAACTCACACTTGGCCAAGTTAAGGGTAAGAAAGTACCAGCCGCTGGAGTACTGTCTCCAGACTGGACATGTGACTCTCCCACTCACTGGAGTAGACCACCACATTGTCAAGGTACACACTGCAGTTAGGTACATCTCCTAATACATGCTCCAATAGGCGCTACAAAGTGGCAGGCGCATTCTTCATGCCGAAAGGCATCACAGTGTACTGCATAAACGCATCAGGATTGACAAAGGCTGATATTTGAGAAGCTCACTGTGTCAAAGGAAACCTGCCAGTATCCTTTGAGTAGATCAAGCTTTGAAATACACACAGCTGGTCCCACACTGTCATCCATTCGGGGGAAAGGGAAAGAGTCCGACACAGTAACCGCATTCACTTAGTGAAAATCTGTACAGAAGCGAGAACTGCTGTCAGACTTAGGCACCAACAAGCACGGAGAACTCCAGGGACTATAACTGGGCTTGGCAAGACCATTCTCTACCAGACAGCTAACCCCTTTCCTCATGGCCACCCTTTTAGCGAGTGGACAGCAGTATGCATGCTGTTTAATAGGAGCGGCATCGCCCACATTAATGTCATGCTCTAGCACACGTGCATGATGGTACGTCAATTAAAATACTATACCTGTCAAGCAAGCTAATCACATCCTGTTTGTGAAGCGTGGGGAGATAGGACATCTTCTGGTCGATTGTAGACAGGAACTCAGAGTTACCTAGCCTACCATACAGATGACCTTCACAGGGCGTCATCAAGTCGACCTCCAACTCAGGCTGAGTACCGAGAGAAGAAACCCCTACCACAGCAATGTCTGAGGTCTTCTCTGGCCCTCTCAGGTCAGCTCCTCTGGGATAAAAAGATTTCAGCATGTTAATATGACACAAACGTGTCTTCCGTCTATGCTCAGGCGTACGGATAACATAATCGGTGTCTGAAACTTTACCCTCCACCACGTACGGACCTGAGAACTGGGCGGCAAGAGCAGAGCCAGGTGTGGACAGCAAGACCAGCACTTTATCACCTGCATCACTGCTTTCTTGTCAAAGTGGCTCTTCATGTTGACCTGAGACAAAGAGAGTGACTCCTTGGCCAACCGTGTAGCATGGTGCACACACTCTCTACAGCGGGAAACAAAATCCAACACGTTATTTTCACAACTAGCTTCTCCTTCAACACTTTTAACAGGCTACGCACATTGTGCCCGAGAACTAGCTCTGCTGGGCTAAACCGTAGAGACTCCTGCTTTGCATCACGGATAGCAAAGAGAACAAAAGGCACACCCTCATCCCAGTCATTCCCAGTCTCATAACAGTACTTCTTCAGCATCGACTTGAGGGTCTGGTGCCAGCGCTCAAGCACACCCTGACACTCAGGATGATAAGCACTAGATTTAGGCTAGATTTATCAAGCCGTTTGCGGCTGTTTCCCGGCGCTAATTGGTCGCAAAGACGGACGTAACCGATGCAGGCTTTTTACAAACAGGGCACACTTGGGTAAAATAGCAGATTGCCTGCCACATGAGCGAGAAGAGACACATTGCGCTTTCAATATGCGTTCGTGGGAGGGTCATGGGGAAAGTGGGAGTTCCACCCAAACAGGTGAGAGGATACGCGTAAAGTGCGCCTAATGATATATTCCGTGGTATTTACAAAGACTGCCAGTAAGAGCGTGCCTCTATTCTGCGGGGGAAATTCTCCGCCTCTTAAAAGCAGGTCTAAACCAGCCGCAGTCGGGTTTCCTTGTAGGCCGATATGCCGCTAGTAAAACGGCAGCAGTAATCCGAGCAAGATGAAGAAATAGGAAATCATTAAGCATTACAGATTAAGCAGCTATGCAATATTAGAGTTACTGGAAGAAATCAAAGATAACATTGAATCTCCGACTCAACGTTCACATTCCATTCCAGCAGATGTTAAACTCCTCGTTACGTTACAAATATTGGCATCAGGATGATTTCAAACAGTCATAGCATCAGCAGTGGGAATATCTCAGTCTGCACTCAGCCGTATCATAGCACCAGTACTGCTTTGCTACAGTGCAATTTATGGTATAGTGGGCAGAGAAAGACGCTGATTGCCTGATGAGTGTCAGGTTTGATAAATACTACGCAAAATATGGAAGCATAGTGTGCGCTATTACCGAACTCGCATAAACATACGCAGCGTAAACTGCGCTAGTGTTAGTAAATGAGGCCCCGAGTGTGAGATACTGAGAGACTGGAGAGTCTGCTTAAAAACCCTTGACAGGAAGTTTGTTCCTTGATCAGTCTGTACAGTCTTTGGCAGACCGTAAGTCGTAAAGAACTTAATCAACACTTTAGCCTTAGCGGTTATCTTGCGCAAAGGAATGGCTTCAGGAAAACGGGTAGAAATACACATCATGGTGAGCAAAAACTGATTCCCTGACTTGGCTTTGGGCAATGGACCCACACAGTCAACCAGAACGTGCTCAAAGGGCTCACCAACTGCGGGGACAGGCCACAGCAGAGCAGGGGACACAGCCTGATTAGGCTTAGCTACCATCTGGCAAGTACTGCAAGTTTTACAAAAACGCACTACATCTGCCTTCATCCCTGGTCAAAAGAACTGTTTGAGAACATGATCATAGGTTTTGCTGATGCCCAAATGACCTGACCATAAGTGCTTGTGAGCCAGTGCCAAGACATGCTGCCGACAGTCAACAGGGATCACTACCTGAAGAACTACCCCCCAATCCTCCACTGAATCGGTCACCGCCCACCCTGACCGTGAGACCCACCTACGCATCAACACACCATTCTCCACATAGAATGGCAGTTTTCTATTACACTCTGGCTTTTTGACAACTGACCTCCAACACGTGTCTAACGAGGGATCATTTTTCTGTTCTTTAATGAGAGCCTCCCGGGTAAGAGGAAAGGGTGCAGCAACATTAGTCACCAAAACTGTATCTGCAACCTTTTCATCAGGCTCACCTGAAGTACAGCTTATGGGTCCACCACCAGAGGGCACACTTTCCCCAGAAAGTACAGATGCAAACAAGGAGTCAGACAAGTTAACCTATTGGGCCTGCTTATGACCCTGCGCTCTAGTGGTCACACTAGCTACAAACACATGAGGATATTTTATGGCTAGCTCATCGCTTTCCGACTCAAGAATGGGGGTGCACACTACTTCCGGAACAGGATACACTTTCCCTCCGGCAATATTGTTCCCCATGATGAAATCATCGCCATCAATAGGAAATCCTGACCGGGCGTTTACTCTGAAGAACCCTGTCACTAGGCCAGACTGTACATGAATCTGATACAGCGGTGCCGGCAGAAAACCCATTTCAATGCCCCTTACAACTGCACTCGCACTTGAGCTGAGACCTAGCGGCAGAACGTCAGATAGGATCAGTGACTGCGAACAAGCCATGTCCCGCAGCATTTTCACTGGACGCTGATCCTCCTGGCATCCACAGGCCGAATCTACAGACATCGGTTCAAACTGCAGCAAAGTGACCGGCTTTCGTTCGGCTCCCTCATGCCGAACAACCGGAGTAACATTAACGGGCTGATCTGTCACATCATGTGCACTCACCTCTGGATCAGGGCCGCTCACGGGTGCAGACAAAGAGAAAACTCCCTGGCTAACGAGATCATCAAACAGAAAAGCTTTTAGCTCAGCAACGGACGCAGAAAATTCCGCGATCTCATGCAGATCTTTCTTTGTACATTTATCAAACTTACCTAAAGTTGGGTCAGACACAAACGTACTTAACTCAAAAGCCACCATCATACTCATAACACAAGCACAATCACACTGAACACGCTAAGTTTAATGTTTGATACTAATAAGCCCACACAATAGGCCTCCAGCCTCGCCTCACGGAAACAAAACTTCCCCAGACCTGCCTAACCCACACTAACCCCTGTTTATCTTCTGAAGCCGTGCCGGGCTCGAGGCAATTTGCAGGCAGCACATGTGTAGGCAGCATGTGTGTTAGGACTTTGACTCCGAACTTCAATATTCGAATATAATTTGAATATTAAAAAAAATATTGACATTCGGACGAATATTAGGCAGCCCTTAATATTCGAAGTTCGAACCTGTTATGGGCATTATTTTTTTGTAAATGTGTTTGCTTGTAAATGTTGCTTTCAATTCAGATTCTGAGGTATTTTCACGCCTGGTGAAGTTGTGAATCGCTCATTAGCAAGGCTATTATTTATGGAATGCCGTTTTATTCAGAATTAAATAAATACATAAATAAATGAATACATGAATACATAAATAAATATGCCTTTGAAATACATCATGAAATAAATAAATGAGTCAATAAATACATAAATAATTAAATGCATTTAATTTCATGCTACTTTCATTTCATAAGTCCACATTTAGCACTGCGCTCCCAGAATGCAGAGTTACTTGTGGTTCCTAGAGTCTCTAAATGGGAGCCAGAGCCTTTAGCTATCAGGCTCCTCTCCTGTGGAACCAGCTCCCAGTCTGGGTCCGGGAGGCAGATACTGTCACCACATTCAAGAGTAAACTTAAGACTCTCCTCTTTGATAAAGCTTATAGTTAGGGAGTGAGGAGTTGCAGCATCTGCCTAGCCCGGCCCACCTGCTTCTCTGTCCCAGAAATGCTTGTTACTAACCTAGCCCTGGGAGCTTGCTCCCCGGAGTCTTTCTGTTTCTTTTCAACCAGGATGAAATCCTGGGATTAGGATGGCACCAAAATCATGGTTCCAGCTGTTGCCGTGGTTCTGCTGAAATTCCCTGCCACTATTTCTAGCCACTGTTTATTAACTATACTGTGATTGTTATTGCCACTGTTCATAACACCCCAACCGGCACGTCAGACCGGCACGTTCTTCCTAAAAGGGAGTTTTTCCTCATCACTGTTGCACTAGTGCTTGCTCTTGGGGGGATTTGTTGGGTTTTTTGTAAATTATAGTGTGTGGTCTAGACCTACTCTATCTGTAAAGTGTCTTGAAATAACTCGTTATGATTTGATACTATAAATAAAATTTAATTGAATTGAAATTTATTTATCTGAAGATACTTTTATTTCATAAATCCACATTTATTTATTTCAAGAGACTTTTAATTCATAAATCCACATTTATTTATTTCAAGAGACTTTTATTTTGTATATCCACATTTATTTATTTCCATGGACTTTTCTTTCCTAATGCCACATTTATTTATTTCATTTTCAGTTCTTATATGCAAATCAGGGGGCGTGGTTATCCCTCACATTCAGAACCAGGTGAATGGGACTTCTCTGGCAGACCAACAACAGGACAATTTTAACAATTTTCGCCATCTTATTTCATCACTAAATTCACTTCTGAGAACGTTTTAGGCGAGAAATGAACTGTTTAGATTTCGAATATAGGCAGTCTTGCAAAAATCGTTGCCGAATTGACAATTTGCTTCAACGTTTTCGGAGATGAGAAGCTCCATAAAGTGACCGTACAGCCAGCACCTGCCGGGGCCGCTAGCTCGTCAGAAGTATATGCTAACCCAAACAACACACCTCTTTGTGATGGCCATCTCATGTGTGTCCACAGAATTGACAATAATGTCAATTGCAGGTTCAACTTCATAAATAACATCACCCAAAAGGACATCAAAAGCAACATTTCTTTATTTATTGTGAAGCTGGGATCTTTTAACTTTAGGCAAGTATTACCACACCAACACTTGATTGATTTGCAGTGATATTATGGTTTGAATTATCTGGTTATTTGTGTTGGAAACCAGTAAAATAACAAAATGGTCTTATATGTACATGGACAGTGTGGTCAAACTTGATCTGACTGCCTCCTGTTTTAAAGATACGATCTATGAGATATTTTAATGCTATACTTAACCATCATTTACTGTAGAGCCTGTGGCGCACTGAGTTGGTCTGCTGTCTCTTGCTTTTTCCCCACAACGGCACAAGTTTGAATCCCGTGAAATCATGTTTATTTATTTATTATTTGGTTTATCAGAAATGGACATTTGCGTTTCAAGTTTAATTTAATGTGCTACCGTGGACAAAGATACAAGACATGTGCATGTTGTGTGAATCAAACAATAAAAACAATTTCTGAGCAACAGCAACTGGTCACAAGTTGATCTGGCTGCCTCCTGGTTGTAAGAGACTCTGTGTGACGTTTGAGTTCATATCATGCCATGCCCACCACTTATTAATGCGATGTGATGGCGCGCAGCGTTATTCTCCTGAGTCTCATTTTTTCCCCACAATGGTACGAGTTTGAATCCAAGTTGTTTATTAATTTATTTTCTACTTTTAAAAAGTGATAAATACTTTTCTACGTGACATGTGTTTACTTAAACAAGCTCTAAAGACGAATAGATGTATTAAATAAACGTATTATAGACATTATAACAGGAAGACCAACGCTGTCTTCCTGTTTTCCTAAACAGCCACATTCAAAACGCGACTGACAAGTTTCCTCAGACCAGGGCCGTTTGAAGGAATTTGGGGGCCCCGAGCAAAATGGACATGGAGGCCCCCCCAAACCCCCGCCCCGCATGCACACAAAGCCACCAGGAACCACAGCATAGCCATAAAGTTTAAAGGGATACTTCACCGCTGGAAAGCTGAATATATCTTTAAATTGGGTCACTTATGTAGCAGAAATGTGAAACAAAAATGTAATTGGTGCCTTCTAGGCCGAGAAAAGCCAGAAAATGTGTTTTTAGCTCATATGGATGAAAAACACCAAATCCCAGAATGCACTTTGCTTCGCTGCTTTGAGTCCACTCCCAAGCAACGCCTACTGCTTGACAGACAGACAGCGAGGCATGCGACTCAATTCAATGTGTTTTATTCTTATTTCAACCATATACACAAAATAACGTTTCATCGTGGCTCAAGTGGTGTTACACATTTAAAATATATAAAAACGACATTATATAAAAACAACATACGAAACAGGCTACCTTTAGTGCACACACACATTATAGGCTCCGTAAAGTTCAGCTAAGCATACCAGCATTAGGCTTGGTGGGCTGTAAACACCGAGTATAAACACAGCCGTGAATTAGCGTGGGATGTCGAATGGTCGCCATGTAACAGTCACAAACTCCAGCGGTTAGCAGTTAGTTGGATGCAAATGACCACATTTCTGCACCAGTCCGTGTTAACACAGCCCACCTTCATACAGAGCATCTCTAGCTCGGATCGTCAGAGGGCTAGCAGTCCTGGTAGCTGGACAGTCCGGTTCACTGTTGTTCAGCCATGTTTCCACGAAAGCAAAAAACACAGTCTCTGAATTTGCGTTGGGAGCATCGTTGAAGTTGGATGTCGCGTTAGCTTCCCACCTAGCCGACGAGAATGTCCCCTACCCGGCTCGGGCATCGAGCGAGTCCGCTGGTCTCTGTGCAGGCAAAGCTCTCGTAGTGGGCTGATTATTTCGTCTGTAATAACGTTCCCTGCATATTCTCCGATCTGTACCGATGTATCCCGGTGGTACACGTGCGGTAGTTTGAATGCACATAATTGTTGTAAAAGTTTGCTGCTGAGAAGATAGAGCAGAGCCCTGTTTAGCGAGAATTCAAGATGGCTGACATTTCGTTTTTTTACGGCTGAGATCGGCTCGCTTCGGGTGATGGGCGGGTTGAAAACATGCGGAAGTAAGTCGTACTACTGGCTGTAGTCTTTTGCTCTGGCCAAAAAAATCTTCCGATGACGCAAAAATCGTCATTTTACGTCATCGGAAGATTTTTTCCAGACCCCCCAATGAAGATATCTCCTGTCTCAGGGGGATATGAGGGAGGGACGCACGGTCATTCAGAAATACTACCGGGTTTCTACTGATACAAAGCTGAATGCTAAATCGGTGAAGTATCCCTTTAAGTTCACCCACACTTTATATAAATAAAAAAAGGTTTACAGTGCATAAACTGCTGTTGCATAAACTGTGTACCTAGAAATTTGACATGCACTACTGTATATTAAAAATTCTGAAATGTCCATGGGCAAAAGTCACTGGTATTTACACAGTTTGGTGGGAATTCAATAGTGATTTGCACTGTTTTTTTTCTAACAATATGACAGCACACACTTATCAGTTTAAACTCTGGGCTGTGCAGGATATCAGCTATAATTATAGAGCTTGTGGTGGTACGTTGTGCTATAGAGGAAACATCAGCACTGAGAAGTGATGCATCTGTTGATGTTGAGGATGAAGTTGATGGTGTAGCTGGGAAAATAATTGAAAATAAATCTGAAATTACCCGTGAAGTACGTTTTACCATTTCACTGTTAGCATATTGAAAGAGGTCACTATTAACAGCTCAGCTCAGTGAGAGAAATTCACTCTACCTTCATCAGTGGAGGAATCCTTAGGAAGAGCCTGAGGGCTGAGAAATGTCAGCAAAGCACCTTGAGGGAGAAAGAAAAGATGGAAACACGTTATAATAACAATCATTAATAGATGGTAAATTGATAGTTAATTAATCTTTAGTTAATTGTCATTTAACTGTTAGCAAACAGTCTTTTTACTGTTAACAAACAATGAAATTATAAATAAATGTTTACTAATTATTAGTAGTGCTGTAAATTAACAGTTTATTGTAACACACATTAAATCTATCATATAATATATTAGGTATCGGGTAATGATTAAAAAATTTTTGTAAACCTTTAAGAAACCATTTTTAAAACATCTATAAACATTACATAGATAGACGGACCAGATATTCCTAACACTTTGTTAAGGGTTACTAATGCTTAAAAACATCCCAAGCTAATGTTTAATGCACGGAATTTATTTTTCCTAATATTATCACGGTGGAATAGTTAGTATAGCATGGTAACGTTATGCCACTTTCATCAAAACCTATTACAAAGCTATAGCAATGTCATGTCATTAAATACGATAAACAGTGATTCTGGAACAGATCTGCGTCTTCCTTATCCCGTTAAAAAACATATGACAGTAGTATGTAACCATATTCCGTCCGAAGTTGCACTAACTGTTCGTTACAAGCAGCATTAGCAGTCAGGCAAGTTACAGGTAATGTTAGCTAACATAAACATATTTTTGCTAGCCTACCTGCTGCAAAATTACACCAAGACAAGTAGAGCTATATTATCCAGTGTAATTTATCACTTACCACTATCTTGTTTTTTCTTATCCTCCTCTTCCTTTCTCTTCTTCCTTTTCTGGCTTCCTGAAGCATAATTCCGCTTCATGATGACTTCCGACCGAGGAGGTTTTGTATTTTGCCAGCAGCAGAGATCAGGAGAGGGGCCCCTTGAGGGGGATCCCGAAAACAGTGTCATTGCACTTTACTGTCTCAACACATCAGAGTTTATTTTGAGAGCTATGACAACAAGAGTCACATTTCCAAGTAACTATGAATGTAGTTGTTAGGAAGTAGTCAATTAATAAGCCAAAGGTTTTCGGAACAACTGTCCTAATACATCCCACACACACATAAACATCTAATGAAACAATCAGAGGATATTTAGGGAAATCTGACTGCACTGTGTGTGTGTGTTTTTGTACCTCACATGTCGGCGGTTCAAACTCCAGTCAGCAGCTGGTTGTGCGTACGTGAGAAGAGCTCCATCATCGTGGTTAACCAGTAACCAGCCGGCTTGCTTCCTTTCTGATCCGCTGCCAGACAGAGAAAGTAAGCGCGTTGTTATCAGAGATAAAAATAATGCCCGAGGCTGACTTTAAAAGTGATGTTTTTTTAAAAACAGAGTAACACAGAACGGTTGGATTAAAGCTGCTCATTATGTAACTAAGTACATTTACTCCAGTACTGGACTTAAGTCCAAATGTTGAGGTACTTGTACTTTACTTGAGTCTTTTCTTCTCATGCCACATTCTACTTCTACTCCGCTACATTTCAGATTTATCTCTCTCTCACACACACACACACACACACACACACACACACACACACACACACACACACACACACACACACACACACACACACACACACACACACACACACACACACACACACACAATAGCCTATGCGAACAAACACATGGAAACACTCCCATCTAGTGTCTAATCAAGGCAATTATAGATGCATCCTGTTTAACACAGAACTTAGACCCAAGTTAGGTTTTTATTTTAGATTAAAGAAGTGCTTTCCTTATTCGGCAAGGCATTCTTATCAGTGTTGGATTATGGTGGCATCATTTATATGCACTCTACTTCATTTTTATTGAAAAAACTAGATATACCACTCAGCCTTGCGTTTCATTACAGGTGCAGCAGCAATAGGACTCACCACTGCATTCTGTATGAAACTGTACAATGGTCCTCCCTCTCCCTCAGAAGGAAATTCCATTTATTGATTTTCACTGCTAAAGCACTAATGGGTAAATTACCCCTCTACATTTCAAATTTGCTTGCTTACCATAAAGCGTGAAATATACTAGATGCATTGAAGGTGGCGCGCGCCGTCGTGACATCAAAATGACCTAATTTCCTGCCGGTGCGCCCGGATTTATGGCGCGCGAACATGGCTCTTTTTTTTTCAGAGGTGCGCGCCAAAGCGGGAACAGGAGGCCTGAACAAGTTTGCCGACAACCGGATGCCAGGACTCTCCGAGTGACTGCAAGTCTCTCTGGTAAACTTACTGGGTTAAGATGAGTTCTTTTATGGTGAATGAAAGGCTTGATCCCACCAAGTAGGTCATTGAATCAAATCGAAGCATTGACGGCACTGTTGCTGCCTGTTCTGCCGTTGTTTACCTTTACCAAAGAATTTCTAATATAGGAAGAAGTTCCACTCCCTCGTTACTTCCGGGTTCTGAGTTCCACTAGATGGCGCTCACAGGCCAGTGCAGAATAGATGGGACTCTATGGAGCTGTACCCCTAAAAATCCACTTTTCTCAGGATATAATTTTGTGTCTAGTAATTTGAATGTTGCATTCGAAAGGGGAGGCAAAGAAAATACATACTGCTGGGTGTTAGATTTTTTTAAAGTCGCTTTTTTGTTCTAAAAAGCCTTTTAAAATGTCAATGACGTCATACACATATACGGCCAAAGATACTGCTTTACGGCGAGCTCTGAGTCACTTCCTTTTTTCTCTCGAGGCGTCGACAACACAGCTGACAGGTTAGACTCTCCCTGTCAACACACATGCTAGAAAGAGGTTTGCTAATGTTTTAACGACCACGCCGAAATATTCACTTCACATTCTGGCTCCGCTTCGGATGCCGTCAAGCGGGATCTCCGATCCTAATCAGTCCTTCACTGACCAACCAGCATTCATTAGCAGAATGCTAGCGTGGTACGGGCAACAACGACTCAACCTGTAAGAAATCTAAAGGGCATAAGTACTCGTTCATTCAACTTTTGACCTATAATCCATGTTGAACATGCAAAAACTACAATCAAATCTGAGATTTCTCAACGACAATCAGGCGAAAGAGACAAATTTAGTCGTCTAGCTCCATAGGTTCCCATTCATTTTGCACTGGACCGCGATCACCCCCAGTGGAACTCTGGTGGAACTGCAACCAAAGTCGGTACAATGGGGCTGAATGGGGAGTGGAACGGCTTTCCGTAGACGGGCTTTGCCTTTACCTTTACCTTTCTTCTTCTAGTCCGTAGAAAGAAAAACATCGGTAGCCTTTGCTCCTTAGCGCCACCGCTGTTCAGGAGAAGACTGCAACTAGTGTCGCGACCACCACACGCCGGTATAAATACTCACGGCAATCCCATGATGTCACATTTGGATGCGCCAGCTTGCCCGCGGTTACTCTAAAACACGCTTAATAGTGTTAACAGAACAAGGTTGTCGAATAAAAAATTCTATTAATTATTCCATCAACAAGAACAGAACTTGGTAAACAGCTTTCTCATCATATGCACCAAATGTCTGGAATGAATTCCAAAAACCTTAAATCTAGAATCACTTCCACCTTTCAATACTTTTAAAAACCTTTTAAAGTCAACTCTGACTGAACACTGTAATTGCTTTTAACTAGATGCCCTTTAAGTTGTATGTCTGCATTAGCTTAAAGGGATACTTCACCGATTTAGCATTCAGCTTTGTATCAGTAGAAACCCGGTAGTATTTCTGAATGATCGTGCGTCCCTCCGTCATGTCCCCCTGAGACGGGAGATCTCTGCATTGGGGGTCTGGAAAAAATCGTAAAATAACGATTTTTGCGTCATCTGAAGATTTTTGCCCAGAGTCTGTGGACTACAGCCAGCTACTTCCGCATGTTTTCAACCCGCCCACAGGGGGTTGGACTGGTGAGCCGAAGAATTCCGAAGGAAAACGACTGTCAGCCATCTTGAATCTTCGCTGAACAGGCTCTCTTTTCAGCAGCAAACTTTTACAACAATGTGCATTCAAACTACCGCACATGTGTATCACCGGGATACATTGGTTCAGATCAGAGAATATGCAGGAAACGTTATTACAGACGGAATACTCGACACACTACGCAAGCTTCGCCTGCTACGGAGACCAGCACCTCAACCAGCGGTGTCGCTAGATGTCGTTAGCCGGGTAGGGGCTCAGCAGCTAGGTGGGAAGCTAACGCTAGCCGGCCACCTGTCCCATCAATTCTGCTTGCAAGTGTCCGCTCATTAGACAACAAACTGGACTATGTCCAACTTCAACCTCCTAGGTTGAAGTTTAGGAAGCCTAAACTCCCAACGCGAGTTCAGAGACTGTGTGTTTTTGTTTTTGTGGAAACATGGCTGAACAACAGCGTACCGGACTGTCCAGCTACCAGGACTGCTAGTCCTCTGACGATCCGAGCTAGAGATGCTCTGTATGAAGGTGGGCTGTGTTAACACGGACTGGTGCAGAAATGGGGTGATTTGTATCCAACTAACTGCTAACCGCTGGAGTTTGTGACTGTTAAATGCCGACCATTCGACATCCCACGCTAATTCACAGCTGTGTTTATACTCTGTGTTTACAGCCCACCAAGCGCTAATGCTAGTATGCGTTAGCTGAACTTTACGGAGCCTATAACATGTGTTTACTAAATGTAGCCTGTTTCGTATGTCGTTTTTATATGATGTAATTTTTATATATTTTAAATGTGTAACACCGCTTGTGCCACGGTGAAACTGGCTTTTTCTGGCTTTTCTCGGCCTAGGAGGCACCAATTTCAAAAACAATTTCACATTTCTACTACATAAGTGACCCAATTTAAAGATATATTCAGCTTTCCAGCGGTGAAATATCCCTTTAAGTTAAATGTGATTTGTTTGTGTTCTAGTATGTATAGAGATTATGGTGTAGTATGTAACCATTGTCCTGTCATTTATGTATTTTGAAACTTATTGCTGCCTGTCTTGGACTGGACTCCCTGGAAGAAGAGTTACTGTAACTCAATGGGACTTTTCCTGGTTAAATAAAGGTTAAAAAAAACTGCCTACATTTAAGACTTTTAGAGCCTTTTCACTGTTTATTAGAATGAAAGAAAAAAAATAAAAATAAAAACGACAATTGTTAACGTACTTGTAGATGATCTTGTAGGAGCTTTGTTACCAAAAATCAGTGGTGGATTTTAACTAAGTACATTTACTCCAGTACTGTACTTCAGTCCAAATGTTGAGGTACTTGTACTTTACTTGAGTCTTCTCATGCCACTTTCTACTTCTACTCCACTACATTTCAGAGAGAAATATTGTACTTTTTACTCCACTACATTCACCTGACAGCTTTAGTTACTAGTTACTTTAAGAGCGACGCCACAACCACTAAGTGTGCCGTACACGGTACAGTGCTCCTTGAGAGGTTAAGATTTCTGCACACAAAACACATGCAGGACTTTCTTTGGGGATAAAATGAAGACACATAAGAGTCTTGTGTGGAGAAAGTGAGCTCAACATTATGACGTGTGCATTGAAGAAAACAACCTGTACGCAAAACAATGATCTTGGTTTGCACAGAATATGGAAATGTTTTTGTGTTCGAAAACCCTCTTCTTATGCATCCAAGATTATAAACAATAATACCCTGTGCGCTATACCACTAGGCCACCCAGGCAAACCTAATGTTAATATTTGTTAATGATACAAAAATGATCCTTCCCTCCAATATCGTGAATCACTATCGCAATATCAGTCAAAATAATATCTTCCTAATATCGTAGCAGCCCGAACTACAACATGCTGCAAATGCTGTGCAGGTTGTTGTAGCTTAAACCTACATTGTGTAATTTTTTGAGTTGATTCTTAGCAAAAACCTTTGTTCTTTCACAAATATGTGCTCATTCATGTGTAATTACTTCCACCAACTAATCAAAGAATTCTCGTATGTGTAGAATCTGCCATTCAGAATCATTCAGAATACATACGGGCGAGTCACTCGAATGACGGCCGCCATGTTGCGCCTCCATCTTTAAAATACATTAGCCTAAGAGGGTACATACCTCCGCCTTTCACCCTCTTACACCTAGTGGCACTGTGACGAATCCCAGGGGGAAGATTACTCGCCAGGGAAGCGAAAAAGAGAATTAAAACGACAACGCGACCAAAGTTAATATTGGGGGGGCTAGAACAGCTGCGTGTAAACGATGGAGATACTAAGAGATCATTTCGGGTTTCGGCCACCGTAGGAGTTAAAACGCACTTGGAATGGGAAGGGCTAGAAAGTAATATTCAGTTGGTTGTCATATACAATTTCACCACTAGATGGGAGAAATTCTTACACAATGTAGCTTTAAATAAAAGCTCTGAAATTGACAAATTTGTTCAGTCACCATGATAAGCGTCAACAGGAAGGATACATCACTCGTAGCTGATTGGTTAGAGCAAGACAAAACAATAAGTAACTCAGAGTAGCGGGCAGAGAACATCACCAAACATCCTGCACACACTCTCTTTACCCTCCTCCCCTCTGGCAGGCGCTACAGATCCCTGCGCACAAAAACAACCAGACACAAGAACAGCTTCTTCCCCTCTGACATCACTCTACTGAACTGGGGATAAGAGGGGTCACCCCATACTGTCTATGGGTCACCCCCACTTTGGCCACTCACCCACTCCTCTACACATGACATACTTATCATTCCAATACGCATCTTGCACACTACTTGCACTATTACTTTTTGCACTTTACGTCCCACTCCGTGTGTACTGGTCTTGATATTATGTCTTATTTGTATATTATGTTGATATATGCCTATATATGTATATTGTTGTCTCTATTGTACAGTATGTGTCTATATTACTATTTGTCTACTGAATGTTACATGTCTATTTGTTGAATGTATAGTTAACACCTACCAAAGTCAAAATCTGCGTTTATGTATTAGTATACTTGGCCAATAAATCTGATTCTGATATAAAACATACTGCAGTGTTGTACTGTGATATCTCTTTAATGATTCCAGGGTTATAGAACAGAGTTTAGCATCAGTAGTTCACAAAACCACAAATATTGTATCCTATATTCACCAACTCATCCGACTACAAAACTTTACAATTATGTATACAAGATCATATACACAAAATTAAAGAGAAATGCATAATTTCGCAGGGAAGAATAATCACAATTTTCACTTTGTAAAAGGGATACCGGTAGCAGTACAACTACACAGAAATGGAACTTAATAAACATTTTATAATTTATGTACAAAGCGTTAACGCTGCCTGCTGTGTGGTTTGAAATAAAAGCGGGGGAAACTCTATGCTACAGAGACGGAGCTCACGTAGTAGGAGCTGGAAAATAAATAAAAACATTGTGCCGTAATGTTGTTATTTCTTTTAGTTTCTTCAAAATTGGCATAAAACAAAAAGTAGCGTTTAGGAACAGGTATCAAATTCACGCTATTGGTATCTGTATGGAATATTTATGAATGATACCCAGCCCTAATAATAAGACACTTCTCAGGTTGGCATGCTCTTAGCACGCCACCCTTTTCCACTCCTCTGCCTCTCTCATCCTCTCCTAAAATGGCTAAAGTTGTAGCTTGTAGTTGGAGCTTCCGCCCACTTTGACAAGCAGGCTTCATTCAGAGCTCTGATCCTGCTCTAATAAATCATATTTGGCTCATAACAAAATGGAGTAAAAAGCACAATGTATTGTGTCCATCAGCCACCACCGCCGCTGCGTTTCCTGAATAAAACTCTCAACAACATTGGCTTCATGTCCTAAATGGAATAAAAAAATGAAACAGTCCAATCACTCCGCACAACCAGACATCCGTATAATCACACATTTCACAAAAAAACAGTAAGGTGTGCTTGATTAAAAGAAAAACACGTGAAAGGAAACCAAGCGGCACCCCATCTTCAGAGCCCAAAACGCTGTTCACAATCCCAAATATGTCAGTGATGAAAAAAGCGTCCCAGGGAATAAGATCGTCCAACGTGACCTCAAACACGATGCCCGAAACTTTGACCTTTGAGTTAGCTTTGGGGGGGAAAAGGAGTGAAGTTCTGCCTCGACGTGGTTGCAAACGGTGGCAAGTAGACAGGCAGATGGAGAGGCGGGACCTGGGGTGCAGGATGGACGGCGCCCTCGTGTCATTGGACGACTTCGAAGTAGTGCAGGATAGCCATGATGTGCTGCGGCATGAAGACGTAGCCGGTGTAAACGGCCATGCCGGCCACCGAGATCAGCAGGGAGTCTGGAGCGGAGGCGTTAAGGAGGAACAGGAGGAGGAGATTTCATTTTTACAGCAGGAAGCCTAAAATAAACTGACTCTGTGTCTGTGTGTGTGTGTGTGTGTCCTCGAGATCTGACCACACAAACACACGTAGCAGAGCTACCCACACCCATGTTTGTACTGTTGCTTAATTAAATAAAACATCAAAAGAGAGAAGTTGTCTCCGTGTTTTAAACAGACACACCTGGGGCGAAGTTGGAAACCAGAATCAGCTTTAAATACAGTCCTAATCTAGTCCTCACTAACACGGGCCCAATTACAGTAACTAGGGATGGGCATGATTAATCGACGATCGATAATTGATCATTAAGAATTTCTTCGATCACGTTAATTTGTCAGTGAACTAATGCAGGTTGCGTTGCGTAGTGTGAGTCTTGAAGCAATGAAATTAATTGTCAGTGTGGCAGCAATTAAACATTTTACCACCCGGGGGCGCCGTAGGCTGCTCAGTTACCTGCGAGTTTCCGTTTAGATTTCAAAAGTAATCATGAAGAGGTCACGGTGAAGTGTGGCGTGGGACCATTTTGATTTTAAAAAACGACTTGGTTCACTGCAAACACTGCGATGCCGTGTATAAGTACAACACGGCCACGACTCAAATGATGTACCACATATGGTGTACCACATCCGTGCACCCGACATCCAACCCTGGTAATGTCGGTGGCGGTGCGTCCTGCTCTCAATCTCAACCTAGCATCAACTCGGCGTTAGCACGGAGGAGCTGCGATGCACAACGACCGAGGGAAATTACCGGAGGGATCTGCACGTTCATTGAGATGGATATTGGAACCAGCATTTCACATTCCGTCACGACGTACCATCACCAGACTGGTAGAAACTCACTACGAACAACGGAATAAGGTTCCCCGGCCAGGGCTGGCCAAGTTAGCGCGGAGGTAGCTACCTGCATCCCGGCCGGCGGGTATTTTTGGCGGCTGGACTGACGGTCACCGGGTAGCGGTCGCGTCTGACCCCAGATCATGTCAACCTGCTTATTTTTCTCACAACCAAAAACCAGTAGACTGGTGCAGAAGTTACTGGTTATTTTATATTAGGCTTTGTCCGTGCCTTGGCTAGTTTTGAGTTACATTTTGACAAAACCTGTCAGATCTAAGTATTATTATGTTTTTGGTTAAGTTATTATTTAACATGATTCTTTTTATTTATTATTTTGGAAGAAACGAGGGTCTCTGTTTAAGAAGGCCGGCTCACAGCAGCAGGTTCTGCTGCTTCAGGGCACCGCAGCGCATATATCTTCAAGTTTAGCCTAACCTCCAGTTTAACTGCCACAAGTTGTTCTTCTCGTAATTAAGATCTCATCGAGGAAAAACATGCAGTATTTTTGTATTTTCATTGCGGTTTTAATTTATAAAAAAAGTTAAATAAATAATGAATTTTAATATAAAAATATTAATGATTAATCGATAGTCGATCGTTAACTCTCCCGACGATCGACGAAGAAAATGTAATCAAATGCCCATCCCTAATACAGTGTTTCCCCTAGGATTTTTTTAAGCCGTGGTGGCAGGTATGTCAACCCCCCCCCCCCGACACTCCAAGGCCGGACTTTCAAATAAAGAAAATTATCGTTCAAAATGGTCTTTCTTACTGAATTAATGCTATTTTTTTTTACAGTACATTAGTGTGAGCAAACTCCTCAAAAACATGGAAACTCCATATTGATAACTGGCTCTTTAACTAGAAAAATATCTCAGACTAGGAGGCAGTTCACTGAGTGGTTGTTAAAGTCTGTGATTAAGGAAACATGGTTGTTGTGTGCAGGAAATGTTTGCAGAAAGAAAGGCTGTTGTCAGGTAAACATGTCACAGTCAAAGAGGCTGAAGGGAAAGTTGATGTAGAAAAGCCTTTAATGATGAATGGACTGATAAGCAGGCTACCATTCATACTGTATTCCTCATTTGCAATGAAATGATGCTGTTGCAAAATAATACAACCAGCATCATCATCAAGAATGAAGAACGCGTCATTCATGTGCATATTAAGTAGCCACATGTATCTGTTTTGGTATTATAATACATCCATAGCTTTACCTCCAGGAGAGAGGACGGTTCACTCAGCCAGCAGTTCAGTTTATAAGAATTTGTCCAAATTTCTAGATTCCCGCCAAGCTAAGCTGAGACTACAACCAACAGCTTTATTTGTTTTAGCTTTTTGCAGAGTAGAGCTGAGTTTGGTAAAAAACAGTGCGGTGGACAAGAGCAGACAGAGCAGATTAAAATATCACTTCCTACATGTTTATGCCGGTCTATACAGGTGAGAGCATTGATAATTATTGACTTTTTACTCACGGAGGTTTTATCGTAACCTACTTACAGTGACGAGACTAGCGTGAGTTCATCTGCCCCCCCAGCGGCCGTTGGTAATCCTCGGTATCGTTCCCAGTCAGGTGCTGCGCGTGTTTTAGATGTGTGTGTGTGCGGTAACGTTAACGCGCACACACACAACTCGGCTGCGTGTGTGTGGCGCGCAGGCAAGAATCCCGGCATGTGAATAGAGAGGGGGGGCTGGGTTTGTGCTCTACCTGTGAAGCGTGTGTCCGCGCTATTCTCCGACAATCAACATTGATACCGTGGCGTGGCGGCAGAAATTTAACTGTGGCGGTGCGCCACTTGCAAATCAACGTAGGGGAAACGCTGCTAATAGTAACTACATGAAAACTTCACCTCAGCATGAAATGTCGTTTGTGTTTAGCCTACATCATCAGTTTCTATCAGCTGCAGACAGATGCTTCTCCACAGTGTGCTCCCCAGCAGTCAGCTCCCCCTGCTGTTCATAAGGTACCTCTGCACCCCTTTCCTGTCAGACCCTCCCACTAGTCTTTGGGCCACGCCTCCTCATTTACATTGACATGTGTCAAGTCCAAATGAAAAGCCAATGTTAAAGCCCCAGTGTGTAACATCTGTAGTTGTTCATTATCAAAATCTGTATTGCCTTCACAAACTTGTCCTTTTTTATGAATATTGACCACCACCATCAATTCCAAGTATTCCTATTGGCTTGAAATTTTACATTTGCGCTTGCATGAACTGGGGTAGACGCTCTATATTCATGCACCATCTTGAAATACGTTAGCCGGTAAGGGACATACTACTCCAACTTTCGCGTTTTCGACTCACAGCTGCTGCTAATAGGTATCGGTGCTTCCCCGCAAGTTTGAAGAAGGAAACATGGAGGACCACACGTATTCAAAATCCAAACTTCAAGAACAGGAGTCTTCTTCTTCGCCCAGAATAAAAATCTCTCTCTCACTGCACTCCAACAACCACGGCTGATTGACGGCCTTCAGTACACTTTCGCTTTTTGAAGCGTGACTGCTACCGTAGCTGCAATACTTGATTGCGATATATGATCTCAACGCTAGATGGGAGTAATTCTTGCACAATGTAGCTTCAAATCGAAATTGAAAAGCCAAACGTTAAATTGAAATTGAAAAGCCAAATGTTAAATCCAAATGGAAAAATCAAAAAAACAATATTTTAAAATTTGATCTCACTTCGTTTTCTCTTTGGACTTTCAATTTGAATTATGAATGAATATTTCCTCCACAGTAGTTACTTCTGTCTTTTTCTCTTCCTTTTTTCTACTGTCTTTTTTCTTCTAGGTTTTTGTCTTCTTTCAAAGTTTTTTTTCTGCTTTTTTCAAAGTTTGTCACTTTTTCAGTTTGTCGCTTATTTGAATTTGTTGTCCCTTTTGTCGCCCTGGTGTTTCCTTCCTTCTTTCTACTGTCTCAGTATTTGTTACTATTTTCAACCTATTCTTGCCTTACTTCCTTCTTTCTACCGTCTTTTTCCAAGTTTTCCAGGTCCAAGGCTGTTTAGTAAATCTATCGCTGACATCGCTGTATTCTTCCTCTTTATATATAGACTTTTTTAAGGGGGGTACATGGCTTAAAAACCAAAGGGGGAACATTATTGAAAGAAGCTTGTGAACCACTGGTTAAGGCTATGTCCACAATTGGTGTCTTTTTTTTAAGCTGCCAGCATCTGTTTTTACATTATGATCCTGCGGAGCAAACCGTGTTTTCAAAAAAGTCTTGAGCGCCTTTTTAAACGTCACCGACTTTCTTTCTGCAGTTTGGAGCGTCTTTTTGAAGTTGAGAAAAAAAAAAGCGCCCTACGTGCAGCGCTTTTTTGACAGCCGACCAATGACAAGTGGAGTAGCCAGACCTGTCGTTTCCATAACAACAAGAAAAAATGGAGTCGGAGCCCAGCGAGTTATATGACCGGGTGTACAGGGAACTTGATTTGCTTTATCTAACGTAAGCACCTCTCTCTCTCTCTCTGTTCTTTCTCTAGCTCACTCCACCACTTTGTTTTTTCTCTCTCTCTCTCTCTCTGTCTCTCTAAGTGTGAACATAGCCTTATGTGTTTGCTAGTTTTAGAAAGGTTATGTAGGACTATGTAAACATGATTTAGTAGAAACACAAAATACAAGTATGAACCTGAAAATGAGCATTGAATGTCACTTTTAAAAAGGGAGTACCTCCAGTGATAACTGTTGACATTGTGTTCCGTGGATTATCAAAGAGACACTAGGACATTCAATGTGTTCATACACACTCAGGTTACTCTGGGGAATTAGGTTACACAGGTTATCTGACGCGTTTACATGCACTGGAGTAACCTGGTTACCTTAAATCTGTATACAGTACATGCAGATTGTCATTAGGGCTGAGTATCACCAATCATTTCCTGAATCAATTTGATTCCAATATACAAGGTCCCGATTTGTTTTTATTCAATATTCCATTATGAATATTTCAGGCTACATTTCCATCGCTATGTTTTGGTTTAAAAAGGAATATCTTCTGCTACGTTTCCCCCTTGTTCCCCCTGCTCTGGTGTTTCCCCTCTCATTCCCCCTGCTCTGGCGTTCCCCCCTCTCATTCCCCCTGCTCTGGTGTTCCCCCCTCTCATTCCCCCTGCTCTGCTGTTTCCCCCTCTCATTCCCCCTGCTCTGGCGTTTCCCCATCTCATTCCCCCTGCTCTGGTGTTCCCCCCTCTCATTCCCCCTGCTCTGCTGTTTCCCCCTCTCATTCCCCATGCTCTGGCGTTTCCCCATCTCATTCCCCCTGCTCTGGCGTTTCCCCCTCTCATTCCCCCTGGAAACACTTCTGACCCGTTTTGGTTTGGAAACTGCAGGGTTATGGAAGGGGACAGACATTTTTAAACTGAACCCTAATTCATATAAAAGGAGCTGGCGAGATCAAGACGGTCTCACGAGGCTCAGCAAGCGCAAGCAACGCGTGCATATCCGAGCTGATCTAGAAACATTTTCAGACAGCGGTAGCCCTGATTCTGTTAGCCGCTCGCTAATGCTTTTTTCTCTTGGATCCTTCTTTTGGAATATGGACCGGGAACCTGAAACGGGGCCTTTTATTCCTAAATTCTCGTTACACAAACGGCAAATATCCTTTAACGACATGTTGCTTGCTTGCTGAGCTAATGAGCTATGCTTTGCCTGCAGCAGCAGGGTTAGCCTAGCTTGTGGTTGTATTTTCGCAGTTGCTCTGTTGGTACGTCATACGCTTCGTTGATCTGATTGGCTGATTTGGCCCGTCTACCACCAACATAGGTGGTGATAGACAGATGGTTTATCCAATCAGCTAACCAGTATTTTCGCCCCTTCCCAAAAGTTCTCCAACGGAAAGTTCCCAGGTGGATATGCTGATTAAATGCGAAGCAATAGAGCTCAACAGTCAGAGACCTTGGGTTCCGGAAGTAAATTTCCCATTCATTTTTCCCCATTGACGTCTGGAAGAATCCGTATAGTAAGAGTTTTAGACCCTGCCTTAGGCTAACCAGCTACAACGTGACTCATAAGCATACGTGTCATTTCGAGTGAAAAAAACGAACAGAAAATCCCCAAAAAGTCAAAGGTACAAGACTGTGCACATATTTTCAATATCGAGCAAAGGAACTACAATCCCACAAACCACCGCGCACCACTGAATAAAGGAAGCTAGCGTTAGTTTAGCTAACAACTAATTCGGCAAACCGCTAGCTTAGACAGCATGTAATGACTTTGAAAGACCCTCAAAATAAAACCTGAAAAGAACCCTTAAAATATATAACAGCGGTTACATCAGCTGCAGCCTTTTTTCCCAGTGTTTAGTTTGAGTTAACGTTATTTTAGACTGAATCAAGTTGTTAGCTAGCGGTTAGCCTAATTAGCTGTTAGCTAAACTAACGTTAGCTTGCCGGCCGTAGTGTGGAACAGGTCGTAAATCGGGCAGTGTCGTAGATTCTCGGAAAATCAGCTTGTGCATGACGGATCGTGCAGGCGGCTCACCCTCCTCCCCAGCATAAGTTCCACCAATCAGAGGCATCACTTTGGGATTGTGGGATTGTTCAGGATTGTGGGTAATGAAGTACTTATCCAAGACATCGCGAATAAAAGACATTTATCTCAAAACAAGGTTAGTGCCCCACAAACTTTTGGCGTCTATATGAGCATATACAATTGCTTAGTCATGTCATAGCTGGTTTTAAGTCTAACATCAACAGTTACTGTCAATGGAGAAATTGCATTGGATTTTTACTTCTGGAACCCGCTGTGGGCGGGACTGTTGAGCTCTATCCATCTGGCGGAGTCAGGTTACCAAATAACCCCCTTTATGCCAAATAAACATCAAGTTTCTTCAAGTATTTAACAGTTGTAAACAAACATTCTAAATGGCAGTTAGTTAACAAGGGGCCACGTCTATATTTGGTAGTTTTACTTGAGCCAAATGCAGCCATAACACCATTAACACAATACACCGAAATGATTTACCGCCGATGCCTCCCCTCCCTGGGTTTTGACTTCCCAGGTTAAAGTTTTACGGTTTAATTTAGGTTGAGCGTCTGTTATCTAAAATATTAACTAGAAACATGCTGTAACCATCATGTGTGAATCAGCTGCCTGTGGATAGGAAGCTCCCCAACGGCCCCTAATGGCTGCAGTTATCTTATGGTGCGTTCTTTTTGCCTCGCAACTCGTATTTTACGAGGTCACAGTCGTAAACACGCCCCCTGACCACGTATTTACGAGCTCGGAACTCGTACAACCACTGAGTACCCTGAGTTCAAAATCCAACATGGCTGCTCCCTGTATTGACAGTTGTGAAAGCTGTAGTAACATAGTTATAAGCACTTCTGTTTTATTTGTGTCACACTAAATCAGTTATACACGCAGCGCTGTCTTCTGTGTTTTCACGCGGTTTGTATGCACAAAAAACAGCGTGTATGTTGTTGGCATTGCTAACAATGGCTAACCTGGCTAGAGCTAATGAAAACAATGAAAATCTGACTTGCAAAAAGAACGCATTCAACTCATATGTGACGTTATTCCCAGTTGCAACCTCTGACTTCCGAGGCAAAAAGAACGCACCATTAAGCTTCAGTTATACTAGCGCTTCCAAAAGTGTGTGCGGAAATCGTGACGTCATGGGACTGCGGTGAGTATTTATACTCGCGCGTGGTGGTCGCGGCACTAGTTGCAGTCTTCTCCTGAACTGCGGTGGCGCTAAGGAGCAAAGGCTACCGATGTTTTTCTTTCTAAGGACTAGAAGAAGAAGAAAAAGATAAACAACGGCAGAACAGGCAGCAACAGTGCCGTCAATGCTTCGATTTGATTCAGTGAGCTACTTGGTCAGATTCAAGCCTTTCATTCACAAAAAAAGAACTCATCTTAACCCAGTAAGTTTACAAGAGAGACTTGCAGTCACTCGGCGAGTCCTGGCATCCGGTTTCCCAGGAGCTCGTTCAGGCTTTCTGTTTCCGGTTTGTCGGGCGCCGCTGAAAAAAATAGACTGGTGCGCGCTGTCACTGCGCGATGTGAGTCTCAACGCTATCTGAGTCGCGTCGAGTTGCGCATGCTCAGATTTAAACAATTTACGGCATAACGACAATAACGGAAGATGGGAACAGCAATAATCGAAGATATAGAAGGTGGAAATCATTTCAAAAACGTTTTAGTTATCAAATGCTATCTATGATTGTTTGATTGCTAACGTTAGCTCATAACACCATTCAAATAACAGCCTTTGTTGTGTTTGATTGCTAACTTGTAGCCAGCAGTGAACAAACTTGGTCATGTAGCTCCATTTTCACTTACTTTTTTATTTTTTATTAACTGACGTGAGGGATCATGCCGTGGACATGTGATGCTTTACGCTAAATAATACATTACTGCCATTTCCATCTTCCATATCTCCGATTATTGCTGTTCCCATCTTCCGTTATTGTCGTTATGCCGTAAATTGTTTAAATCTGAGCATGCGCAACTCGACTCAGATCGCGTTGAGACTCAGATCGCGCAGTGACACGCGCCCTCAGCTCGTGCGCTGAAAATCGGACGCACCAGCCGGAAATTACGTAATTTTGATGTCACGAATGCGCGCGCCACCTCCAACGCTTCAAGCATAAAACGGCCTTTAGCCTAAACGCCCTCTTTTCAGTCAAACACATGCTGAACTCCGTTGGCAGTTCTACCTCTTTAACACGTTTTTACATGTAGGTAAAAGGTACGAGAGTAGTACAACAAAGTTTGAGACATTTTCTAATCCATTAAAACAGAGTCTTTAACTTGGCACTCAAACACTTTTTTCGTCTCTTCAGACAAATACATCAGTCAATCACGCCAGGCTCCCTTTACATTTACGTGCGTTTGACGATCCGTCATTTATTGGCTAGATAAATGCAACTTTCTTATGGAACAAAATGTGACACTTTTTCTAAAACGTTATAGGCAGTCCCTGAATTCGGCAATAAAACGTTGTTCTGTTTGGCAAAGAATTTGTCTTGAAACAGGGATAGGCGACTGGGGAACAAAAACAACAACTAACTGTACTATTTATATATACCGAATTTGCCACATACCCCTATGGATTTGTAAAATGCCTTAACTTATATTCACATTACAATACTAATACTTAATACGTTAAATTAATTAGAAACGTTAGCGTTGTGTTTTCGGACGAAAACGATAGGTTAGCTCTATGCTGACGTTCTAGCTAAAGTTAGCACATTAGCTTTCCCGTTGTTTCACACGGAAAAGGATACTGAACACCGTTCTCTCCCAGGGCTCCAGCATGTACAGCGCCGTCACCAGAAGATACTGGTAGTAAAACCAGGATAACTGCTTCCAACAGTCACCCAGGGCCATGGTTCCTACTCCAACTTCACTTTTGCCAACTTATCCTCTTCCTACGTTTTAGAAGGATATTTTCTTCTTCTTCTGACGTTTAATAATAAGGTGCTCGTTTTCAGCCAATCACAACTCCGTGTTCGGACGTACGGCCCTGACGCCGACGCAGCCCAGGGAGTTCCAACATCCGGATTTCAAAATAAAATGTAGTCTGAGTAAATAGTAAAGTACATTTGTACTTTGATAATATTACCTGTAACTTCGAACTTTTACTGGAAAATGTAATGTTTGGTTTAATCTGATATGATACTATATCTGAGAAAGAATATATTCTTATCAATCTCATAATGTTCTTTGCAAAGTTTTATATTCGTAATAAGTAAAAGCTCTCTTTAATGTGTTTAAATAAAGGCTGTGCTATATATTAAGACAATTACTTCATCAAAAACATAATAAGTGATGTATTACCGTTTTCTTTAACATTGTTTGTAATGCATACTAAATTTAAAGAAAATTTCAAAAAAGAAAATCTTCAAAATAAAGTACTGATCGAGTTTGACAACACTGTTAATCTGTGTACGTCATGTTATTTGTATTAAACTAGTTTGATATAATTGGTCATTGTGTTCTCCCTTTCCTCCCTACTTCTTTTCATAATTTCAACAAAATTACTATGCTATATTTTCATATTCTTTGTGTTGTTTACATTTTCATACATTGCTATTTTGTGTTTTAAATGTCTCATGAAGAAACACAAATATTGACTGATAATGCAGATCGAATAGTTTTGGTCCTTTTTCGTTTTCTTTTTTGTGATCCGTCTGTTTCAGATGTTGCTGTCTTTTGGGTTTTTATACCTAGTAATACTCATGTTCCTGTTTATTTTTATTACTTAGGATGATACAGTATGCCAATGTATTGAAATGATGGTGATAGTGGTTAAAAAAAACCAGCAAAACCATATATAGTATCCGTGTTCTTAACCCTTGTGTTGTCTTGCTGTCGACCATGCAACTTTGTTTTTTACTGTCAAAATTTTAAATGAAACCTTTTTTTCAACTTTTTGTTGCTTTTTGACATTTCTTTCCCCCGATGTTTTTGTCAATTTTTTTCTCAAGGTTTTTTATCACTATTTGACGTTTGTCGATGTTTTTGTCGATTTTTTTGTCGAGTTTTTTTTTTGCCGTGTTCTTGAAGTTTTTTCCCAACAACCATCCACGTTAGTTTCTTTGACAATTTGGTTGAAAGAAACCCAAATCTTCTGATGTAGAAACTCTTAAAAAATGGGTCAAATTTAACCCGAGGACAATAGAAGGGTTAAAAACATAAATAGGCCAATGTCAGATTCTCGCAGCTACTGTATCGGTATTGGCGTTCAGTATAGGTCTGCCGTTAAATTAGAAGAAATCTGAGAACGGAAATGTCACACACGTTAATTTAGAAACTGTGTCTCCGTTCATAGTTTGTCCAACAGAAAGCACGGATGAGTTTATTTGCAACAGTAAAGATTCCCTCTCAGTACATCATGTTCACAATTCTTCAAAGCATTCATAAGCAGGGGCGTAGCACAAAATTCTGGGCTCTGTAGAAAGGCATTTTCTATGGGCCCCTCCCCGCATCCACAGCAATTCATTCTAGCATCCTTTTGGGCCCTCCTCACATGAGGGCCCTGGGTAATCCCTGGGGCCTTCTTCAAACGGCCCTGACTAGCTCAGGGGAGAGACTGGATGACACTAGGTGGTACAGCCTGAGACTACTAGCTCAGGGAGAGACTGGATGACACTAGGTGGTCCAGCCTGAGACTACTAGCTCAGGGGAGAGACTGGATGACACTAGGTGGTACAGCCTGAGACTACTAGCGCAGGGGAGAGACTGGATGACACTAGGTGGTCCAGCCTGAGACTACTAGCTCAGGGGAGAGACTGGATGACACTAGGTGGTACAGCCTGAGACTACTAGCTCAGGGGAGAGACTGGATGACACTAGGTGGTACAGCCTGAGACTACTAGCTCAGGGGAGAGACTGGATGACACTAGGTGGTACAGCCCGAGACTACTAGCTCAAGGGAGAGACTGGATGACACTAGGTGGTACAGCCTGAGACTACTAGCTCAGGGAGAGACTGGATGACACTAGGTGGTCCAGCCTGAGACTACTAGCTCAGGGGAGAGACTGGATGACACTAGGTGGTACAGCCTGAGACTACTAGCTCAGGGGAGAGACTGGATGACACTAGGTGGTACAGCCTGAGACTACTAGCGCAGGGGAGAGACTGGATGACACTAGGTGGTCCAGCCTGAGACTACTAGCTCAGGGGAGAGACTGGATGACACTAGGTGGTACAGCCTGAGACTACTAGCTCAGGGGAGAGACTGGATGACACTAGGTGGTACAGCCTGAGACTACTAGCTCAGGGGAGAGACTGGATGACACTAGGTGGTACAGCCTGAGACTACTAGCTCAGGGGAGAGACTGGATGACACTAGGTGGTACAGCCTGAGACTACTAGCTCAGGGGAGAGACTGGATGACACTAGGTGGTACAGCCTGAGACTGCTAGCTCAGGGGAGAGACTGGATGACACTAGGTGGTACAGCCTGAGACTACTAGCTCAGGGGAGAGACTGGATGACACTAGGTGGTACAGCCTGAGACTACTAGCTCAGAGGAGAGACTGGATGACACTAGGTGGTACAGCCTGAGACTACTAGCTCAGAGGAGAGACTGGGTGACACTAGGTGGTACAGCCTGAGACTACTAGCTCAGAGGAGAGACTGGATGACACTAGGTGGTACAGCCTGAGACATGCACAATAAAAAAAATTGCCTTCTGCATTTTTGTTTTGCCTTTCCCTCCATTGTACCAAACCGAACCGTGATGTCTGAACCGAGGTATGAACCAAACCTGTGTACCGTTCCACTCCTAGTGAAAACGTAGCAAAATATATTCCTTTTTAAACTAAAACATAGCGATGTAGATGTAGCCTAACTCAGAGTGTTTATGAGCCGATTCTGGCTGACGGATCAATTCGCTCCGAGCATCCTGAGCGGGATTCTTCCCTCTCGGTCAGAAACAAAGCCCCGGTAATTCTTCTTTGATGCTGCAGCGGAAAATAGCTGCCAGGAGGTGAAGAGTCACAGACAATCCCATGAAATAAAAAACTGTCTGCTTTCGGTCAGTTTTTGGTCAGTTTTTGGTCAGTTTTGGAACGCCAGCCACCACTAATTAATTAGCCAGTAGCCAGTATGTGGAGATTTTTGGCAGCCAGCTTTCCAAAAGAAAGCGCGTTAAAAACAGAGGATGAACCAGCAGGACTTACAACGCCACACAGAAAGTTTGTTGTTACAAAGAAAACCCAGAAAACCCAATTTATTATTTTGGCCCATAAAAAAAGATGCTTGGCCGGTGAACTTTCTAATCTATCTGCCAACTTGGCCAGTGAGTCAAACAGTTCATTTCAGACCCTGCTTGCGTGTCTCAGCAGTGGCTGGCCAGGATGTTGAAGAAGTGGTAGACCTCGTCTTTATCGAACACGGCCACCTCGGTGGAGCACTCGGTGCACTGGACCGGGTGGTAAACCTCGTCGGCGTCCATTCCTGCCGGCGCCGGGTCCGGAGTCACGTCCATCGTCGTATCTGTTGTCTGTCCTGCCCGTCTCTTCCTCTTGTTCTTCTTCTGTTTCATCTCCTGCTGCGTTTTGTAGCGCAACACCTCGTCTTTCTTCACCGCGCAGTTCATGACAAACATGGCTCGATACTGCGTCCGGTACTTTTCATGCCTGAGTGGACACAAAAAACATATATATGGATATAGATAGATAGGTAGGCAAATGGATTTTATAGTAAGTAAGTAGGTCAGCCTCACCTCTGACAGTCCAGGCAGAGCGTGGTCATGCAGGCGGGACAGTTGAGGACGGCGTCGCTGCTCGGTAAACTCTGGGACTGCCGAGGCTGCGACCGAGACCCTGCAGTGGGCCGCTTTCTGACCTCGTACCTGCACAGGAAGACACCAGGAGGAGGATGTTAGCGTTTAACGATAAGATCAGTTAATAAAGCCGGAGTGACTCCTTCTGGGCGTCTTACCGTCTCCTCCGGGCGTCCACCCAGGCCTGGTCCCTGTCGTCCTTGTCGGGGTCGTACAGCAGCTCGTCATTGGTCAGTATGACGCGCTGTCTCCGCCTTCGGCCAGCGGAGCTGCCTGCAGAGGGAAACAAAGAGGTTTTCACAAAAAGTTGTAAAAACAGAACAAAACTTGAATATTCTCTGAGATCATAAAGTCACAAATTTGCGAGAAAAAAAAGCTCTGATTCTCTGAGATTTAAGTCGTTTGTGATTACCCTTTACAGCTAGGCCTGTACCAATTATTACACAGTTGTCTAATCTAAAAAATCTCTCTCTCTCTCTCTCTCTCTCTCTCTCCCTCTCCTCCTCTCCCCTCCTCACGACATTTGGACTATCATCGTTCATGGTTGTGACATGTTTACGCATTGCAGTAAAAAGCTAATATTTTAGGAAACATATATGCTTACTCGGCGCGTCCTCGCCCTCAGAGTCAGAGTCGAAGTACACTTCATCGTACATCTGAGGGTTCGGAAGTCCAGGGCCGCTGCCACCGCCGCCTCTTCCTATGGTGTCTGCTGGGAAAAATAAACACACAACATCAGTAATGCTTCAGTGGGATTTATGCTTCTGCATTAAATCTACTACAGTACACTATGTACAGTACATAGGTACGTGGAGATACCGACCCTACGCCGTAGCCTCAAGTGCACCTCTCGAAAAATCTAACGGCATGTCGCTTGGCCGTGGCTTGGTAGCGTTGCCCCCCTCCCCCCGTCTCATTTCCTGGTTCTCCTTCTCCATAAACAACATGAAATCAAGGAGAGGGTTAACTTTTCCTGCTCCAGATTTCCCACCGTGGTCAGAAAGAACAGGGGAGACACTTTGTTTCTCTCACTATGACTCTAGAGTCGCTACTCGCTCTGAAGATAATCACCATCACTCTCTCACTCACTCTACCACACACACACACAGTGTGTGAAGACAGACAAGACACATGTGGGACACTGTCTGTGTGTGTGTGTGTGTGTGTGCCTGTGTGTGTCTGTGTGTCTTTTCACACACACACACACACACACACACACACACACACACACACACACACACACACACACACACACACACACACACACACACACACACACACACACACACACACACACACACACACACGTGAGAGCTGTGTGGAGCCTCTGCGGGACCATAAAGTTTTAACAACATGGTCCCATCTCACAGGGTTAGGACACTGACTATGAACCACAACGGACGGTGTTTACCTGCGGTAGCTGGCGCCCAGGTTCCCTCCAGCGTCTTGATGGTGGAGCTGAGCTCAGCCTCCATCTCCTTCTCAAACTCATCCCCGCTGGACGACTCGCTCTCCCCCGTCAGATACTCTCGGATCAGCTTCTTCTTCTGCTCCGGGGTCCCGTTCAGCAGCACGTCCAGCTCGTCCTCCGAGCTGAAACACAAGCTCAGCGTTTCACCTCAGGTGCATTTTTTGGCTCTCTCAAGAAAATATTACTTTTTAAAATTTATTTTAACCCTTGTGTCGTCTTCCCGCCGATCATGCAACTTTGTTTTTCTAGGACAAAATCCTTTTTGACACTTTTGTCACTTTTTCTGATGTCTTTGTTGATGTTTTTAAGCACCTTTTTTTCTTTTTCTTTTCAAATGCTATACAGTCAATTGAATAAAACACCCATATTCAATGAAAGTAGGTGGGTGTGTGTGTGTGTATGTCTATGACACTGGTTATAAAAGATCTGAACACTTTCTCCAACACTGGTTATAGGAAAGTACACACACACACATCATCACGTAACCTAGTTTTTTGTATATATATATATATATATATATATATATATATATATATATATATATATAAAATTTGAGTGTGTTGTACTATTGTAGTGTTTATAAAAGAACATTACAAAACGTCAACATTAGCGGCAGATTGAAGACTAACAACAAACATCCTTTTAATTATTTTTTATTAAATTATGCATTACATTTCAAAGCAGGGCTTGTAACAGAGTATTACATCATTAGGAGCACTTTGACGTAAGTAAGTAAAGGATCTGGAAAGTTCTTACGCAAATCAAGTCGTTGGTGGTTTCTATATTATCTGATGTTTATAAAGAACTTCAACATTAGAGCAACAGCAAATTGCTTTTCAATGACATTATGTGATTATATATTATCTTAATAAACTCGACGTGTTGAGAGAAACAGTTCAGCCTGTTCCAGTTTGTTTACATGTTAAGGCCCTGACACACCAACCCGATAATCGGCCGTCGGACAGCCTGGTGACTCGAGTCAGTTTGGCGTGTTCCGTGCCGTCGGCCTTCATTTTGGCCGACCTGACTTGCTGGGTTGGAGGGCAGTCAGTTGGACCCAGTGACCAATCTGATTGGTGGAGTGCTAACTCGGAAATGATGAGTAGGATGAGTGTGACAAACAGCCTCTTAAAATCTGACGAAAATCTTTTAAACTGACCTTTGTTGATCTGAAATGAAGACAGATTCAGCAACTGCAAGGCATATTTCTCCTTAAAATGTTTTCAGAAACACGTTTCGGTGAACTATTTTAGTAAAATATGAGATTGTATTCCCAAGTGACGCGATTGTATTCCCAAGTGACGTGTTCGTCATTTCCGGCTTTCATTTCTTTGGGCGACAATACAGATTAGCACCGCCTGCTGTTATGGAGACGTATTACCTCTCGTGGACGCGCAGAATGTACGCTCAAGTCGGCGTCGCTTCGGTGTGTTCAGAGGCACTTTTTGACCAACTCGGGGAGACTGATCAGTCCGACTGGCTTTTCGGTTGGCCGTCGGGTTGATGTGTCAGGGCCTTTAGCATCCAGCTAGCTAGCGGCACTTAATGTTCTCGTTGTCGGTGTGAACTTTAATCAGGGCTCGAGAGTGCGACCAATTTGGTTGCACATGCGACCAAAATTTGTAAGGGTGCGACTAACATTTTTCCGTTAGCCGTGCCTGTGTTTGGATCTCTCCTCTTACTCTCTGCGCAGCCCCGCCCCCATTCACTCACACAGCCCCCGTGCAACGTGGAGAGACACGGCGTCGGTCCACACTGCGACATTTGTCTACAGTTTAAATTGTTCTAGCTCTATATTGTTAATCATGAGAGGGAAACCTGTATTTGTAGCAGTGTTTCCGCTGGTAACTCTGTTACTGCGGCCGCCGCACGGCGAAAAACACAGACAAAGTTATTGAATGCATCTAACTTCAGACGGATTCTGCTGGACCTGGGCGAGAGATGTGGCCAGAATATCATACCGGTAATTCATAAAAATGCAGCACAGTGACGATACAGACATTTCATACACAAGACGTGTGTAACGCCGCTGACCCGCCAAAGCATTCGACCCGTGCTGGACCCGTTCATAATGAGTCAGCCGTCACTCTGTGAGTATACGCTTCAGTCCATCGCACTCTCCCCCCCCCCCTCTCTCTCTCTGTCTCCCTATTTTTTTGGGGGGGAGGGGGCGGGGGGCATTTTCGGCTTTCATTATATAGGAATAGGAAAGCTGAAGACATGAAAGAGGAGAGAGGGGGGGGGGAATGACATGTAGGAAAGGGCCACAGGTCGGAGTCTAACCTGGCCCGCTGCGTCGAGGACTAAACCTCTATATATACCAACTGAGCTATCCAGGCGCCCTCTCTCTCTTTTAATCAGTCCGTTATTGTTGTTGATAACAAGTGACGTAGCTTTCTCAGAGATATATATATTTTTAAATATATCCTAGGCTATTTATTTCAGATAATTTTCATTTACATGTGTTTCAGCTGTACATTTTCAAACTCAGAGTAAACCCTGTCTTTGCATTATATTTTAATCATAATCTGTTTTCATAAAAGAGCTTGTGAAAAGTGACTGACTTAAAACTGAACATTTAGCCCACTTTGTAAAAAAAATACAGAGATATGATTTTTAGTCCTGGACTACTGGAAGATCTGATAAGAATCGAGAGAACTGCCAGAGTCATTAACATACTGATCAGCATTCATGAGGTGCTTTACATTATTACTATTTATGGTTGAAAATGGGCATGTACAAGGCGGGATAAGAGTATGTGCACGATTTATAAAGGGAACATTACTTACTGATGTGCGTACGCACGGCTTTATAAATCTGAATAGTTTTTGGCATACGGCATTTTTGGCTTTTGGGCATACGTACACTTTTAGTGAGGATCCTATGCAGTTTTATAAATGAGGCCCCAGATCTCTACTTTCATTGAATTGTGGGTGTTGCATTCCATTTCATAGCATTATCATACTAAACTTTGACATATCTGTGATTATCCATTACCTTCATTCCTCTGATCTTAACTGTTAGCCCAAATCATTCATCATAGGTAGTAGGTATAATTTCATGTAAATTAGGTTTATTGACCATTAATTCCGAAAAAAATAAGTGTAAAACTAGTGTAAATGAGCTGGTTCTAGTGGTGAAGATACTGGTGGTAATGGGAAACAAATAGTGCCAAAAACGTTGAAATAAGCAAGTAAAACGTGAAAAAAAGCATCAAAAAGGTAAACAAAGAAAGGAAAAAGAAAAAAGTGTCTAAAAGAGTGCTAATTTTGAATCGGGAGGACAACACAATTATGTGATTATATCTTAGTACACACAACACGACGTGTTGAGAGAAACAGTTCAGCCTCTTCCAGTTTGTTTACATGTTAGCATCCAGCTAGCTAGCGGCACGTTAGCGTCATGGCGCTAATAAGAAGCTACGCGGTTTTTAACGCCAACGTTTCTTTTTTTAATTAACGGTTTTTCTTTGTTTCTGAACGTTACCTGCTCTCAGCTCTCTCCTCGTCGCTCAGCTCCTCGAGCTCATACGGGTCCTCCTGCGGTTTATTCATTTTAACAGTTTGACAAAGTACAACAACATTAGCTGCTAGCGAGTTAGCAACAACGATAAACGTTCGCTTCCGCTTCTTCTTCTTCTTCTTCTTTTTCTTTAGTTTGGTTAAAGGGAAGTGAGCAAACATGGAGAGGAAACACTATCGCCATCTACAGTTTAAAGGGAGGACTGATTATTAATTAAATGAATGAATGAATTATGAATTAAACTGTAAAAAAAATATTAAGGTGCAATAAAATAAAATAAATAAATAAATGAGAAGAGTAAATATTTTTTTCAAATAAATAAATGCAAATTAAATTTAAAAAAGTAAAATTGTATTAAATCTAAATAAATCAAACAAAAAGTAAAAAACAAAACAAAGCAAAAGTAACATTAAATAAAATACAAATTAAATAATACAAAAATTGTTTAACTAAAATAAATGTACAAGACATTCTGACTTTGAGAATGTGATATTGTTACAAGTTACCAGATTGTTGATTGATGTTAAAGCTGTTATCATTTGATTAGCTGGATTCCCACTAATCTCGCTTAGCAATATTAAAATAAAATAAAATAAAATAAAATAATATATATATATATATATATATATATATATATATAATTATATATATATATATAATAAATTATAATCACAAAAAGAGAATCAAGATAAATAAATAAAAATGTAATTTAAAAAAGTAAAATTACATTAAATAATCGAAATAAATAAAAAAGTAAAAAAGCTAAAGTAACAAATAAAATACAAATAAAATCTAATTTGTCTTCAAAGTTTAAAGAAATTTCGACAGTTGCAGTTTAACTTAAATGAAAAATATTAAAAATAAAAATATAAAAAAAAGTAAAAACAAGTTTTAAAACATTTCGAGAGTTGCAGTTGAACTAAAATAAACAATAAATTCTGGCTTTGAGAATGTGATAGAGTTACAAGCTCCCAGATTGTTGATTAATATTATTAATTATTAATCCCCACTGGTCTCTTGCTTCCTGCAGCACTTTATGATGAGACGCTGCAAACTGCAGCTGTTGTTACAACGAAGCACCACTAGGTGGCGCCAACAGACCAGAGATGTACTCCTCTTCTCCCTCTCTACAGGTCAGGGCCGCTGCAGCTTCATCTGAAGGCCTCGGCCAGCAAACCACAGCACGTAGGAAAAGCTAAATGATTTATTCCAAATCAGCAGCACAGAGAGATGTCAACGCAATACATGTTGCCTCCATTTCTACTGTTTCCTGGTAACACTTTATATTAATGTTATACGGCAAAAACATGCCGGGTTTGTTGTCAGGAACCATTCGCTCAAAAAGCTACGAAAAGTTAAGCACTGTAAGTCGTAAGCATTCCATGTTTTCTGTTGTATTCACTACATTGACCGCCGCTGTAAAAGAACTTGGTGTGTGTGTGTGTGTGTGTGTGTGTGTGTGTGTGTGTGTGTGTGTGTGTGTGTGTGTGTGTGTGTGTGTGTGTGTGTGTGTGTGTGTGTGTGTATATGTGTGTGTATATGTGTGTGTGTGTCCTTCACCCAGGAAATGTGTGTTTGTGTCCCAGGAGTGTTTTACTCCAAACCACGCTCTTTTTCCTAATCTTAAAGCCTCAGTGTGTAACATTTGTAGTTGTTCATTATCAAAATCTGTATTGCCCTTCATAAACTTGTCCTTTTTTATGGATATTTACCACCACCATCAATTCCAAGTATTTCTATTGGCTTCAAATTTTACATTTGCGTTTGCATGAACTGGGGTAGACGCTCCATATTCATGCGCCATCTTGAAATACGTTAGCCGGTAAGGGACATACAGGACATACTGCTCCACCTTTCGCGTTTTTGCTGTCACATGATAAACTCACAGGTGCTGCTAATATAATGCTGCTATTATAGTGTTGCCAACTTAGTGACTTTGTCGCTAGATTTAGCAACTTTTCAGCTGGCGACAAATACATTAACCAGGTATTAACCAGCGAGTGCAAGGTATTTCTCTTCTGTGGCTGCAAAAACAGTCTTCTGTTCAATGACTGAGTGAGGAGCAGAGGAACAGACCCTCCCCCCTCCGTGCTCTTGTCTCCCCCTCTGTGCAGCAGGCAGCGCTGATCAGGCCGTTAGAAGGGGAGGGAGGACAGGGTGCGGGGGGCCGGGCCGGTGTAGGTAGGAGAGACAGTGAGACGCAACGGGAGAAAGACGCCGCTGAGCTGGCATGGCTCTAGGCAGGAGCGGGCAGCAGCGGACGGAGCAGGCGATCAGACCGGCCGGAGCGGGCAGCAGCTGGAGCGGGCAGCGGCAAACAGACTGGCCGGAGGGCCTCAAAACACTACCGGCCCACCGGGAAAAGTCCAGACTCTCCTGATTGCCACTCTGCCTCATGCACGTATTCAAAATCCAAGTTTCAGCAACAGGAGTCTTCTTCTTCGCCCAGAAAAAGAAAAAGGATATTGAAAAAAGCAAAGGACAGGCTTTTGGAAGCGTGAAGGTTACCTTATACGGTAATACCTCATTTGAAGTGCATGGTTCGAGAGAGGTGATTGCAATATACGATCTCGACGCTAGATGGGGGAAATTCCTACACAATGTAGCTTTAACTGGTCGTTTTGGTGTCTAAACTTAACTGTCATCCTTTTTGCCGGCTAAACTCACATGTAATGGCCGCTAAAACAACCGTCCCCTCACTCTCTGTACCCGGCTCAAAAGTCACCTTTTCTCGATTAACTAACTATTAAAACTGCTAAACTTAACTGAAGTGACCGGCCGGCAGTTGCCGTAATATTGTAGGATGTCGTACAAATTGTTGTGCGTAAGTTTTCGTATGATATCATACGACCCTGTTCATGAGAATGCGCTTTGGGTGGACAAACTGTGCAGATTACACCTGCATTAACTGGCGGTATTGAGATATTTACATACAGATCACAGTTCAACAACAGTTTTTCTAAAAACCCACAATGAGATAAATGAAATAGATCTGCAGGAAAACGCTGTGTGTTCAGCTTCCTGTGCCTCCACGCTCTGTTTGTGTGTTCATGCCGTCCTCTGTTTTTGTTTGTGTGTCTGTGTGTGCTGTTTGTTTTGTGTCTTTTCCCTGCAGTTTGTCCTTTAACGTGTCTTTCTGTTGTGTGACTGTGTGTCAGCGTGTGTGTGTGTGTGTGTGTGTGTGTGTGTGGAGCCGCTGGGTGACATTTTCCATTCCAGGTGTGACAACTCGCTCCCCTTCGCGTCGCTTCTTCTCCGGCATGCACACTAAATAACTCCTGTCTGATTTTACCTGCCTCCCACACACACACACACACACACACACACACACACACACACACACACACACACACACACACACACACACACACACACACACACACACACACACACACACACCTCACGACCACCTCTGTCTCAGCTCTGCCGCTCGACAAGCTAATTTAGCCAATTACACGCAGGTGTGATGCTAATTTCCCCGAGCTGGCAGCAAGCTCCTGGAGGAGATAAAAATAACAAAATTACACCCACCTGTCCCCCTGGCGGCAGGCGGGCTCTCCCACTGGGTGTCGACTCCACTGCCACCACAAAACACACACAGGAGACACAAAAACACACTCCGTTGGCTCTAATAATGGAGGAGAAGACAATGGACAGTGTGTGTGTGTGTGTGCGTGTGTGTGTGTGTGCGTTTGCAGGAATCCAGGCTGCAGACACAGTTGCCTTTTTCTCCTCTTATGTTTGAAGCTTTCAATGGATTTTCAGTGTTACTTTCAATTTCCTGCAAGAAAAGAAAGAAAAATGACTTTTTGGTGCGGAGGGATAATTATGTGGATCTGTGGAGGCGGGGTTTCCATACCTTTCAGTACGGTTCCACTTGGTCATCGGCCCAAGCTAATAAATCCCTTCTCTTACTCTTTTCTTGCTTTTTACGACATTTTTGTCGCTTTTAAAAAAAATAATAATAAATAAATAAATATATATATATATATATATATATATATATATATATATATATATATATATATGTTTTTGTTGCCTTTTCTGATGTTTTTGGTGTCCACGGCTAAAAGAAGAGCCCCTAAAACAGAAATTTAGAAACACTGTTGCCAACGTTTTGGTTTAAAAACTGGTTTTGAGAGGAAACAAAACTCCCTCTGCACTCGGAACACTTTTGGTGCGGAGACACAAAACATAACTTGGTCAGAACAGACGGTGGAAGAAAGCTCAGAGAGTCTCAACGCGAGGCTGTTTCTTTACACAAATGTTGACATCACACGTGTTCATGGTGTTCCATTTTCACAGATGACGTGTGCTTCATGCTGCACAGCAACAACTCAGATGTTTCCCCACGTTCCTCATGACTGAGGCTACATCCACACTACTTTTGGTTTAAAAACAAATATTTTTTGCTGCGTTTACGCCTCACGTCCACACTGCTGCAGTGTTTTCAGAGAGTAATGCCAAGATCGAAAAGTGGCTGATGGTCAGCCCCTGTGGTACAGCGGCATATGCCAATCCCCTTGGCAGAACATATGTATTAAATTGTCAAGTATAGGATCTTCTCCCATCAGCCTTTGCTGCGTTTCCTCATCCACACAACTGTTATTTCACAGCATCCCACACGTCTGCCGTGCACTGCAGCGGCCTGTGCCGGTTGTGTTCCACCGGCACACCGCGCTGGTTTCAGAACCCCTAACTCCAATTCTCCACTGAGGGGTTGGTAAATTTACTGGAAGCTCTCGCTGTTTCACTTCCTGCCCGGCGGTCAGAATGCCCCACGGCTCACATGAAAATAGATCTGGTGCATATCTTCGGAGAGCCACTTCACGCACGCTTCTGGGATGCGCCGTGGCTCGACTGGTGGATTATCAAGCATTGACTTGAATGGCAGCGATTGCTTGCGGGGGGTCGCGGCGTCTCCGGAATGCAGCACTGACGCGCCTGGCAATGTGAGACTGTCTGAAAAGTAACTCAAGCTGTCAGAGAAAGCTGGAAAAACAGTGTTGCCTAAGACATGCTGGAGGTCTGACATTGCACTTCACAAACCAGAAGGAACAGACCAAAAGGACATTAAAGTAAATCTGGACAGGAGTGGAGGGTACAAAGTAAAAAGTAAAGCACATCAGAGTGCGAGTCATTCAAAAAGGAAGTGTTCTTGTTTCTGCATCTGAACCTGCTTTCATTTATTAACTAAGTTCATTGTACATATGCAACATTTGATAACTCTGGGTAATGAAGGAATGCTTCTGTCTTTATGAGAAGGAATAAAAACAGCGGGGATTTTTTAGAATTTGAAAAGTTCCTGCCGTCTGTTTGACAAGCAGAGATTCAAGAAAGATCGACAGGAAAAGAGACAAAGGAAAACTGAAATAATCCACAAATTAAAACTATAGTAAAAATAGTAAAAACCACAATAAATTCGTAATTCTGAGATGTAGTGGAGTACAAGTAAAGAAAGTGGCAGAACATATGTATTAAATTGTCAAGTATAGGATCTTCTCCCATCAGCCTTTGCTGCGTTTCCTCGTCCACACAGCTGTTATTTCACAGCAGCGTGTCTGTTTTTCCATAGTAAAAACTGTTTGTTGCATGCACCGACACCTACAGTCTGATCTGCAGCGTGAAATATGACAAACGAGATATGCTCCGACTCGGAGACATAAACATAAAGTGCAAATGCAAAAGAGTCTGAAGTGTCATTATCCCGCAGCCTACACAACATCCCACACGTTGCCTCCTCAGGCCCCGAGTGTCTCCGGATATAAATACAGTTTGAGAGGATTTTCATTATTGAGACTTCTGCTGTCATGTGGACATGTGAAATGTGTCTCTGAGGTCTTCCCACCCTGCCGGGGAAAATAAATTGGTCCTCGCACATAACCTCCTTATCTACATTCCTGCCCCGTTTCCTATGGAGCGCGTGTGATGACTCCGTCCGTGCAGGTTGTGTTATTCTACATTCTCACATAGATGGATCTGTCAGTCTCTCTGTCACACAGCGGCGTTTCCCAGAGGCCCCGCTGAGACCCAACACACTCTGGCGAGGAAAAGGTTCAGAGACACCACGGAGGGTTCGCTACGGGAGGATTCAAACCAGCCACGGCTTGAAGAAAGAGGAAATAAAGGCACACAAAATAACAGTAAAACAGGCATGCAGTGGTGTAGTCTACGCGAAACGCAGGTATACGCAGTATACCCACTAGGAAAGCCATATACCCACCTAAAATGCCCAATGACACGCAACAACATACTTTCCATTATACTTTTGATATATGTTGAATTGTCATCTGTTATTTTCTTCTTCACATAGGCTAAATAAAAGTATTTCCACTGTAAATTGGTGCATTTGTATTGGTGCAAGTGTATCCGAATACAGGAAATGCAGTCGTTGATGCTCAAAACTTCCTTGGGGGAGGACACCCAGACCCCCCCCCCCCCCCCCCCCCCCCCAAAAGGCAGATTCTGGCCAATATATATACAGTACAGTATACCCACTACAATACACTAGACTACACCACTGCAGGCATGCATATTTAACATATAGCATAGAATCATAGAAGAATAAAGTGGTACATTTCCAAGACAAAACTCAGATTTAACAAAACTTGGATATTCTCTGAGATTATAATGTCTAAAAATGTGCAAGAAAAAGACAAAAAGTCAAACGAACCTCGACTATGAGAAAGAGGAAATTAAGCCGCTTGCAATGATAGTTAAAACAAGGGATGCATATTTAAGATACAGAAGAATAAAGTGGAACAATTACGAGAGAAAAAACATGCAAATTAACAAGAACACAACTGAGATTATAAAGTCTCAAATCTGCGACAAAAAAGAGATTAAAGTCATTTGTTTGTGATTTGGCGCCCATGCAGGCAGTTGCAATGATTGTAAAAGCAAGGGATGCATATTTAAGTATATAGCGTAGAATCATAGAAGAATAACAGGTACATTTACAAGAAAAAATTTGCAGATTTACAAGAACAAAACTCGAAAATTCTCTGACATTTGTGAGATCGTAATGTCTAAAAGTTTGTGATTTGACGCCCCTTATGCGCTGCAGTAAGTATGTCGTAAGTAAGTTTGTTATAATTACATTACATTAGTATTAAAAAAAACGTAGCTACAGGAGGATTCAAACGAGCCACGACTGAAAGAAAGAGGGAATAAAGCCACTCGAGATGATTGTAAAAACAATGTGCCAACAATGTTCCTCGATGCTGAGATGAACATAAACACAAAGAAAGCGGAAAGTGAGGGACATCCGGCGGAACTTCCAGCGGCATATACGGTAAATGAACCGTCGTCGATATAGACTGTCGTTAACAATGTAGACTACTAACTTTGAGGGT